>JAZHEH010003406.1:2065000-2665000 GCA_036589455.1 Ateles fusciceps
AGCTTTATCACCTAGTTATTAAAATGAGGACTTACAGGTTTCCATCTCTATGAAATTGAGGGTAGAAATAATCTGCAGACTTGCTTCAGAAAACAAGAGTTTTCTCTCTGCATAAATATTGCTATCAATAAAGAATTATCCAACAGAGATCTAAAACTGGAGTTGGTTTCACAATATCACTTAATGAAATAAACATTTATCGATATAGTATGAACACCTTAAAACTAAGAGTATTGAACATAACAAGCATGAAACTATTAAAACCACCTTGTAAGTACGCTTCCAAAGTCCAAAGCATGCTAGTATATCCCATGGCAACCAACACTTTAACAAATAAGCTCAAAGTCAAAGTTTGAAAATTTAATGAGTTAGTGATCTCCTTTGAGACAGAGTTTAGAAGATGGAATAAAGTAGATAATTTCTACTCAAATAATAAAAATAACATTAGAATATAAAACTCATCTGAAACAAATACAATATTTTAATATATAAAGAATAAAATTAAGGATTTAGCAAGTCATGTTATATTTATACTGTGGAATAATACTCAGCAATAAAAAGGGACATCTACCAATATACACTGCAATTTGAATGGATCTCATTTAAATCTGCTTAGTGATTAAAACCAATCTCAAGGTTACATGCTATATGATTCAATTAATTTAACATTCTTAACATAACCAAATTATAGAAATAAAGAACATATTAGTTGCTTCCAGGGCTTAAGGAGGGGGAGATGAAAGGAGGTGACTATATCTAAAATGGGTAGCATGAAGTATTCCTGTGGTAGAAATGTTCTGTGTTGACAATGGTAGTTGTCACACAGATTTACATGTGATAAACTTGCATAGAACTGAATAAACATATAGCCAAGTACATGCAAAACTAGTTAAATCTAAATAAGTTTAAGATTTTATTCATATTCATTTGTGATGCATAGTGTTTGAAATAATGTATTATAGCTATTTAATATGTTAGCATTGGAGAGAACTAGGTGAAGTGTATATAGAATCTCTCTGTATTATTTCTTGCAACTAAATATGAATCTATATTGCCTAATTTTTTTTAAGTTTTTAAAACTCAAGAAGACAAGGAGTGTCTGAAAAATAATGTTTCAACTGCTAAGTATACATTCTGAAAATTTTAAAAACAATTGTTAAAATATAAAAATAAAACATTTTTCAGATGTAGTACTGGTTCTATTAAGTTGGTGCAAACATAATTGTGGTTCTTGTCATCACTTTTAATTGCAAAACGTAATGGCAAAAACTGCAATTACTTTTGCCCAGCCTAATAAATCTTAATTCACCTACTTCTATTCCTAAAAGCCATATTGAAAAACAAGATGAATGGGAAAAAAATAAAAACAATAAAATCCCTCAAAAAAACATGTTAATTGAAATAACAAGGTAGACTCAGACTAGAGGCCCTCCCCAGTGACATGAAAGCTCCCACATCCCCAGGCTCCAGGCCAGTCCCTTCAGCACCAGGCTCTAGGCCTACTTCTGTGGATGCAGGCTCCAGGTACATTTCTGTCCCAGCCCAGCCTCCATAGACTGTCTCAAGGCTCTCCCCAACACCAGGTCAGCTCCTGTGAACCCATACTTCAGACTGCCTCCTGTACACCCAGGATCCAGGCCTGCACCCATAGACCCAAGCACAATTTTACACAGTAGACACATATTCCAGGCCTGCCCCATGAACCTAATGATCAGATCAGTTTCTCATAAGCCCAGGTGTAGTATGTTTACCTACTGACCAAGACACCAGGCCAGGCTGCTTATTGACTCCAGTAGCAAGCCCTCTTGTGGACTTCACAGACCCCACCAGACAGCTGCCTCAGATCTCTGGACAGGCTGACTGATGAAGGGTTTTTACTGCTGAAGCTGGTTTCTAAAGACTAGTAAAAATTCTTCTTTCAATGTGTAGATACCAAAAGAAGTTCATAAGAATCACAATTAATTAGAGAAGCATAAGGAAACAAAAGAAAATAAATAAAGCACAAGTAACTGACTATAAAGAAATGGAGGTCTATAATCTGCCTGACAAAGAATTCAAAATAATTGTCCTAAAGTAGAACAGTGAGTTGCAGTACAACACAGAAAGACAACTAAACAATGCCAGGAAAACAATAAATGAACAAAATTAAAAGTTTAACAAAGAGAAACTGTAAAAAAGAATAAAATGAGTTATGGAGTTGAAAAATACAACAGAAAAACTTAATAGAGAACTTGAACCGCAGACTCAATTAGACAAAGATCAATCAGTGACTCTGAGTACACAACATTTGAAATTACTCAGAAGAACAAAAGGAAATTACTCAGAAGAACAAATGGAAAATAATAATGAAAGCCTATGGAATTTATGGGATACCATCAAGCAAAACAGTATACACATTTGAGGTCCTAGAAAGACCAGAGACAAAGAAGGGCAAAGAAAGATATTTAAAGAAATGATGACAGAAAATTCCCCATATATGGAGAAAGAACAAAGAGAGCAATCATCTGAAAATCCAGATCCATAAAGCCCAAAGAATCCCAAATAAGTTAAATATGAAGACATCTTTACCAAGATATATTATAATCAAATTCTCAAAAGTCAAAGACAAACAGAGATACTTAAAAGCAGTATGAAAGAAGCAACCCATCACATATAAAGGAACCTTTAAAAGACTATAAGAAAAAATTTTGAGGCAAAAGATAATAAGTATTGAAAAGAATGTGGAAAAAAAGGAAGACTGATACATTGTGAATGAGAATGTAAATTGATAAAATGGAAAATATTATGGAGTTTCCTCAAAAAATTAAACATAGAATAATTACATTAACGAAATAATATTCAATTTAATTTTAAAGTTTAATTTAAAATTAAATTAAAAATAGAATTACATCTAGTGCATATCAAATAATATGCAAAATCTAGAGAAAGAGTGCTCTATCCACAGAATGGAGCCAACATGCTGGGACATCTCCTCAAAAGAAAGAACAAGCTCTTGCATTTTCCAGTTCCTACCACCCAGAAAGAGACACATGACTTGGTAGGCCTCTTTGGGTTTTATAGACAGTGTACATCACAAAAGGAAAAATTACTTCGACTTATTTGCTGAGTGATTTGAAAAGCTGCAACACTTAAGTGGCATCCAGATTATAACATAGTGCTACAACAAGTTCAACCTCTAATGTAGGTTACCTGCCACTAAGACCATATTGCCTCAAACTAGTGGAATGATCTGGCAATTTCACTTATGAGTATATAGCCAAAGAAAATGAAATAAGTATTCTCAAAGAGATATCCAAACTCTCATGTTTATTACAGTATTATGCACATTAGCCAATATGTGAAATCAGCCTGTGCCCATTGCTGAATAAATGGATTTTCAAAATATGGTATGTATATCAGTGGAATATTATGCAGACATAAAAAATGCCATCATTTGTGATAACATGGATGGACCTCCAGGATGTTATGCTAAGTAAATAAGCCAGGCACAGAATGACATATGCTGCATTCTCACTTACATGTGCATTCTAAAAAAGTTGAATTAACAAAGGCAGACACTAGTGGTTTACAGAAGCTGGGAATGAGAACTGAGGGATGGGGAAAAATGGAAGATGTTGGTCAAAGAGTAGAATGTTTCAGTTATGCAGAAGGAATAAGTTATAGAGATTTAATGTATAGCATGATGATTATAGTTAATAATACTCTATTATCCATGTGAAATTTGTTGAGTAGTTCTTAAAATTTCTCGTCACACATGCAAAAAAGGTAGCTATGTGAGGTAATGAATATGTTAATTAGCTTCATTATGGTAATCGTTCTCAGTGTTATATGTGTATCAAAATATCATATTGCATAACTTAAATACATTTAATTTTTGTTTGTCTATTACAACTCAATGAAAATGGCAATGGGGAAAACTTCCTGGCAGGAAGAAAAGGGACAATTAAGAGATCTTTTTGCCAGTAACTGATCCAAAAAAATCCAACTTATCAAGTAGTAATAATCTAAAATAAAAGATTTCTTACACATGCATGTAAGAATTATATACAGAATTTCTTTTAAAATAAACATTAGCTCCTCCCTCCCAGAAAAGAAGCACACAATAAATTTTAACCTGAAATAGAGGAATATTGTGCTCCAACAATCCAACATAAATTTGAAAAAGTAAAGCAATTACAAATATGATGAAACAACCCAAAGCAAATACAGGAACTCAAATAGGCTATCAACTAGAGGTGGTGTCCAGAATATAAAAGATGTGAAACAGAAATTGGAAGAATTTAGAAAATAAATTGAAGGTAAAATTACTTCCAAAATAAGGATTAAATTACAAACCCATAAGAAAGAATAGACCCCATGAAAAGCTCATAGAATGTAGTCAGAAAACAAAACCACAAATAAATAGAGGAATAATACCTAAAAATATTCAGATAAAATGTAATTGTTACAGACACTGCTTGTACGTTCTCCATTCATTTGTTCTTTAACAATTCAGTGCATGCTAACCACACTTTCAACTACCAGTATCTCTGTTGCTATTTCTGAAAGCTTTTTTCTTAAGTTTCTGAAACTTTCTTATCCTACGCATATGGTAGGCTTAAAGTTCGAGAAATATATTAGCCCTGAATTACACTTGATGGGCTGTAGCAACACAATTACTTCACTGTGACATGTGATGATAAACGGGGGATATAACACCTATGGAATCCTATATAATGTGTGTTATTTACCAGTTTATCATCACATGTGAGAGTGAGAGGATTGCTTATGCAATGTCTCCAGTAATGGTGACATATGGGAACAATGACAGTTCTAAGAAATATGTAGTTGGTCATTTGTTATTGAGTAGCATTGAAGCCCTGATGAAAGAAAATAATAAGTTCAGGCCAGTCAGCTACTAACTCAAACATGGTATGAAAGTCAAATAGCCTTTATCACCCTATAATCAGACCTTGATCTTCTGCATCTAAAGGAAAGTCTGTGCTAAAATGCTCAAGTCCTGAGTGTAAGAATATGAATGATACAAATAAGGTTTAATGTAGATCATTGTTACATCTCTTATGATAAAGTCAGGGCAACAATATAGTAGATCAACACCAAGGGCTAAATTTTAATATAGAATGACTTCAAAAGTATTATCCTTGATCTGGGAGATAAGAGAATAATTTATTATTATTATTATACATTAAGTTCTGGGACACATGTGCAGAACGTGCAGATATGTTACATAGGTATACATGTGCTATGATGGTTTGCTCCACCCATCAACCCATCATCTATGTTAGGCATTTCTCCTAATGCTATCCCTCCCATAGCCCCCCACCCCCTGACAGACCCTGGTGTGTGATGTTCCCCTCCCTGTGCCCATGTGTTCTCATTGTTCAACACCCACTTATGAGTAAGAACATGCAGTTTGGTTTTCTGTTCTTGTGTTAGTTTGTTAAGAATTATGGTTTTCAGCTTCATCTGTGTCCCTACAAGGAAATGATCCCATTATTTTTTATGGCTGCATAGTATTCCATGATGTATATCTGCCACATTTTCTTTATCCAGTGTCTCATTGATGGGTATTTTTGTTGGTTCCAAGTCTTTGCTATTGTGAACAGTGCTACAGTAAACATACATGTGCATGAGTCTTCATAGTGGAATGATTTACAATCCTTTGGGCATATACCCAGTAATGGAATTGCTGGGCCAAATGGTATTTCTGGTTCTAGATCCTTGAGGAATCACCACACTGTTTTCCACAATGCTTGAACACTTCCACCAACAGTGTAAAAATGTTCCAATTTCTCCACATCCTCCAGCATCTGTTGTTTCCTGACTTTTTAATGATTGCCATTCTAACTGGCATGAGATGATATTTTGGTGTGGTTTTGATTTGCATTTCTCTAATGACCTGTGATTATGAGATTTATTTTATATGTTCATTGGCTGCTAAATGTCTTCTTTTGAGAAGTGTCTGTTTATATCCTTTGCTCACTTTTTGATGGGGTTTTTTGTCTTTCTCTTATAAATTTGTTTGTGTTCTTTGTAGATCCTGGATATTAGCCCTTTGTCAAATGGATGTATTGCAAAGTTTTCTTCCATTCTGTAGGTTGCCTATGCACTCTGATGGTAGTTTCTTTTGTTATGCAAAAGCTCGTTAGTTTAATTAGATTCCATTTGGCAATTTTAACTTTTGTTGTCATTGATTTTGGTGTTTCAGTTACGAAGTCTTCGCCCAGGCTTGTGTCCTGAATGGTATTGCCTATGTTTTCTTCTAGGGATTTTATGGTTTGAGGTCTTATATTTAAGTGTTTAATCCATCTTGAGTTAATTTTTTATAATTACATTTTTTAAAACTATAATAACAGGCTAATAAGGACTGAAAGATACTGGAGTAACATGCATGGAAAAAAAAATTCAATATGACAGACCAAAAGAATGGCATGATAGTGGACCTCTTTCTCATTCCCAGTATTAAGCATCCTGGCAGGGATATCTCAGAAAATAATGGCCTATAGTAAATTAGAGATTCTGCCATTGCTTTGACATAGTAGTGAGGGATAGGTTCAGAGATACAGGTATGTTAGAACAGATTGATCCCATCAAACTAACCCAATACACTATGTTTCTAGAAGAACCTCAAGAACCTTATTGCACTAAAGCAATAAAGAATGCATTAGTGAGAGGACCATTAACATCACTGAGAAGTTCAGTAAGTTCAGTAATGCCTTCCTCTGTGGGCAATAGCTGATTGTAGGGAAATCTTCTATTCTGATTTTTAAAAAAACTTGATTTCATCTTGTCAGTGGTAAATACAGGGATCTAGAATAGCAGAGACCTATTGGGGAAAATTAACTATGAAAGATAAGGAGGACATTAGTAGTGTAAGGAACTTGGCAGAAACTCCACACAGTATATTTTCTACCATTTAGTCCTCTAAGACCATGGAATTATTTGAGGCAATATGGTCTCGGTGGCAGGTTACTTATATTAGGGCTTGAACTTGTAGCACTATGTTATAAACGGGATGCCACATAAGTCTGTCAGTCTTTCAAGTTACTCAGCAAATAAGTTGAAACAATTTTGTAATGTTTCTTTTTGGGATGTATACTGTCTCTAAGACCCAAACAGGCCTACCAAGTCATGTGCCTCTTTATTGGTGGCAGGAGCTGGAAGATGCAATAGCTTGCTCTTTCCTTTGAGGAGATGCCTCAGCGTGTTGGCTCCATTGGGTTAACTGTAGGATAGAAAAGATGTTTCCATAGATGTTGTATGTTCTTTGAACTAATTTTAGTGTGGTATGTCCCTGTTCATTGAAATGCTTGTGTCTTTGACCTAGGGTTGAAAGAAAAAGAGTTTTTGCTCACAATTTTTCCCTGTGATTTAAGTGAGAAATATAAGCTTCCCGTTTCCCTAATTTTTGGCCCTGATGAACCTCTCCTGGTTCTCAGAGGAATAATTTTTTCTATCAGAAGACATGCTAGGGGTTCCACTAAACTTGTATTGAAAGTGATCTCCCAGTCATTTTGAGCTTCTTATAACAGTAGATCAGGAGTGGAAGAAAGAATTTATTATGCTTACAAATGTTGTTGACCTTGGTTATTATGAGACTAGGATCACTGCTACCTGTTGAAGGCAGAGAGAAGTATCATGGCATTTGAAAGATTTAGTGGTGTGCCTGTTGGTGCTGACATGTCCAATAAAACTTTCAATTAATTAAAAATGTTACTAAAAAAACCTTCAAGTAGCTATTTATGAAGAAAAAAACTGAAATGGTTAACTATGTAGAGATTATTAACAAGTATACATCATTTAGGATGCATACAGCTGCAAGTAATAGAATCCTCTCACTAGTACTGGTTTAAACAATAAAGAGATTATGTATTTTCTATAATAAAAGCCTAGAGGTAGGCAGTTCCAGTGTTGTTTCAGTAAGTCCATAATATCATATCATGTAACTACATCTATGGGATATTCTTTTAATCACCTGTTTCTGCCTAATGGTTACAATATAGTCACTGTGGGTCTAAATATCACATCCTTATATTATCTGGCATATAAAGAGGTAGAGAAGAGGCAAAATCTAAAATCTTGCTTATTGTGAGGCATTATCTTCACCATGTACCACCTCAGCAGGCTTTCCTGCCTACCCTATTAGTCAGAAAGTGCTAATAAGATAGACTGCATATCACTTTCACTTTGCAACTAAATCACATATGAAAATTGACTTTTCAAGTAACTACTAGTTTTGATTTGGAATACACAAGGGATATCTTTTTGACAACTAGGGTAAAAATGGTCTTAGTTAAGAAAAATCAAATTTGTTTCTCATTCAATCTAAAATATTTTAAATATGGTCTTACTGATTAAAAATTGTGATACTAAAGGAAATAAAATTTATTAATATAAATTCTATATATGATAAGGCTAAAATTAAATAAGGTGTTTGTGGGAAAAAGAAATTAAAGAATGGTTTCACTAATTGGTCTCTTTCATTTATTTTTAAATTAAGCAATGAAACAGTCATTTTATTAGCTAAACATCATCACTTGTAAGTAGTACATGGTTGTATGCCCTGATTATCAGATGTTAGTAGATCTTTCAAGATAGGATTATGCATGTATCTGTAATTTATGCAGAACAAATATAAAAATAAATCTATAATGAATGTTTACATCATCATTTTTGATTTATTTAATATACACTTAAAATGAAAGCATTTTAATTGCTGCTTCTCCAAGCAGATTAGCTCTTCAAACTAACTAATGGAAATAGATTTTATTTATGTCTACATTTTTGACTAATTAAGACACTCCTTTTATTAAATTCCTTGTGTAATAGTTTAAGCAACACTAAAGCAACAAAGGCATTTCTGCTATTAAATGTAAAGTTCCTAACCTAAGTATCTGCCTAATTTTACTTTACACATTAAAAAAATAGCTATTAGCAGCTTTTAATCCTTGTCTGCCTGCTCTATTTCAAAATACATGTCTGAGTTTTTACACTATGAAACACAGAATGCTACAGACTGCCAGCAAGTTAAAACAGATTATAAATGCTCCAATGAAGACTATGAATTTTACTCTATAAGTAATTGTGGGAATTTATGAGACATTCCAGTGATTCGGCCAATTCACTCATTTAATGAAAATGTATGTGGCATAAGTAGATATTGTAGCATAGGAAAACATAAATAATGCATTGCTAAAACACGTACTCTTTCACTGTAATATATAGTTGAAATGGAGTTGCATTATTTCTTATAGAAACTGTGCAAATGCTAAAAGTACCTGTCTCCTGATTTCTCTAGAAGAATGTTCAAGATTAAAAAAAAAAAAAAAAAAAAATCATGGCATTTCTAACTGGCTGGCAGCACTTTTAGAAAGCATTTTCAAAATATGATTTAAAAACTAACTTAAAAGCTGCTTAGAGATTTTAAAGTATTGTTTTATGTAACCTATGAATCTGGTCCTTCATGTTATCTGCCTGAGGAGAAATTGTAAAAGAGGAAATTAATATTGCTTGTAATAAATCTCAGATTTTGGAGATGACCAAGATGGCCCTTCAATTTTGTGAAGTTCTGTATCCTAGTGATCTCTCCTTCGATCTTTTCAGCTTCTGTGTCAGTTTATAGTATCCTTGAAAGCTATATTTGTGCAAATTCTCTTTTTCTCTGCCTACAAAAATTCTATCATAAAAGGTCCAATTCCATCCCTAGAGAATAACTCTATACTGAAATATCACTGCTTTACATTTCTAGATGACCTATTTTTCATTTATTTATCTTATACTTGCTGATTCATATATGCCAAGGGAGTATTTCACAGTTTAAAGACCTTGGGGAAAAACACGTATACAGCAGAATAGACTTCTATCATTATTGGAATTTGTATAGCCTCAAAGGATAGATCAGGTAGCATAATGAGAAGTAAAGAGAAGGATCTAGAAGAGGTAATAAAATATATTGTACTGTGATTTTCCTTTATAATGGCTTGAGTAAAGTAAATCTCTTTGGTGTTTGTTTTTTTTTTGATTCAATATTATCTTTGTTAGTTTTACCTGTGTTGTAGTCTGCAGCAATACTCGGTTCATTTCCATTATTCTATAGTATTCCATCTATAGTATTCTCTGTAATGTTCAATGCCATAAAAATTTTACCCATCTTTACCTATTCTGTTGCTGACACAAATGTAGTCATTTGCAAATTTTGGTATTATAATAGTAATGCTATAAACAATGTTGTATATTTCTTTTGTTGCACACACACACACACACACACACACACACACATTTGTGTTGGGTTATAAGTAGGAGTGAAATTGTTGGGCTGTAGGTTATACTTAGTTTCAGTTCTGGTCGATATTGCCAGTTTTCTAAAGTAGTCATGACAACTTTCTACTTATTCAGTAATGTACAAGTGTTAAAATTGTTTTATATCTTTTTAATTCTTGGTATTATAAGTCTTTCTGTTTTTAAATATTTGGGTGTGTATGTGTTTATGTTATATGTTATGGCATTCTATTTCTTCTTTGTTTGAGATGGAGTCTCACTCTTTTTCCCAGGCTGGAGTGCAGTGGCATGATCTTGGCTCACTGCAACCTCCATCTCCTGGGTTCAAGCGATTCTCCTGCCTCAGCCTCCTGAGCAGCGAGGATTACATGTGCACCACCATGCCTGGCTAATTTTTGTATTTTTATTTTTTTATTATTTTTAATTTTTAATTTTTGTATTTTTAGTAGAGACAGGGTTTCACCATGTTGGTCAGGCTGGTCTCAAACTCCTGATCTTGATCCACCGACCTTGGCCTCCCAAAGTGCTGGGATTACAGGTGTGAGCCACTGCACCTGGCCTCTTCATTTTTATTTTAAACTAATTATATTGAGACTTAATTTATGTATAATAAAATGTGTCCATTTTAACTGTACTAAATTTGAAGTTTGTAAAAATTTATAAACTTACGTAATCACCTCCATGATCGATTTGTAGTCCTTTTAATATACTTTTGTTTGGCAGATATAAGTGTATATGCATATATTTTAATACATATGTGTTCATGCACATAAAGATGAAAATATATACACATCTGTAGATATGTATATTTTTGTGTGCATATACATATTTCTCCCATCTTTCAAAACTCTATTAATGCCATCATTTAAAAAATTATATTACTTTTAATGTAGTCCAATTTGTGCATACTTTTAATTATAGTTTGTGTTTTGTGTCATTTATATCTATTATATCATTTATAAAGATTTTTCCCTACTTTATTATTATTTCAATATTGAGATTCACAATCAATCTAGAATTATTTTTATATATGTTGTGTATAAAAAACTACTGTTTTATTTGTTGTAAGTAAAGGGCAAATATTATTTCTTTCATATGTTTATCCTATTGATACAACATATTTTAATAAAATGATCCCTTTATCAATTTTTTTTGCAGCACAGTCTTTTTCTTAACTGTCAGTAAATAGGTTAGTTTCTGGGCTATTTCTACCTGTTTTTATTTGGTCAATTATTTCACAAAAGTAATAATGATTTAGTTAATATATTGCTTTGTAATAACACTTAATATCTGGCTTAATGTTGCCTTACTATTACTGATTGTGATTACATTAAATACATGTGTCAAAATAGAAGAATTGATAGTCTCAACAATACTGAGAATTCCAAACTAAAAATGTGAACAATTCTCTATTTATTAAAGTCCTCAAGTTCTCCTAATTTGTAATTTTCCATTACATTATAGGTTATTTCTTGTTATAATAGATTTTTTTGTTTGTAAACAATACTTTTTTGTAATTCGATTTATATCTGTTTCAATTTCTATTCTGTCTATATAAAAGTGCAGTGTGGTGTTATACACATCTATAACCGTCTGATCTTTGACAAACCTGACAAAAACAGGCAATGGGGGAAAGGATTCCCTGTTTAATAAATAGTGTTGGGAAAACTGGATAGTCATATGCAGAAAGCTGAAACTCGGCCCCTTCCTTACACCTTATAAAAATATTCCCCCAAATTCAACAATCTTTGAAGATAAAAACTCTCAAAAAATTAAGTACAGAAGGGATGTAACTCGTCATATTAAAAGAAGCTAGATCTTTTGTCACAGATGCAAGCAAACTTGCCCCTTACACCAAATGTAGATACCTTTACTATGCTGGACAGTAAATAAATCTGCCCTTTGCTCAAGAAAGACACACTATTATCTCTAGGTTCAATGCTGTTTACAAAGACTCTTGTAAACAAAATTTAGAACTAAAGGCAGTTGGACCTGACTTGCAAGATGTGCAGAAAAATGAGAAACATGTGAAGAACTGTCTTTTAACAATTTGCCTTGATTCTATTTGTCTCATGATAATATGTGATCCTGTCTGGTAGTTTCAAATTTTTCATGTACATATACTATTCTATCTTCTTTAAACTTTTTTAGGGCTTTGTTTTTGCAGGTTTTGGAAAGTAAAAGTCTCTCTCACTGTTGTTGCTTAAATTTCATCTAGGATGCTTGACCTTTCCACAGAAGAGCTTATCTTTTATATATATATATATATTTATTTATTTATATTTATATATATATATATATTAGTAGAATTGATTTCTTTTATACTTGTATTACCTTATTACAAAATTTCTGGAAATTTACAAAGTCTTTTTTTGCTCAATAGTTGCTTTCTGGACTATTTTTTCTTAATCAAAACTTTATAAATTATGTTTATCAAAATAAACATAATTTATTTTAAATATCAGTTATCTTTCTAATTTTCAGAATTGAATAAAATACATTATTTGAGTTCATCTTATTTCAAATGAGGAGGAGGGTCTTATTCATTTATTTTAGTGCTGTGTTAAAGTCAAGTAAAAGTCACTCGCCACATTTGCCTACTGAACATTTAAAAGGTGAAATCAGGATTAATACGTACTAAAGGTATATAATACACTTGAGATTTTTTTTTTATCCTGCTTCAGCCTCCCGAGTAATGGAGATTACAGGTGTGCACCATTATGCACAGCTAACTTTTGTATTTTTGGTAGAGACAGGGTTTTGACATGTTGGCCAGACTGGACTCAACCTCCTGACCTCAAGTGATCCACCTGCCTCAGCCTCTCAAAGTGATGGGATTATAGGCATGAACCACTGTGCCTGGCCTTGAGATTTCAATAGTACTAAACATTTATATTATATAAAATATCATAGTAGAAATACTTTTATAAAGTATAATATAAATAGCTAGGATATTGAATTAGTTATTTATACTGTAGTAGCCCCTTATTCGTGATTTCACTTTCTGTTATTTCAGTTACCTCTTCTAAATAGCATGATGAAATCAGAGCCAACCCACTCCATGGCAGTTGGGACATGAATTATCCCTTTGTCCAATGTATCCAGGCCGCATACACTACATGCCCATTAGTCACTTAGTGGCATTGTCAGTTATCAGATTAAAAAAACATAGTGTATATAAGATTCAGTACTGTCCGTAGTTTCAGACATCTACTAGGAGTCTTGGATTGTATCTTGCATTAATAAATGGGGACTATTTTATATCTAAAATATCATCTAATATATGATATATACATATATAATATCTCAGTAATCTTTTATTTATTATATCCTAAAAAGACTTCAATTTTGATACAAGTTAAATATTTTAAAAAATAAATTATACTTGTTTTATTTTGTTTTTAATGCAGCTGCTAGAAAATTTAAAATTAAATAGGTATCTTATATTTTACCTTTATTAAACAATGCTTTTGTATTCTGTTCTGAGTATTACCCATGGAACAGAATCTATTTAACTATATTCAGCCTTTTTGACCTTTACTTAAGATTCAAGCCCCGGAGAGGAAAATACTTCATCTGCCTTTCATGAAAGGTATAATCCCTACTTAAGAACAGACAGAGATTATACAAGAAATAGATTATAACCAAATGAAGACAAGGAAAATCTTCAAAGGGAATCTGGACACTGTTTATAAGAAAAAAAAAATTCTTGCAATCCAGAATTGCATACATGCGTGTATGTTTATGCATACATGCATACATATACATACATGAATAAAAACTCAATAAATATTTTATATATTTTTTTAAAAACACATTTACCACTTTGCTGTGGGAAATAAAACAATGCATAGTAATAATTTCTATCGACCAAAATTAAAATCTAATAAAACAAAAAATACAACAGTAAAATTATTAAAATTTCAAAAATATTATATATGTGATCTATATTTTGCATAACTAAAGTTATACCACTTTTTTTACATTTATATGTTGTAGAACATATGATATACATGTTATATAACACATTTTATACAAAACATGGTGTGTGTTTTACAAAGTGTATGTTGTACAATACCGCATTTATAATATCTGCTTTAAATATACAATATAAATTTTTCTGTGTATATAATATGTACTGTGTGTTTTAAATATGTTACACAGTGTATGCCTATTATTCTACACATTATAGAAAATAGTCTGTATATGCTATCCAACACATATCTGTATACCATATATAATATTGGTTTTAAATTTGAGATAATTCTCTGGTTAAGTTTTTGCTCCACTAGAATTTAAATATTAGTAGACAATAATAACTTCTTAGTTACTATTATATTTCCCACAAGAAAGCAGTTAATGTGTTTGGTAAAAAATAGATAACAAAATGTTCACTGAGTTCTCATTTTTTCAATAAAGTCTATGTAGAATGTTTACCTTTTTGATCTGCTAAATTTTATGTGCTTTATACTGTATTTAATTGATGCTGAAGAAATTGCTTTGTGAATAGATTAATTTCATTCATCTGTAAATTAGAAAACTCCATTATTGTTCCAAACTATTATAATTTAAAAATAAATAATTTTCTTAATTACCACTTTTAATTGCATTTCAAGTTATAATATACTGATAGTCTGTTCTTCACAAATTTTTAAATTTGGACTCATTATATTTTCAGAATTACAATTGCACATTCAAAGTAATTTCAATTTTCACATTTTGAGAGCTATGCTGAGTCCCTTAAATGCAATCTGTGCAGTAATCCAATCAAGTTTACAAGTGCATCTCTGGAAATTCCTTAATGGGCTAATAGTATTAAAAAAGCTTAATGAAAAACCAGTGCTTAAAGTTATCTAAAATGAGATTTTTAAATAAATAATTATAACCACTTTAGTGAAAATCTATTAAAATTATTATTTAAAATCAAAATAAAATACTCTTACTCAAATTTAATTATGATTCTGCCATTTTCCTTCCTCAATGTATTGTGCTATAAAGGTTTTAATTGATTAGCCCTCATTCAATTTACTATATATTTGATTATAAAAATAGATCATATTAAAATAATTACCATGGTAATTTTTATGAAAAAAAAAAAAAGATTACATTTAGCCTAACTATAAAATCAAAATAAACCACAGAGATGGTGGAATATATCTTCAAAGAAGACTCCTGACCCCAAATTTTTATGTCAGTTAATTTCAATTTTCTGAGATGGCAAATACTTTATTCCAAATTTAGTTATATTTTGCAATCTTTTCATTTGTTATATGCAAAAATTACTATTACTATTTATTTTGTATTTTTAATGATTTATAATTAAATAGTCAAGTATAATACTCCCATTTAACCATAATAAGCCTGTTGAAATTTTAAAAGCCATAGCTCAAGAATCAATAAAAATGCATACACAAATGAAGAATAAAGTTAAAATGAATCAGAAATTCAGGAAAGCAGACAGTGGGAGAAGCAAAGACAAAAATGTTACATAGAAAACACAACATAGAAGGGGTTGTGGGGATTGGGGTGGTATCGTATTAGGAGAAATACCTAATATAAATGATGGGGTGATGGGTGCAGCAAACCACCATGGCATGTGCATACCTATGCAACAAACCTGCATGTTCTGCAAATGTAGCCCAGAATTTAAAGTATAATAAATTAAAAATGAGAAAATATAAAAAAACACAAAATAATATTAGAAGTAACTCAAAACATAGCAGTAATAAAAATAAATATTAATGGATTAAACAAAATAAAATTAAATTAGTAAGTAACAATGAAAATATGAAAGAAGATATTCTCTATTCACATCCATGTGAAACATGTAACTAAATAAATCATGTGCTAATGAGCAAATCGGAAGCAATTTATAAAATATAGAGGAACACAAAGCAATGGAAAGAGCACATGCAAGGATTTGTAGGGAAAGTTATAATTATCATTATAGGAAAGTGTTTATTATGCCAGAAGGAAAGCCAAAATCCAGAATCTGCACTCAGGGCTGACACACATACTCTAAGAGAAGTGTCTTTTCACACCATTTATAAGGACGTTAGGAGATAGGAAACTATGTCTAACTGATCATGTAGCAGTGAGAACTTGTAATGATGAGGCTAGTGACTGGCTGGGGGTGGGGAATATTTGGTGGGAGGTTTTACCTTGATACCAGGAAGAATACAAGAAAATGAAAAAAAAATTGGTCAAATTAATTGGCATATTTCTATTTCAGCTAAGTATTAGGGAGGTAGTGTCTCCTCTTGAACAGTTCAGCCTGCAGAGCTAACACACTGCTCAGCTACCAGTATAGAACACAATAAGAGGCCAAACAGAAACAAAAAGGTGTGTCTTGTAAACTATAGAAAATTATTTTTTAAAAATACATTTTAGTTTTTAAAATGACTAAAACTAAAAAGTCTAAGGATTTCACGCAGGAAACTATGCCATAAACAAGGTCAACCTAAAGTAAGGATAAGAAAGGATCAATAAAACCCAAACTGATTATTAAAAAGATATTAGACGAATATGGTAGTTGAAGTGTACTGTGGGAAAAGAGCTTGTTACAAAACACCTAGAAGTTATAGATCAAATGTAAAAAGTGTCATTTAACTTTCATGGCTGAGCACACAAATACACAGTGAATCAATTCTAAAACTAAATTAATAGATAGATAGATATAAGTGAAGTCCCAGATGCCAATATACAAACGGAGAACAGAAATCAGTGCAAGGTTGTCACTAGAGTTAGTAAAATTGTAGCAGCAGTAACATAATTTTCTTCCCTAATCTACTGTAAGTGGTTGGTTAAGAAGGGGAAGTTTTCTAGTAAGAATGGACATGATAGGGTTCCTTGGTTGTCCGTCCTTCTTAGTCCACCATTGACTTATTTCATATTCAAATCAAGTTCTGGTTTAACAACTTTGCAGGGAAAACAGGAGAAAGTCATGGGCCCACATAAGGTGAGGATATTGATGTGAAATCTTCATGTAGAAGTAGGACCCTCAAAGCGTTATTAAAACTGTGAATAGAATAATCTGAGCTAGACAAAAACAGAGATAATAAACTGGTAGGCCTCACTGACCTCTGGATAGATGAAATGAAACAAAAAGTGATTCACCTAGAGAAACTCTAAACAAAGACCTGCCCTAACTTCAGGTTTGGGATTCAAATTTAGTTTACCCATGTCATCCTTAGGGCAGGCTTCACTGGTGAGCCACTGCATGGGACAAGGGTCCTATACTTGGTTTAATCTTCTGTAGTTGCCATCTAAATATTCTTAAGAATTTTGTGTTTGAACCTGTGTTGTATAGGTAAAGTCCAGTGGGGCTATGAAGCACACAAGTGAGCAGAGGAGCTATGCCTAGAGTGTGTGTCTTCAATTCTGTGCTGCCATATTCACAGACTGCATTTTCAAAGATCCTTGAACACAGAATTTTGCTGGTCCCAAAGTGTACTGAAGGTCAACAAAACTCAAAACAAGTACAAGGTAAATGTGTCACATGTATAACTGGATAAGCAGGGGTGCTGATATCCCAGAGAGGTTAGGTTTTTCATTCAAATCAGAACTTGGCTATGAATACTGAAAGAAGTCAATGGTAGTCTAAGAAAGAGAATCGTGGAACCCTGTCAAGTCTGTTATCACTAGAAAAACTTTCCTGTATTAACCAACCACTTACACTGAGAATGAAAACATGGATGGAAAAGGAAGAACAGAGTTTTCCATGGTTTTCTTTTATATCAGTCTTTCTGCACTCATCGGTAAAGCAAACATAATGAGATTCAGTAGAATGTGTATCTAACACACAGTAAAATAAAGACAACTCAGTTTTCCCCCCCACCCCCCAGTATTTTCACTGTTCTGTTAAGACCAAAATGCATATGTGTGTTATAAGCTACCTAACATGAATTGCATAACACTGGTGACTCTACATAGAAGCTTTAAATACTTAGGTTTGCATTTAAAACTGGCGTTGCAAAACATAAAGTTAAATGGCTAAATTTATGTTAATAATTTAAAATTTTAATTTTTGTCCACTTATAATCACATTTACTAGCATTAAGACCAAAGGACAAATCTAGAGAGAGACTGTGGAAAAATGTAAAAATATTCTGTGTTATTATGTTTAATGGTGCTGTTTTTCTGTTTTTTTTTTTTTTTTTTTTTTTTTTAGCAATGAGGCTGCATTTTTTGTACTAGGCACCATAAATTATGTAGTTAGTTATGGTAGTTTCTAAAACCCTCAAAGAATAAATTAACTTAGGGTTACCACCCTAAAACAGTTTACACTGTCCAGCTAGGGAACTTAAGGTAGAAAACCAGTCATCAGGTATTAATGAAGAGCATAAGTAAATACATAGAATAGTGAAAATACAAGTAGAATCATCAAGGATGCTTAATTGTAAATATTTCTTTCATCAAGTAATAGTTAAAAATCATATTCAAACAACAAAGAAAACATTCTTTCAAATAATCTGAAAAACAATATTGAACTAATACTTTTTTCTTATCTAACAGTTTAATTATAAAAGCCTTAAGGTATTTTAGCAACATTTTACTGTGTACTGATCTAATCATCACTGAATCAGCAACAAACATACAGATACTCAAGATTGGAAAACAAAAGCCTGATACCACAGTTAAAGCAAGTTGCCACCTCATGTTATATGAGTTTGCTGTTTGAAGATCTTGGTAAGAAAAATACAAAAGTCAACAGAGGAAAGCACATTTATTGAACATATCACAAATGTTCAACACTATGCTAAAAGCTTAATATGACATCTCATTTAAAGCTGCCTTAGTTACAGTAGTGTGTGTGTGTGTGTGTGTGTGTGTGTGTGTAATGTTTATTGTTGCAAATTTAGGACATGCAGAAAAACCATATGTAGAGAAGAATGTATACCACATAAAATCGCGTTGCATAGGATTAACCATTGTGAAACCTTCAGTGTAATATCTAGCAATATATGTGCATAAAACTTGTACATGTCAACCATATACATTTGCTTCAAAACTGGAATTATACATATAGTTTCAAACCATGAATTTGTCATTTAGACATAATACCATGATTTTTTATGTTTGGCTATATTTGTGTTGTGGAGTTTAAAAATTAACAACCATATATATATTTTAATTGCTTTAAATTCTGATTATTACTCAAAATCAATCACTAATATTAGAATAATAGACTTTTAAAATTTATAAAAACTCTCCATAAATTATGGCTTTTCAATATATCATTCAACTTTTAAAAATTACTACTATTTATCTTTTTATTTATGGTACTTGACAAAGAGTTTTTAATTTTTGAATTTATTCTCTTGATAATTTCCTTTGTTTTTTTTCTTTTATTTAAATACTTTAAAAGCTCTTACAGCTCATGAGACTATTTAAATATTTAAACATTTTTACAATGTAACATATGAGTCTGTGAGATTTGTGCTGTGCGTTTTGTGGGGATAGGAGTAGAAAAATCAATAAATAATTCATTTATGTATTGCTTAGTAATTATTGGATTAATATATGTTAAGGTGCTCCCATTTTTAGAGTTCTTTTTTAAAGTTATCTGTTATATTTCAGGGATTATGATGGCAAGGCAGAGCTGAATTATGCATAACTTGTACGAAAACATGGTTTTGGAACAACCTCATTTTAAAGATAAAATTCTTTATCATTGCACAATTATATAAAAATAAAACTAAGAACAAAGGGAAAACACTAGCTTATAAAACTTCTTCTCAGTAACATGCCATAATATAAAAAACTGAGCAAATTTTACAAATTATTTGATAAGAGACTGTAACAAAAGAGAAAATTTAATGTATTTGTTACAGCTAATGGAATAACTAGTTAATTATTAAGATCAAACACAAATAAGAGAGCATTGATATAAGTATTAAAGGCTTCTGTAATGAAATACAAATAAACAAAGAAAGTAAGTAACTAAGAGCAAATGCACATTACAATTCTTAAAAACCACTTGCATTTTTTGGTGTTTAAGTGTCAGGAAATTTTCAGCACATATATGTTTCTGTGTGTGTGTACATGAACTTGTGTTTGTGTATTACATCATGTAATCTTTACAAAATTCTTAATGTAGATGTTATCACCTTTTGAATATGATGAGAATGAGGAAAATATAATTAGGTAACTTACCCAGTACACCACAGCTTGAAAGTGATGGCGCTAGGAATCAGATCACAGGCAGCATAGCTTCAAGAACTGTTGCTCATAACCAGCACAAACCGATGCTATTAATGGGTGCAAACTCCCTGTAAGAGAAGAGTTAAAATTACAGTAATTGTTATTTCAAACAACTCTATTATGAAAACATTGTTTTTCTAGTCAGCCATACATGGCTCTATTTATAGTTTGTCATTTATTAACTATGTATACTTAAATTTTTACCTGATTCTACAAACTTTTGTTAACTAGTCTTTAAAATAGAGAAATAAGAATACCTCATTCAAAAGATTAGATATGGAATAAGATAACTTATATGTAATGCTTAACAGTGTGCAGAGCATCTAATAATGCATGTGATGTTTGGGGAACAAAATACTACATCATGCAGTATGAGTTTGAGGTGCAGTTTTTATTAGGGGAAACCAACACGCCAAAAGTCAGCAAAAGAAAGATCTGACACTCCGTCCTTTCATCAACCTACTGAGAGGAATAAAATGTTCTGGGCAGTGCTAGACACGGCATGATGTGCTCCAGACAGGCGACCCTGCACTTTCTATTCCATCTTATAGGATGGAGGAATAGAACAGTCAGTAAACAGTCAAGGCACTGCTGACAAGCATCAAGTTTAGGAGCCATCAATGCAGATAGTTTAATGAAAATACAAAATTTCAATAAGTGAAATGATTTGACCTTTTGCTACAAATTTACCAATAAAAAGTAAAATCTTTCATCATTTTCTCTTTTGGTATGCAAAAACTTAACCTCATCTCATCTTAGAGTAGCACCAAGCCTTTTTTATTGTCCACTTATGTTTAAAAATATATAACACATGTTCCTTTGTGACAGTTCTCATAAATTCTTATTTTGTACTGCTAAGAAGGAGGATAAAATGGATTATATACAATTATTAGCAGCAAGCTAAAATGGTGCTTAAAAAGAAATGACATAACATGTAAAACGCATTTATAGGAGAAAATAAAATATAAAATCAACAATAATAAAAATGAGCATACGAGGTGTGGTAGGCTGTGGCAGAGGTATTAATAAAACCAAACTTCAAAAATTAGTTTGTCTGTGATCGATCAAATACAAACCTTTAAACCTAATTTACATATTGCAAAGTATGATTATGTGAAACATGACTCAAACACAAATATGGTTTAGGTTAGTTTGTAATAAATCAATTACAAAATAAATTGAATTGTATAGTTTAAAATATATTTTGAGAAAAGGCAAAATAAATATTTTTTGGAGTCAACAGCCAACAACTTTTGGAGTCAACAGCCAACATTATTAAAAGGCTGTTATTAATCAGGTAAGGATTCAAAACTAGAACAAAAATACTGCATCAAATGTTCAGATAATGTCTGGAAATCTTCCCCTTATGATTATGCTGAAGCTAAAAGAGAGATTACAAATATTTGTTTTAAAATATAGAACATACAGCTATTATAGAATTAATGTGCTTATATTTCATAGTGAAGTTTTCTTTCAGTATAAAAGCTTAGTAATTGAGATACTTATTTTAAAATCATTTTCATTATTAAAAGGATTTTTTAAATCTAAAGATGAAGAATTTAGCTTAACAATTAGTCAGTGGATTCAAACAACCAAAGCAGATAATTTGAATAATTTTACATAGTTTCTAAGAAAATATTAAGCAAACTCATGTCTTGCTTACAAACTGGTTTGAATTCTTTTCACAAAAATAATTACGAGCTTTAATGAACTATGAAGATGTCCTGTTGCAAGGGGATTAGAGGACACATTTGTCTATTAGTCTTAAATACATAGAAATATAAAAAAGAGGCCTTTTATTTTTCTCATATAGCGTTATTAGCAACTATCTTAGTCAGAATGTCTGAAAACAAATATTATCTAAGCCTCAAAAACAATGCTAGTTACCATTTCAATAAAGAAAATGAAAAAGACAAATTAGAAAACACAAAATGAACAGTCCTCTCTTAATGAAATTATATTATGATTCCCAAGTTTTTCATTAAAAACAAAACAAAATGGAATATAAAAGGTTTTCTGGCGATGGAGATATTAGAGGAGTAAAATGATACATTAATGTTACACACAGAAAAAATTGTATGATGAGTAATACAGTTACATCAAGAAATGATGGAAAGAGTGTAAAAACAAAGCAAAAGGAAAAAAAAATGCACTCCATTTTTAAGCAGAAGGGATTTCCACTAAGCTGGTAAAGCTTTAGCTCCAAGGCTTCTCATTTGCCCAGGCCTCTTCCCAGGTCTCATAGCTTCTTTTGCATTTGTCACTTGGCAGTCTGCAGCATTCCAGATTGGAAAACTTTAGGTTTGATGAGTAAACTTAGATATCTGCCCTGGATGTTAGTGTGCATGTTTGTTTATCTGTTGAGAAAAAGGAAGCTAGAGAGACAAACAGATGGTTAGAGATGGGAAGGGAGGCAGAGATAGAAGGCAGGGCAGAGGACTGATGATCCACATTGGAGATATTGCAGCCTTGTTCCTAGTGTTTGTTGTTGCTGTCATTTTGTTGTTATAGTGTATTTTTCTTTCTTCATTTTTAAAACTAAGAGTAAAGCTACCATATGATCCATTCTTGCTGTGTGTCTTTCTCCTTTTCCAGCTAGAATGTTCTTAGCTATTTTATTCTTCTAGCACTTACTGTAGCAAATTAGACAAGTAAACTATTGCGATAGAAAATAATTTCTTTAATTTAAAAATCTGCAAAAATTGAGCAGTTTACTTCTTTTGAATATCTGAAAAGATGAGCGAAAGAAATAGAATACAGCTATTTATTTATAGGTGTTATATATGAGCTACTTGTTCATTTGCAAAGACTGCTTAAGTTGATGTTAATGAGATTTAAGAGTTACCTCTGTGCACTTGTGTTAATTAGCTTGATGTTTTCTACTATTACCTGGCCATTTTGACCAGTCTCTTAGAGCACAGCCTTACTCTCAGTTCCTAAAATAGAAAAACCCGCATGTCACATCACTGCATAGAAATGGCTTTCTTTAATAACGAGTCACTGAAACTTGGCTAATGATGTATAGAGAAGTGTGGTATTGACACATACAGATATATCTCCCTTCTCTGTTTAGAAGCATTTTTTTTTTGCTGGCTTTTGAAAATAATGTATAACAATGCTATTCAGTAATGATTACCTTATGTTTGCACACATGCAGCTATACCAAATACAACTAGGCTATACCTAAAATGAACTATTCAATAAATTCAAAATAAAGAAAATAATGTTATGTTTTATTACATTGTTTTAAGACATAAATTTTTGAAGTGCTATCTCTTTTTCATTACAAGTAAATCATCTGGACTGAAGTTACTGATGTCTATGAACCTAGAAGTCACAAGCAAAACATTTAAGTCTGTTTTCCTTCTGGTTTTTAGTAAGTGTGTGTGGCATTTTGTCTTTATTTGCCAACATCTAAACTTAGGCAGGGTTTAATTCGAGAAAAAAGATAAATATTAATGCAGTCCACTGAAGGAAATGTATTCTTTCACTTAATTACTCCAGGCGAAAATGACTATCTACAAATATTGACATATTTATTCTTCTTTTACATCAAACAGTGAATGATCTTTTGGTAGCTCACAAAAGCAATAAAAAAACTTGACCACTTTCAACATTTCATCCCATAATTCTGTTTTGTGCCAGAAGACATATATTCCATGTCACGTTGCGATATTTAGCACTTTCCAAACACGTCTTACGCATTCGCTATGTAGGCATTTCTGTGAATATTTACCTCAGCTTAAAATGCCTTTTTACACAGCATTGACCTATTGAAATTCTGCCTTTCGTCTTTGGTCAGCTAATATATTACATTATTTGAAGATTATTTCCACAAGCCCTGTGGTTAGCAGAATTCTCTGGAAAAAAAAAAGTCCCCAATTCAACACCTGAATCCAAGACATCTCTACGACAAAATAGCACCCTTTGATAACATTATATTTCACGGCATAGTTGACTTTAAGAAAGGGAGTTTATGCTAGTGAGACTGATCTAATCCCCTTAGCTCCTTAAAAAGCTGTAGATTTACTCCAGTTAATGCAATGAGGAAATCAGAAGTATTTACATTCAGTTTCTAAGTTTCGGATGAAGCAAGCCATATGCTACTGAATGTGGGCACACATTGGGAATGCCGGCTAGGAGGTGAGAGAGGCCCCAGCTGAGAGCCAGCAGGGAACTGAGGATCCCATTCCTACAACTGCAAAGAAAACATTCTACCAACAATCTGAATGAACTTGGAAGTAAATTCATCCCAAGAGCTTCAAATAAGAGCCCCTTTAAGCTAGCATTTTGATTTTGGCCTTTGGAGACCCTAAGCAGAGAGCCTACCCAATTTCATGCAAACTTCAGTCTTATAGAATCACGACATAATAAATGGATATTATTTCAAGCTGCTAAATTTGTGACAAGTCGTTATGCAGCAGTAGAAAAATAATACTACCACTTCCAAGAACAATTAAGCTCTTCAAACCTTCTTTCAATGGAATTTGAGAGTTCTTCACTCAATGTATTCCTCATTTTATTTACTCTTTTATGCATCTCTTTCTTACTCGAAAGTTGTAAGGTATAGGAGATACATCTTTATTTATATTCCACTTAGAAGACATTACCTGAAAGTAGATATTTACTTGAGAGAATATTTTAACAATCTTTCTTTCTTTCTCTTTTTTCTTTCTTTCTTTTTCTTTCTTTCTTTCTTTTCTTTCTCTCTCGCTCTCTCTCTCTTTCTTTCTCTTTCTCTCTTTCTCTCCTTCTCTCCTTCTCCCCCTTCTTTCTGACCAAGTCTCACTTTGTCACCCAGGCTGGAGTGCAGGTGGCATGATCTTGGCTCACTGCAACCTCTGTCTCCCAGGTTCAAGCAATTCTCCTGCCTCAGCCTTCAGGGTAGCTAGGATTACAGACATGCACCACCATGCTCAGCTATTTTTTTATTTTTTAATCATTAGTGGAGACAGGGCTTCACCGTGTTGGCCAGGCTGGTCTCAAACTCCTGACCTCAAGTAATCCACTTGCCTTGGCCTCCACAGTGCTAGGATTACAGCTGTGCCATAATGCCTGGCCCTGAATTTATATCTATTAACTTCTTCCATATTCAATGTTGCCTCTAAAAGAAAAACATTCAGGATAGTCCCAAATGGCCAAATGGGTAGAATTCAGATATGGCCAAATATACTTCTTCCATGTAATATACCCAATTTTGTGCAGGATCCACATGTGTTATTGAACCGTAGATTTAAAAAACTCAAAAGTAACAATACAACAATAAAAAATACAACCAGTTAAAAATATAGTAGAGCAATTATTTATATAGCACTTACATTATATTAGGTATGATAAGTAATCTAGAGATAATTTAAAGTATATAGGGGTTTATAGGTTATATGCAAATACTATGCCATTTTATATAAAGGATGTGAGCATCCACATATTTTGCTATCTGCCATTGGTAGTCCTAGAACCAATCCCCTGCTGATAATAAAGGAAACGTGTGAATCATAAACATCTTTTTCAAAAATGTTACTTCACAGTGTGTATATATATACATATACATATATATATATATATATATATATATATATATATATATATGCAGGAGTACCTCATATATGTATGTACTCTTAACATGTAGGAGTACCTCAGAAATATTGAGAGTTCAGTTCCAGATCACCAAAATAAAGCAAATATGGAATTGAGTTACACAAAGCTTTGGGTTTCTCAGTGCATATAATGTTATGTTTATATCATATTGTAATCTGTTAAATATGCAATAGCATCATATCTAAAACATGTACTAACTTAATTGAAAAATACTTTGTTGTGAAAAAACAGTAACGATCACCTAAGCCAACCCTTCTGCAAGTTGTAATGTTTTGCTAGTGGAGGATCTTGCTTTCATGTTAGTGGCTGCTGACTGATCAGGGTGGTGGTTGCTGAAGACTGGGGTGGCTATGGCAATTTCTTAAAATAAGACAACAATGAAGTTTGTGGCATTGATTGACTCTTCCATTAAAGAAAGATTTCTCTATTTGACAGCATTTTACCCACAGTGAACTTTTTTCAAAATTAAAGTCAATCCCCTCAAACCCTGCTGCTGCTTTATCAACTGAGTTGATGTAACATTCTTAATCCTTTGTTGTCATTTCAAGAATGTTCACAGCATCTTCACCAACAGTAGATTCCATCTCAAGAAGCCACTTTCTTTGCACATATATAAGAAGCAAGTTTTATCATAAGACTGCAGCAATTTTATCACTCAAGTTTTATCGTAAGACTGCAGCAATTCAGTCACATTTTTAGATGCCACTATCTCTCTTGCTATTTCCACCACATCTGCAGTTACTTCCTCCAGTGAAGTCTTGAACTCTTCAAAATCCTCTGTGAGGGCTGGAATCAACTAACCATAACCCTAATAAACTCCTGTTAATGTTAGTATTTTGACCTCCATTCATTTATCACGAATACTCTTAGTGGCATCTAGAATGATGAATCATTTTCAGAAGGTTTTCTATTTTTTTGCTCAGATCCATCAAAAGAATTATTATCTATGGCAGTGATAGCCTTCCAAATGTATTTCTTCAATAATAAAAATGGAGTCCATAAAAATGGAAAGTCAAAATTACTTGTAGATCCCAAGGTTGCAGAATAGATGTTGCATTAGCAGCCATGAAAACATTAATCTCTTTGAACATCTCTATCAGATTTCTGAGAAGACTGATAGTAATTGTTCAAAATGAAAATCTTTTTATGTGTTATACCATGTACTTGATATAATGCATTTATAGTTATCACCTTTAAAGGCCACATTGCTCATTCCTCTTCTAGCTTCATAAAAGTACCTATGTTATGGGGAGAAATGCCAAATATAGGTGATGGGGATGGAGGCAGCAAACCACATTGCCGTGTATGTAGCTATGCAACAATCCTGACTGTTCTTCACAGGTACCCAAGAACCTAAAGTGAAATAAAATATATATATATATAAAAGTACCTACGTTATTAACAGCAATCAGAATTTTAATGATTCCCTGCATAAAATATGTCTGAATTATTGTCCAAGATTAAAATAATATTAAACTATTTCAAAATATTTAAAAAGACCATAAGCATATAGGATGAAATATCAGAAAATAAAGCTTTTGAATTGCCAATATATATAAGGAGTCTACAGGCTCCATTTTAGTTTCAGCAAATTTAGACATTTCTACAGTACAAATTGCCTTTTACATGTCTTCCACAATCTACACTTTCCCTCTGTTGTTTTCTTTCTTCCAAAGTCCTACAAATGTTTCTTCCAAGATTTACTCCTTACTGTATTCATCTATTTGCAAAATGAAGAATTAGAACAACTCTCAGTAATTGTTTACAAAGAAGAGTGATATATAGCTTCACAGGTAAAAACAAAGGCTCAAATGCTGAACTGCTTAGTTTTCAATACCCATTCTGCTTGCTCCTACCTATGTAGATTTGGTCAAGTCACCAAATACCTTTATATATCAGGTTTGGCAAATTTTAAGTGAGAACAGTAATATCGATTATATAAGGTTAAATAAGGATTAAATAAGAATTAATACATCTAAAGCTTTGAGTGCATTACCTGACATACAGTAAGAACTGTGTAAGTGATAACTCTTATTATCTGTATTATAGAATGTTATAAAGTGTCCTTGGAGAGTATCTGATACAACCTCTTTGTCTTAAGTGGAAAAAACTCACATCACGGGATGCATAGTCAAGTAAAAAATATAGTTTCGGATCTCACAGTCTTTGCTTTGATTCAAGGATCAGCCATTTTCTTACGGTAAATTACTTAACCTGTCTACCTTTCAATTTCTTCATCTTTAGAATAATATTTAGAGTGTTGTTAAAGTTAAATATATAACCTAATTTATCAGTATCACTGTAATATAGAAGATTTTCAGCAAATTTAACCCCTCCCCCCACATTTTTTCTTTCTACCCATTCTTCACATATATTAGGATTTCCAGAGAATCCAATCTCTTTTTAAATTTTCATTGATACTCTTTCTGGGAAATGTAATGAATTCTAATATCATTTATCCTACTAAGCAGGTGACACCCACACTTGACCACTTGTTTCACTTCCAGAACACCTACTTGGCAAATACTCACCTATGGTCATTTTCAGACTGACAGACACCAAAAAAATTTATTGTCTTGCTGCAAGACACATTACCATCCAGGCCCTTGTAGTTTTTCATTTCAAATACTGCATTAAAGTAATTACTGGATCTTTCTTTCATTTCAATTTACACACTGTAATAATTCTTTTGGATTCTGCTCTCAAAGTGAGTTAAATATCAGACTCCTTACTCCACCTGAGTATTAATTCTGTCTAGGTCTTTTGCATAAGCTCCCCATCTGACCTGTCTCATATATCTTATCTGTGAAATGAGAAAAAATTAAAACCTACTTAACAGGGTAAGACACTTACCACACTTACTGGCACAATTTAAGCCCAAAGTATATTTCTTTTTATTTATAATTATTGTATTAGAATTGCTGGTGTTGATATTACCAAGGAACTATTGACTGAGTGGAACTTTGCTAAGCTCTGTAGATATAGAAATGACATATAATTCACCTTAATGTGTTAGTAGAAAAGTCTAAATAAATAAATAAATAAAAGCACACCAAGGTGAAAGCTATAATTTACTTAGATAAAAGAGGACATAAAAAGAACATTTTCAAAGCATGGTAGAATTTTGAAAGGAATCTTAAATAGTAAATGTGAGTTTAGAGGTCAGCAAATATGTCAGGCAACAGCATGATACGTGAAAAGGCTGCACATTTACAAAGCCTATTAAGAAACATTTTTTTAATAGTCAAACTTAGCAAAAGTAAAATTCCATTTGGATGCTGAGTGAGGTTCACTTTATGCAGGAAGTCTTCTCTTATTGTCAGACTGATTTAGGCCTCCAGTTACTATCTTACATTTACCCTACTGTCAAACCATTTGTACCATACAGCAATTACTAATATACTCAAGAGCAGGAACTGTGTTACTTTCAGTGCTATATCCTCAAACCTAGCACATATTAGGTGATCAATAAGTATTTAAATTGATAGCAAACCACCATAATTAAATTAAGTTTATAATTAATATTTTTATACTTCTGTATTAATATATTTACTACTGATTTAATATATGTAATTATATATATAATTATATTTACTACTGATTTAATATATATAATTATATATACACATTTATTAATTTATTATATGATTTGATTATATTTTATATAATTCATTACATATTTGTTTTGTCATATTAGTTTTAGCAAACTATGGTCTCCAGGCCAAATCAGGCCATTCCACATGTTTTTTTAAATGGAACAAGGGATAAGAGTGTTTTTTTTCCAGATGAACATCTTATAGATAAACATTTCTATTCGATTCAATAATACAAAATACTAAATATAAAATCCAATTGGGCAATATGTCATCTCCACTGAAAAAAAACTATTCCCACTCTATTGTTAGTATAACTTCATTATAAAAAATGTACTACATTATTATTATATTTTATTACTGTCCACAAAAGATTTTATTTATACATAACAATTTTTATAATATACTCAATTTTTACTCTTGGCTTGCAAAGTTTAAAATATTTACTGTCTGTCTTTTATAGGAAAAGTTCACTAAAACATACTCTACCAAGTAATGGACAATTTTAAATTAAAGGATTATTAACCAAGTTATGGTCAAGATTAATGGAACTAACAAGGGAAGATAAAGCATCCATTAGGAAACAAAAGAAGTCATTATCATCTCTTGGATCTACAGGTCAGGGAGGAAGACATTTTCAGCACACAGTTGGAGTTTCAGCAGTTCCACGAGTGCAGCTGCCTCACAGGGACTATAAACCTAATCAATTCGGCTACTGGCAAACCTTTTCACAGCAGGTAGGAATAAATATTCTGACATCTCTGCAGACAAAGATATGATCTCTCTCTCCTGTCTTCCCCAGTCTCTCACAATGCTTCCATTGGCCATAGGTAGTCTGAGAGCAAGGGAGCCCAAAGTTATTGAGTCCATAGAATCCAGTCTCTCCAGTCACAGAATATGTTCAAAAAGAATTGCCAGCCCAAAATGCAAAACACTAATGGGCATTTGTACATAAGCATATAAAATGCAGAACAGAAAACTGACAGAACAGAGATTTTATATTCTGTAGGCACTTGAGTGGTTGTTGAATTTATTGATCAATGTGAGGTTTACAGAGAAGATTATTTCCAGTTAGAAAAGGATGTGGGTTGAAAACCAAACCTTAAGAAATCCAGGCATTTAATGAATAAAGAATAATAGCTTGCAAAGAAGTAATAAAGGGAAAAACATATTGCAAGCTAAAAAGGATGCCTCCTAAAATTATTATAGATTTCCTAAATATTCATGAATTAATTGATTGCTATTTAAACAAAACAGCTAAAAAGGGAGAAAATATATACATTCAAACATCTTCAGCTCAAAATGTGTATGTATGTTAATGTAGAATCTAATTTCAAAATAGTTTGCAAATTCTGACATTCGTTACCACCATTATCGTTACCATCCTACAGTAACCACACGCAATGCTAAACTAAGCTGCCACCGTTGTCTCCAAATTTCCACATGTCCTCCTACATTCTATTTGCTCATCACCCAACAGCCTGAATAGACTTGTCATATGCATCACTTCACATGTCTGCTCAAAACCATTTGAGACATTCTTATCACCCTTAATGTAACAATCCAAACTTATTATTATGGTTCTTCCTCAAAGAAGAATCTTTTCCTGAATTTCCAGATAAGATGTCCATGTTCTACTGCAAAAGCACTGCAAGTAAGGGAATGCATAATCCCAAGAGGAAATAACCCATACCCATCAAATGGCTGTCTTTGAGAGATCAAAACAAAATATTAGAGTAATTGATAGTGCATTTCTCAAAGTCTAGATTTCTACTTCTTAAATACTATTATTTACATCAATTACATCTTAAATGATACCTGACTTAATGCACAGCTATAAAAAACATTTCTCTAATTCTTCAAGGCCACAGACTGGCTAAACACAAACTTAATATAAGTTTCTCAACAAAGCACATCGATATCTTTCAGTCTTTACCCTCTGAATTCAGATTTATAGCGACATCTCACTTTCCTCCAAGAATGATGAGCAAGCAATGGCTTTAAATTAGTCTTAAACAAAATACCCACCACAGTCATTTTTTCCCCCAAAACCCAGGAATTCTCTTCCACAAGTAATTTATTGTCTTCTTCCAGATGCTGACATCCCCATCAATTCACAAATGCCAATTTCCTCAATTTGGACATACAAATAAGTTAATAAATCAGTTTATTTCTCACCAGCCACCAGTGATACATATATCATATAGAATCACTTTCTACTGCTTACCAGTCTCCTACACCCTCCTTTGCCTACTAAATAAAATCTAAAGTCCTTGTTTTACAAGATACTTACAACATTTGTGCAACAGACCTTTCCATTTATATCTCCTGCTGCCACTTCATCATTCTGTTTCTTATTCTCTTACTCTTCAGAAAAATGATCACTCATCCATTCATATATTTAATTAACACATATATATTTTTTAAGTTCAGAGTAAGAAGCATGGCGTGATATCTAGGGGTGGGGGGATCAAGTAAATGTAAACACCCTTCCTGCCCTGAAAGAGCTTAAGGTCTAATGAATCAGTCAGATCCTAAAGATAAAAATATGATGAGTGTTTAAAAGAGCAAGAACAAGATGTTTTCAAAATTTTTAACATGGGGATATAAATTAGACACTGAGGAAAACCTCATTGTAGAAATTTTCTTATTTTGAGTCTTAAAGAATAAGTAGAACTTGGCTAAATTTAGTGCTTATGGAATGGGAAGAAACAATACAAGAGACAGTACATTTTGTGTTGTCATTTTACTGGCTTTCCCACCTGTCTATGTACTTAGTTCTTACTTAAATGTCTCTGTGACCCATTTCAAAATGTAACCCTCATGTTAAAGCTTTCCCAAAATCTCTGAATAAATTTGTCATCCTAATCACTTTGTATTGCCATTTATATAATCAATCACATACTCTATGTTTTCTCCTAGATAATTTTTTGAGTGAAGAATCTTACACAATACTTTAACCTCTCCAACATTCCTCCAGCTTATGGTAGAATCTAGGTTATAGCAACATAAGTTGAATCCTGAGATAATTTAGGCGTAAAGAGATTGCCTTACCAACCTAGAACAAACAGTAAATTAACACAAAGTCAAGATGAAACACGAGTCTTCTAGTTTTGAATTCTGTTTTTCATCAAGATTTCATAAAGTTATTAGTTTTGATATTATTGCTTTAATTTGCTGAGCTGCTGAATTTAATTATGGATAAAGATTTTTGAAGAATTGGAAATGGAACAAACAGCCCCAGCCGCTCAGGTACGTTCCTGGGGAGTCACCTTGAGGTCAGAAAATACTGCAATCAAATGATTTTGTCTCCAGGTCTTCTTACCTATTGCAGACAGTAAACCTTTCTGCAGTTAGTAGGTCATGGTGAAAAATATTTGGATTACTTCTTCCAACTTCATTCCACTCTCATTGTATTCAAAGACAATAGAGTTAGAAGTAAAAACCTGGATTAATTTGTAGCTAGGATATAAAATGTAAATTAGAATTTGCTAATTAGATGCACTTGTGTGAAAATTAGACAAGAGAATGGCTGATAGAATCTTTCAGATGCTGCAGGAAGACAGATAATCTCTGGGAGAAGTGAGCCTTACCCAGTCACCAGGGTCATGACTGTGGCATATGCAAGCTGAACATTTTTATTGACCTTGGGTAGTGGCAGTGATGGTGGTGAGACCTAAAAGCCAAAAGTCTAGTGGCAATGTCCTAATTTGCACTCCTCTATCCCTTCGGAGTCCCTGAGTTCATCATTTTTTGCTAGAAGTATTTTGGGCAGTTTCTGTTTTTCTGCACATTCCTGACTGATGGAGTGTTCAATAACATTTGCCAGCAGATTCACCTTTAGAAAATCTTAAGTATTTTTTATGTCTTTGTTTACTGCCTTGTATATTGTCCAAAGCGCATGCTTTATGTTAAAATAGATAAGATAACAAGGAGATTCATTGGATATTCCCCAGGGGCTAACACCAGGCAGGAAACTAAATCTGAACATATTTGATGATTAAGAGGAATTTCTGTGGATTTAAGAGTAATCTTCAAATGCATAAATAATTGGTTAATCAAAGTCAGTTTCATAATTTCCCAACTGTTGCTAATTTATTAAGCTCTTCAGATACTTTAGCATTTTAGAATCTTAGCAATGCTTCAGAATTATTATGCACTTTTTTGATCTCTAAATATAATACTTAAATGACATTGAACATCATTAGAAAATAGTCTCCTACTGCTTCTTAAATGCTGAGTCAAAGGCAGGGAAGTTATGAAAAATAAATGAAGTAAAGCCAAGATGTTTACTCTCAAAGCAGGAGGTACTAATCTTGTGACAATGCTCTGTTCCACTGGCATTGTTATTCCTGCCACATGGAGTGATTGATGGGGATTTAATCATTTTATCTAATGGCTCCTGGTATCAGAGAATGATATGTGCTACAACACAGTTTTTAAAACATTCCAAAATTTTCTCAATGTAAGAAATCAGGTACAGAGCTACAAATGTTGCTCTTTGTTTCTTATCTCTATAATCTGAAACAATTGGGGATCCATTGATACTGATTACACAGAACATTAGGTTATATACTTTTATTATAGATGACAAAAATTACAATTGATTATTCCTGCTGATATATTACAGTATTCCTAATCACAATATTAGATTATTTCTAATGACATGTAATATTAACAACTCTTAACTATATGTTTAAGTGGTGAGTGTTTAAATTAAACAAGATAATTGCACCTATCTGGCATTACATGTTTTAATACTAAGCTCTTGTAAGCATAAGCAATATTTAAATTACTTTGGGCTGGGTGCTGTGGCTCATGCCTGTAATCCCAACACTTTGGGAGGCTGAGGTGGGTGGATCATTTGAGGTCAGAGGTTTGAGACCAGCCTGGCCAATATGGTTAAACCTTGTCTCTTCCTAGAATACAAAAATTAGCTGGGCATGGTGATGTATGCCTATAATTCCAGCTAATTGGAGACTGACACAGGAGAACTGCTTGAACTCAGGAGGTGGAGATGGCAGCGTGCCAAGATCTTGCCACTGCACTCCAGCCTGGGTAACTGAGCAAGACTCCATCTCAAAAAAAAAAAAAAAAAAAGAACAAAGAAATTACATTGTCTATATTCCTTTTTAATTTTTTAGAGCATAATTTATTATAGGTATTCTTTAGAGCAAATGGATAAATTGTTAACTTATACTTGATATACTTGATAACAAATAAGTAAATGCCAGCATACCTAATTATTATGCCAATAGCAGTGTCAATATATTTGTCCAATGCAATTGGTGAGAGGAATTGAACTCAACTCCACTGAGTTCTGGGGTGAGCTAATGAAAGGATATTGTGGAGAGGTTGGTCAATGTGCTAAAGCAATCAGTATTTGCTAATTGGCACTTAGTGAGTTAGGGTCTTCCCTTCTCACAGAGTCTGGGAGATAGAGCCCTTATGTTGGTTTGTTTGTTTTTTTTCTCTGAATCTAAGCACAGAAGAGTAGATAGAGCTCTCAGATTTCTTGACGATATCCTTTCAAAGGGACAGTTCCCAGGTCTTTGGAAAAGACATTCTTGAATTTTAAAACTGGCAAAGGGCTGGGAGAAGGCTTCTATCCCCAAGGGGCAGAGAAAGACTTTGCAATTGCAAGCTTTACTAAGTACAAGTTCTAAGAAAAAGGAAGTCAGCTGGGCGAGGTGGCTCACGCCTGTAATCCCAGCACTTTGGGAGGCTGAGGCGGGCGGATCACGAGGTCAAGAGATCGAGACCATCCTGGTCAATATGGTGAAAGCCAGTCTCTGCTAAAAATACAAAAAAATTAGCTGGGCGTGATGGCGCGTGTCTGTAGTCCCAGCTATTCGGGAGGCTGAGGCAGGAAAATTGCTGGAACCCGGGCGGCGGAGGTTGCAGTGAGCCGAGGTCACGCCACTGCACTCCAGCCTGGCGCCTGGACGGAGTGAGACTCTGTCTCAAAAAAAAAAAAAAAAAAAAGAAAAAGAAAGAAAGAAAAGAAAAAGGAAGTCAGGGGCTAATGTGGAAGAATCCCGACTGAAGTTTAGTTCAGCCGAAGAGAACACCATGACTCTCTTGATCACTAACCATTGGGAAATAAACTGACAATTAACTCTCAAAAATTTTTATTTGCTAAACAAGCTACAAAAATGCCTATTAAATTATGTTTCAAAATTATGCTTTAGCGAGTCCACTGATATTTCCCTCTTGGAAATTTGTTTGTGAAATTTTAAGCAATTTATGATTTATTTATTAAGTACCCTACGTTATACTGACCTATTAAGAATTTAAGGTATATAGCGGTTTTGTATTTCTTTGAACATTTTGCAGACTTTCAATTTATCTAATTTTTATTAACATAAAATTCAAATTTGACATTTGAATATTGAGAATACATATTCTATATATTTATTTTCTACTAAGCTTATTTTATTTATTCTGAAACTGTGCTTTTGCTTTAATACATTCCCACTTTCTCTGGGGTTCAGTTAATTCTTGATTAATGACTCTTTGCCTTATCAGTACACCTTAATCTATATATTCACTTAGTTTTTAATCTTTTCTTACTGAATGGTCTTAATCTTCTGAGACTCTGTCTTTTGAAACTGTAACTACAGGTATATATTTATCACTTTTACTTCTTTTGTGTAACTTCTCCAGCTGTGTTTCTTCTTCCTTAAAATATTGTAGTGAAAGTTCCAGTCTAATAAATCTCTTGGACAAGTATCAGATAATGTTTATTTTCACTTTTTAAAATTACATTTCCTGTTAGTATTCTCTGTAATACTCAGGCTGGCAGTTCTACATTTTGAGGCATTTTTAAAATGAATTTGCCATCTAAGTTTTCTCATCTCTACAATCAAGAGATATAATAATATGATTATTTTATTAATTTGACCTTGACAAAATGTACTGTTTACATTTGACTCACAATGAAAGTACTTGTTTTGTCTTTACATTATTTCAGAAAAAAATTTTAATACTGTTAAGAAAACTATGAACATATTTTTGAGCATCCAATAATGCCAAAGTGCTATGTTAAGCCATTTACATACCTCACCTCCCTTGGCTCACATAATTGAATTATTATATTACTAACATAACATTTCGATAGTATTCTCTTTCATGATTAGAGTTTTTGGTAGTGATCTTATACTTCAGAGTGCAAAAAAATCGTGTTACATTATTTGTGAAACGTAGGTTTTCCAAACCTCACAAAAGTGATTCAATTCAATATCTGGAACTTAGATATATGCATTTTTTGCTTGACCCTAGGTGATTCTGAAGCAGGTGATCTAAACAGACATTGAGAAAAACAGTTCTGAAGGAAATAATTTAGGGAAATCTTAGTTCATGAGCTCTCTATAGACTTGGGATGAAGTGTAAAGAATAGCATAGCTGTAATGTCATAATCTTATGACAAATAGTTTCTTAATATTTTATTTAGTGTATATATTTTTCAAAACTATCAATAATATTTTAATAAAATTATTTTTAAATTTCTTTCAAATTAAAAAGCCATATGTACATGTGCTTTATTCCCTACAAATTTTTGTGTCCTTAAGTTTATTTAGTACCAAAGGCTGTCACAATTTAAATTTTTACTTTTCATTAGACAAAATCAAGATATTTATTTTTATATTAATTCACTTTTCAATTTCTTTATATGCATCCTGGAAAAATGTCTTAAGATTAATTTTACATTCTTTGAGATTATCATGTGTTCATCTAGGTAATTTGAAAATGGTATAGTGATGTGTGTGTGTATAGGCCTGTGTGTATATACTTGCATGTGTATGTACAAGAGTAAAGTCATCATTTGAACAATAAAAATCAGTTTCAGTTTTTCAATTTAATTATTTCCATATCTCTTTCAAGTAGACTTAGCTGACATTCATTGAACATTTTCAATGATTCATACTTTCTGCTGACACTTTTTTGTTGTTGTTGTTGAGACCAGTCTAGCTCTGTAGCCCGGGCTGGAGTGCAATGGTGTGATCTTGCCTCACTGAAACCTCCGCCTCCTGGATTCAAGCAATTCTCCTGCCTCAGCCTACCGAGTAGCTGGCATTATAGGTGCACACCACCATGCTCAGCTATTTTTTTTAGGAGAGACGGTGTTTCACATAGCCAGGCTGGTCCCAAACTCCTGACTTTGTGATTTGTCTGCCTTAGCCTCAAAAAGTGCTAAGATTACAGGCGTGAGCCACTGCCCCCAGCCAACTTTTCTTATTTCTCAGTGAGAAAGAAATTTTTAAGCAAGAGGTTTGCAAACAATTCGTTTCTATTATGGGAGATTTATCTCTGGGAAAGAAAGATCATATAGCATGTTTACATATCCGTACCAGATGACAGTCTACTGGAAAACACACTAGTGGTTTTTGCTAGTAGGAGATTTCTATGGAATGCTTTTAGTAGTTTGTACCTAGTTTAATGTTGCTTATGGTAACCTGGAATGTATAGATTTATACACTCTGGAAAATGTCATAAATGCTATGTAACTATATGTTTATAAAACATGGGTGTTTCATGACCAAAATGCTTATTTTCTGTTTTGAAATGTAGATGTGCATATATATATTTGGGAATTAACACATTTATTTGGCCAGAGTACATTTGGATATAGTAAAGTAGGACCTGTGGAGCTATCTTAGTGGTTCTTGCTTTCTTTATGCTTCTCTGGTGCCTTGTAATTACTTCTGTCAGTGAGGCATAATGATGGCACTGATTTGTGTGTTTGATTTGAAAATTTAATTCTTTGTGTTTTATCATTCATCATACATGATTTCTAAACAAAAGAGGTGTACTTTTACCTACCAATTAATCTTAATATGCATTGTTAATCTGAATGGTATCTTATACTAAAGAACTATATCAGGCTAAATATACATATTTATTCATATGTATCTATACATCTATCCCCCTATATTTATAAATCTTTGCCTTTGTCTATATTACATTCAGATAAACATAAATATACATCATGCATTTATAATGTCTACACTTTTATATTATGGATATATAAGTGCTTTATTAATAAAAATGAACTATACCAACTAAGTAGATGTTAGAAGCAGTCTTTGTTTGCTAATGTACATTCAGACACTGTTGACTTATGAAAACATTTGAAGACTTTACAAATTTGCAACCCCAGAATACAGTATATATGGCAGGGCCATTTTTGGAGACTAATACAGTTACCAACTTCCTCCTCTTGCTAACGGAATGTTTCGTTTTGTTTTGTTTTAATATATATTTTATTGCATTTTAGGTTTTGGGATACATGCGAAGAACATGTAAGATTGTTGCATTGGTACATACACGGCAATGTCGTTTGCTGCCTTCTTCCTCATCACCTATATCTGGCATTTCTCCCCATGTTATCCCTCCCCAACTCCCCACCCACCGCTGTCCCTCCCCTAGTTCTCCCCCCAACAGACCTCAGTGTGTGATGCTCCCCTCCCTGTGTCCATGTGTTCTCATTGTTCAACATCCACCTATGAGTGAGAACATGAGGTGTGTGATTTTCTGTTCTTGTGTCAGTTTGCTGAGAATGATGGTTTCCAGATTCATCCATGTCCCTACAAAGGGCACAAACTCACTATTTTTTTATGGCTGCATAGTATTCCACGGTGTATATGTGCCACATTTTCCCTGTTCAGTCTATCATCGATGGGCATTTGGGTTGGTTCCAAGTCTTTGCTATTGTAAACAGTGCTGCAGTGAACATATGTGTGCATGTGTTCTTATAATAGAACAATTTATAATCCTTTGGATATATACCCAGTAATGGGATTGCTGGGTCAAATGGAATTTGTATATCTAGGTCCTTGAGGAATCGCCACACGGTCTTCCACAATGGGTGAACTAATTTACACTTCCACCAACAGTGTAAAAGTGTTCCTATTTCTCCACATCCTCTCCAGCATCTGTTGTCTCCAGATTTTTTAATGATCGCCATTCTAACTGGTGTGAGATGGTATCTCAATGTGGTTTTGATTCGCATTTCTCTAATGACCAGTGATGATGAGCATTTTTTCATATGTTTGTTGGCCTCATATATGTCTTCTTTTGTAAAGTGTCTGTTCATATCCTTTGCCCACTTTTGAATGGGCTTGTTTTTTTCTTGTAAATCTGTTTTATTTCTTTATAGATTCTAGATATTAGCCCTTTGTCTGATGGGTAGATTGCAAGAATTTTTTTCCCATTCTTTTGGTTGCCGATTCACTCTAATGATTGTTTCTTTTGCTGTGCAGAAGCTCTGGAGTTTAATTATATCTCATTTGTCTATTTTGGCTTTTATTGCCAATGTATTTAAACAAAACCACAAGCAAGGAGGTAATTGGGCAAAAAGTGCTTTACCTTCCAAAGGGATTGGGGTGAAGTTTTATGAGGATTTGGTTAGAGATTAAGAAATACGATTCCCTTGGGATGGGTATTGCAAATCAAAGATATGTGATTATCTTGCATAATGGGCATTATTTTTTGTGCTTCCCATGCCTGTCTTCCTTTTTGAGGTCCCTGAAACCAGTATTCACAAAATGTATGCCCATGAGTCCTCGTTTCATTGTTACCATATCCTGCTTGTTGCCATCCTCACACAAAAGAGAGACTGAACTTGACACAGTTAGAGTCCATACTTTTGATGCTCATTCTTTTGATTTTTAAAAAATATTGGCACAAATTATTAGTAATTTTAGTGAATGCCTTCCTTAATTCTCTTCTTTCCTCCTTGCTGAAGAGGGTTGATAAGATTAATGGCACACTTTTTTGGGGGGGAATTATGTAAAGGACAGTAATTTTTGTTTGTTTTCAATTTTTAAAGTACAAAAGGCATTACTAAACTCAGGAAAACTTGGATATACTTAGAGAGTAACATCACTTGAGAGAAGCGTTGTTGTCAATTCAACCTAGCTTAGATAAATTAACAAACAAGCTAACAACTTAAAATATCCACATACACTGAGGTAAAAACATCCATTAATTTTGTTGAGCATTGCAGGATCCTAAGAATCTTTCTGTATTGATCACAGAAGAGTAGCACTTTCAAATCTGTGATTCCACTAAAGTTTATATAAATCCTTTAACAGGTATTACTTCCTAGAACAGTGCTACACAGAATGTCATTTGTGGATTGTCTCTAGTGACCACTAACTGTTTATTCATGGTCCATAATGACTTAAGTGCAGAATTTGAAAGTATGTGTTTGGAAACTTTTATAGCAACTTGACATTGGTGCAGCAGGCCAGAATGGGATCAGTGGGCTTGTCTCAATGAATGAAATATAGACCAGTTAGGGTGCTGTCAAAGTCACAAGTGGTGAGAACTATGTACAAGAATCATTCTACAATGTGTAATGCATTAAAGTTATTTTGTTAATGTATAAAAAAGACAAAGGTACAAAATATATACAATGACACACATATTTGGTTGAAAGATTTTAAAATTAACTATAATTTTAGTGACTGAGGAAAGACTAAAAATGAATGTGTAACATCACTGAATGCTTATTGAATTAAAAGAGAAATGCAATAAAGAGAAGTTACTATTCTGAAGGTTCTTAAGTTGCTTTAAAAATATCCTTTTAATTTTCATCAACATACCTCTGAAAGACTAGTTTTTCTACTATAAATATTAGTACAATAAAATAGAAACAAATCAGATATACATTTCCCCTGAAAGTAGCAGATTTTTCAATCCAACCTAAATTAAACATTAACAACCTAAAACTTTTAAACCTTCATATACACATTATTCATTCAACATGTGCATAGGTGTTTGGTAAGTAATCATTTTTTACCTATTCACATACTTTCAATGAATAACATGAGTAGTTTTTATAATTCTTTATATGTTATATTCTGAATCTAAAATTTTTAAATGGAATTGTGAATGTATTTATCTTTTTATTTTTCTTTTCTAGTAATTCATTTTTATTGTATGTATCAAAATATCAGATCCTAATGGATTGAGAAGCTCTTCCCTGCAGCATAGTTTGAGTCTACCTTGGATCAAGGAAGCAAATGTTCCCCAGAGGTAAGCTTGGATACATTTTACAGGAAAGCACTGGAACATTTTTTAATGTAGAATAACAAGGGTTAGGCTGAATGACATAATGGGTGAAACAATGATCAGATTGAAGAGATGACTCCTCTCCAGTACAGGTTTGATGTGTATTAGGTAATTGTTTCATTGTTTGATTACTTTGATGAATAATTCACCTATCATTAATCTGAATCCATTATTTTACTTACTATGGAAAGAAATAACACTGAACATTTGTAGTACAATTAATGGTTATGTGTTCTAACTGGAACTAGATATTACTCATTCTAAGAATTTACATTTTCTGTAGTAAAATATTTAGATATTGATTTTAGAGAATGTTCTTATAAATAAAATGAGAAAATTAATTTTATGTAATATTTGGGGAAAACTATCTGGGGAAAAATATTTGTTCAAGAGGAAAATTGTTCCTAATTGGCAAAATATAAAAAATAAGTGAAAAAAATTACTATTAAGTCTTTCTAATAACAATGAATCCAACTTAACCAATAGCTGTAGAGATGGTGAGTATATTAATATTACTGACTCATTTTTTTGGTATGTTGTTAATGAAAATATAAGGATAACTAAGGATAGTGCTCTGTAAAAATTATTTTCTATTCATGTCAATTTCTGATCTTTTTTTCCAGAGACATATCATATTACTAATTTAGCTGCTTAAAGGATAGAAACAGCATTTATAAATTGGTAGACAATCTGAAGATAAATAATCCATCATATGGTGATAGATAACTTAAACTTTAATTACTCAGATAACGCCACTTTCGTTAGAAAACATGTCATATATTATACAACCAAATCCCTTCATTAAATTCTATTAACACAATTAATAAACAATTCACCCAGTGCATTGCTCTCTTTATCACTGGTTTACTTTGAGTTATTAAACAAACTTCAGAGAAAATGGCCCCACATGAATTTCAAATACCACCTATTTATTTAACTAATAAATATTGCACATAACACCTTTTTTGTGCATGTGAAAATAAAATTCAGTACTTGTTTGTCTTTCAAGGACAATAGAATCTTCTAGATTTAAATTCAAATAGTAAAATGTGCTAAGGAATTGAAGAGAGAAAATAAATTCAGATAACAACTTAGTGGTGACCTTTACCTTCTGCAGAGACTCTAAGTATCCTAGGGAAAGAGATAGTGAAGCTGTATTTTTTTGCTACAGCATTGCTATTTATTAAGTATCTTAGAATCAAGATCTATACAATTTACCTTTATTCTTTGCTCTATGTAGTTTGGTATATTTTAAAGATTAGAGGAAAAGAATTGGACTGCTTTCAACTTTAGATCAAATCCAACTTCATACCTCTAGAGTCTCTAATATTTCTCAACCCATTTATTGATGGTTTCTTCCTTAAAATGTCAGTATTCCTTATATAGTCCTAACCAGCTACAAATGCACCATTGTTACAGAAAGGTGTTTTGAGTCCAGGGTGGTCAGAATTTTTTCATTAGTAATTAGTTTACCAGTCTGGACATAGACGTTTAGACAGAATCAAAAGATTGTTTTTCAAACAAAAATGTATTAAAATAACTGGAGCAGTAAGAGAAATTATAATTTCCATATTGACATTATTCTTCACTTTGAGAAGAAAGAAAAATAATTTTCTAACAACTTTGGTGCATTGCTTTTGACAAACTTTGCCCCATCCTGAACTTTTTTCAAGATTAAATAGATTTTAACAGGATGTTTTATTTAATAACAGTTTTAGGTTGAATAACACACAAGATAAAATCAAAGAATTGGAAAATGTAGTTTTTTTTTTTTTTTAATTCACTCGCTATCAATTGCATACTTAAACTCAAGTTTAGGCTTAAATATCAATTTATATGTGTGTACACTCATCTGTATCATATGAACTTTTAAAGAAAAATCTATATATGATTATACAATTTAGATATCTCAATGTCAAAATAACAAAATGCATTCTAAAATGTTTAATATTGAGTTTAATATAAAAATTGTGATAAATGCAAATAAGACAGACCTCAAAATATATACACTTTTAGAATTTAAAAATTGGGATTTTTAACCCTAGAGAAAAGGAAGCAAAGAGATATCATTAGAGTTTGGCCCTGAGGCCCCATATCCTTCCAATGAAGACCAATTTTAACAGTTGGCTTCCTCAATTGTAGCAACCTAAATCCAATTATGTCTTTGTAGGAGGTTTAGATTTTCAGGCCCAGAGAGTAAAGTGAAGGAATGAAATTATGCTAGAACCAATTTTCATCTCTTAACCATATACCATATTTAAAAAGGAGCATCTGAAATTATTAAAGGATTTTTAGATGGTCAAGTTCATAAAAATACAAAAAGTGGAGAATCTTTGAAATATTGTGAATTTACTTATTTTATAGTGCTCTAACCAACAAAATGTACTGTGATTAGATGTCATAGTTTTTATTTAAATGATACGAAAACTTTTATAATTTGAGAGTCTTTGAAAAAATAAAGGAGGAAATCCAAGGAACATTATACTTATTATTATTATTTTGAAATGGAGTCTCACACTGTTGCCAGGGCTGGAGTGCAATGGCGCAATGGCGGCTCACTGCAACCTCTGCCTCCTGGGTTCAAGTGATTCTCCTGCCTCAGCCTCCCGAGTAGCTGGGATTACAGGTGGCTGCCACCATGCTCAGCTAATTTTTTGTATTTTTTGTAGAGACAGTGTTTCACTATGTTGGCCAGACTGGTCTTGAACTCCTGACCTCGTGATCTGCCTGCCTTGCCCTTCCAAAGTGTTGGGATTACAGGCTTGAGCCGCGACGCCCAGCTATACCTAGTTTTTTGATGAGGCATGAGGTAAGGTTATTATTCATGTTAAATTTATAAAGTTGATTCTATTGCCTATTAAGTTACAAAATTTATGTGCATATATGTATTTTATAAGTTAATGCATATAATGTATGCTGTGTATATGTATGTATGTGTATATTCATGTAAATAAATTTAAAAATTTAGTACCAGGAAAAAATATCTTATATAAATTAAAATTCATTTAAATAAATATGAACTAAGAGATTTTCCCTCTTTACCATACATACCAAGAAAGCCAAAATTAAACATAGCACTGAAAGACGGAAACTAGATCTTACCTACACACACCCATATCGTATGAAAAAAATTTTAAAAGTATATTATTATATAATGTGTTTATCCCTTAAAGGTAACAATTACGTTTAAAAGAAAAGTTTTATATTACAGCTCTAACTTTTCAAGATTTTTAAAATTATTGTTATTGATATAAGCTCTGAATTATTTTCCATGTATTTTAAGAGTGAGACTTTTTTCTTTTTTTTTTTTTGAGACAGAGTCTTGCTCTGTCGCCAGGCGCCATGCTGGAGTGCAGTGGTGTGATCTCAGCTCTCTGCAACCTCCGCCTCCTGGGTTCAAGCAATTCTCCTGCCTCAGCTTCCCGAGCAGCTGGGACTACAGACACGAGCCACCATGGCCAGCTACTTTTTAAAAATATTTTTAGTAGAGACGGGGTTTCACTATGTTGGCCAGGATGGTCTAGATCTAATGACCTCATTATCCGTCCACTTCGGCCTCCCAAAGTGCTGGCATTACAGGCGTGAGCCACCGTGCCTGGCCCCAAGAGTGAGACATTTTCCATGTATTGAAAATAGCTGGGTTTTGAATTAAATTCTTGTTGTTAATATGAGTCTGACTATACTCTTCGTTCTTAAATATTCTATTCTAATCATTTCCTTCTTCGTATATCTCAGTAACAAAGTTACTGCTTTCCAGCTGTACTAATCTCTATCATACTTCTGTGTCAAGGACATTTAATTTTGTCCCCAAAATTTGTTTCATAATTTAATTTATTTAGTAGCTCTTATATAAAAACGTCTTTGCAAAATTTCATTTTGAACAAGAGTCTGTACTAATAATTATAGCATTTTATGTTTTATACCTATCTATCTATGAGAATACAATGTTATGGAAGTAGCGTAATTTTTAAACTGTCGGGGCCAAAATATAAACTTTACTTCTTCATCATGCAAATGTACTGAGTTTCTTTTCTGATATATGAGTGATATTGGATTTGCCAGCAAAATAGTTCACCTAATAGGAATTTATGTGTCAATGATATTCTTCTCATGAATACTACCATGCTGTGAGAAGCAAATCAGAATGCTAGCCTTGCTGTATAAAAGGGGTTTGAAATAGAAATTGCATTTGACCCAGCAATCCCATTATTGGGTATATACCCAAAGGATTATAAATCGTTCTATTATAAAGACACATGCACACATATGTTCACTGCAGCACTGTTTACCAGGAACCAACCCAAATGCTTATCGATAATAGACTGGACAGGGAAAATGTGACACATATACACCATGGAATACTATGCAGCCATAAAAAATGAAGAGTCTGTGTCCTTTGTAGGGACATGGATGAATCTGGAAACTATCATTCTCAGCAAACTTACACAAGAACAGAAAATTAAACACTGCGTTTTCTCACTCATAGGCAGGTGTTGAACAATGAGAACACATGGACACAGGGAGGGGGAGCATCACACTGGGGTCTGTTGGAGGGTGCTAGGGGAGGGGACAGCAGTAGGTAGGAAGGTTGGGGAGGGATAACATGGGGGAGAAATGCCAGATATAGGTGACAGGGGGATGGAGGCAGCAAACCACATTCCCATATGTGTACCTATGCAACAATCCTGCATGATCTGCACATGTACCCCAGAACCCAAAGTACAGTAAAATAATAATAATAATGAATAAAACACTCAGGTCTATACCACCTCAAAAAAAGGGGGGGGGTTGTAAGGAAATACACATTAGAGACCATAACACAGTATGTTTTGGGATTTTTGAAACATTCTACAATATCAATGTGTATACAGTTCATTATATTTTACAAAAGAGGAATATATAGCATTGCTTAAATAGCTGTAATTATTATTACTTTCATAATACAATTAGATTAGCGGAAAAACACTGAAGACTTCTCCTTCCAGACAATAAAGTATGTGGTGTAAGATTCAATTACTTATTAGAAACAACAAAAAATTGAAGACCAAAAGGGAGAGTGATCACTGAGAGGTGGGAGAAAAATGAAGTAAGTACTGCGATTCCCCTAGTTTATTGCCTTGAGAAAATTTCCAGGCTCGGGAACAGGAAACTGAGGTGAAGCTGGAAAGACACCCTGAGATGAAGAGATGGGGCTGAGATTCTGTGGTGTCAAGACAATAAGGATTCACAGAGCAAAGTACAGGAGATTAAAGAGCATACAGTGTCAACAACAACAGAAATTACAGAAAAAAAAAATCCCTAAATATGTTGAATTTATTCAGGAATGAGAAATGAGGATTATAACTGGAGATGCACAGTTCCGCCAAGACACATGTGCAACTGAAGAGGGGATAGTAAAAGGAAGCTTCTGTTGGCAAAAGGAGAAGTTGACATAAGCTGCTTGAAGACAGAGTTCGCTGGTTTCAGAGACACAAAGCCAGAGTTGGCATCAGTTCATGGCTGGAGATGCTGTTAGTGGGCAAACATTCTCTTGAGAGCACCTTATCTGAATTGTTGTCGTCCTAAGAAAGCATTTTTTGTGTGAGATTATTTTAGAAAGTTAGTGAGACAGTCTTTATCTCAGACAGGCAAGCATAAGCCTTTCCCCTTCATGTTCTCTTAGCTGTAGTCTGTTTGAATCTGACAAAAAGCGATTTCATCCCGGTATCTTCCACTTTCACAATAGGTAGAGAACTCCAGACAAAGCTGAAGGGCCTCCCTGGAGTATTTGGCAGAATGCTGATGTTGCAAACATGAGAGGTAAACACCCAAGGCCAGGTAAACAAATGTCTGAGATTAGATATAAAAGTATCTAGTGCTTACTTACACAGAGCTGAGAAACTGGCCTGTTCCCTTTAGAAAGATGAGAAAACCTCGTAATCCATGGGGCATTGGATGGAGTACAGAAAAGAATCTTGTATCAATGATGAAGAAATATTAACACTAGGCTAACTACAGCTCTGGTATTTCCCAACAAATCTTAAAAGAAAGAGCCAAAAATATGAAATAATTTCAGGTAATTAATTTAACTGCATCCTAAAACAAAGCTCATGAAGATCTGCAGGAATGAAAAAAAATCATAAAATTTTATAAAAGACAACATTTACAAAGTATGACATTCAATAAAAGATTACAAGGAAAGCAAAGAGGTAGAAAAATATAACCCATAATGAGTAGGAGATTTCACCAAGAAAAACTTGCCAAAAACAAAACCAGATGTTAAATGAGCAGAAAAGGACATTAAATAGTTATTGACAGTGTATTTTATATATTAAAAAATATATGAAGATGTGGAAAAATATTTTAAAAGATCCAAGTTAAACATATATAGGTTAAAGCCAGAATATCTTTAATAAAAAATATACTAGATGTTATTAATGGCAGATTAGATATTCTAAAAGACAAGATTAGTGAGCTTGGATGGATAGCACCAGAAATTCTGAAAATTAAGAATAAGAAGAAAAATGAATTTTAAAATATTATTAAAGGGATGTGGGAAAACATTGAGCAGCATAGACACTTAATATATGTTTAATTGGAGATCCCAAAGAGAGAAAGAGAATCACAGGAAAAAATATTTGTAAAAAAAAGGGCCAAAATTGTTTCCATTTTGATGAAAACTTTAAACCCATAGATCCAAGAAGCTTAGCAGTGTTCAAGTACAAGCAACATAAATAGAATGATACCAGTGTAAACTATAATCAAATCACTCAAAAATAGGATAGTACTATAAAGGCATCCAGAAAATAAAGACATGGTGTGTGCAGAAGTTCAAAGGGATGGATGCCAGCAGAATCCTTCCTGAAACAATGCAGGCAAGAAGACAGTAGTGCAACATCTTTAAAGAACCAAAGCAAAAAAAAAAAAAGAAAAAAAAAGAAAAAGAAAAAGAAAAAGAAAAAAGAAAAAGAAAAGAAAAATTGAGCTTAAATTCTACGTTCAATGAAATCTTTCAAAAATAAAGACAATATAAAAACTTTTTCAGACATACAAGAGCAAAAATGGTTATTACTATAAGACCCATACTTCAAAAAGTATTAAAGAAAATCTTTTGCTGGAATGAAATCTTTGCCAGAATGAAAACGATGCAGCTGAAAATATGGAGTAACATAAAAACCAAAGAGGACCTGAAATAGTAAACAAGTGGGTAAATATGTGATTTTTAAATTACTTAAATATCTTTAAAAAGTAGCTTTCCGTAAAAGGATAATCAATTATTGTAGGATTTACAACATATGAATAAGTAAAATCTACAAAAATGTTATTATGAATACTAGAAATGAAATTAGCATATTGTAAAATGAATATACTGTAGGTAAAATGGAATAATGCAAGTTGAAAACAGACTGTGAAGTTAAAGAGGTACACTGTAAACCCTACCTGGATTAGCCTCCCATATAACAAAACAAAAGGCTATAGCTAATAAGCCAAAAAAGGTAAATACAGTTGAACTATATAACCACAAAAGATAGCAGACAAAAGAGCAAAGAACAGATAGAAATTTTTCTTTTTTGACACGGAGTCCCACTCTGTTGCCCCAGGCTGGAATGAAGTGGCTCGATCTCAGCTCACTGCAACCTCCGCCTCCCAGGTTCAAGTGATTCTCCTGCTTCAGTCTCCCAAGTGGCTGGATCTACAAGCACCTGCCACCACACCCAGCTAATTTTTGTGTTTTTAGTAGTGATGGGTTTCAATATGTTGGCCAGGCTGTTCTCAAAATCCTGACCTTAGGTGATCTGTCCACCTTGGCCTCTCAAAGTGCTGAGATTACAGGCATGAGCCACTGTGCCCAGCTGGAAAAATATTTTTTAATGTAAGATCATAAGCTTAAGCCTGATTATATCAATAATCACATGAATTGTAAATGGACTAAATAACTCAATCAAAGTTGAATACTTTCAGTTTGGGTTAAAAAAATTCATCATATGAAACACTAAAATATGATAATCATATGGTTATCTCAATAAAGACACAGAAATGACAATTGAAAAAACCCAATGTCCATTTTAAACAAAAACAAAAACAAAATACAACAACAACAACAAAACCTTCTCATAAACTAGGAAGAGAAGGGCCATTCCCCAGCCAGAAAAGGTACATATAAAAAAACTATAGATGATATTTTACTCAAGGAGAAAGGCTGAATACTTTAGTCCTAAGGTCAGGAACAATATCATCAAAACCAAATAGATATATATACTCACCACTTCTATTAAGCATTGTATGTGAGGTTTCAGCAAATGGAGTGAGTTTAACAAGTAAATTAATAAAGATACCACATTGGAAAGAAAAAAAGTAAAACTGCTTTTATTCACATATGCAAGAACATCTATGTAGAAAATCCAGTGAAATCCACAATAAAGCTACTACCAATAAATGAGTTGAACACATTTGCAAGATACTGTATTAAGTATCAATTGTGATTCTAGATAGTAGCAATGGACAATTGAAAATTGAAATAAAAAATAAAGTTCTGATAATTTCAAAAACATGAAACAGTTAGGGACACACTGTCAAAAGATATGCAAGAATGATACACTGAAAACCGCACAATGCTGTTGAGATAAATTAAAAGTGAAATAAATAAATTTAGGTTATATATGTTTATATAGGTCATATATTATTAAGGGATTGGAAGGCTCAATAATATTAAGAAGGTAATTGTTTACAAAATGATTTAAACATGTATTGCAAATTCAATGAAAATATAGCTAATTGTTTTTAGAGAAATTGCCAAGTTGACCCTAAAAATAACATAGAAATGAAAAGAAAATAAAATACTTACAACAACTTTGAAAAAGAACAAAGTTGAAGAGCTAACATTACCTGTACCAGAATTTCTGGGACACATTCAAAGCAGTGTGTAGAGGGAAATTTATAGCAATAAATGCCCACATGAGAAGCAAGTAAAGATCTAAAATTGACACCCTATCATCAAAATTGAAAGAGCTCAAGGAGCAAGATCAAAAAAACTCAAAAGATAGCAGAAGACAAGAAATAACTAAGATCAGAGCAGAAGTGAAGGAGATAAAGACACAAAAAACCCTTCAAAAAATCAATAAATCCAGGAGCTGGTTTTTTGATAAGATTAACAAAATAGACAGACTGCTAGCCAGACTAATAAAAAAGAAAAGAGAGAAGAATCAGATAGATGCAATAAGAAATGATAAAGGGGATATTACCATGGATTCCACAGAAATACCAACTACGATCAGAGGTCATTACAAAAAACTCTATGCACATAAACCAGTAAACCTGGAAGAAATGAATAAATTCCTGGACACTTGCACCCTCCCAAGCCTAAACCAGGAAGAAGTCAAAACCCTGAATAGACCAATAACAAGGGCTGAAGTTGAGGCAGCAATTAATAGCCTATCAACCAAAAAAAGCCCAGGACCAGATGAGTTCTACTAGATGTACAAAGAGGAGCTGGTACACTCATTCTGAAACTATTCCAAACAATCCAAAAGAGGGAATTCTTCCCAAATCATTTTATGAGACCAACATCATCCTGATACCAAAACCCAGCAGAGACTCAACAAAAAAAGAAAACTTCAGGCCAGTATCCATGATGAACATAGATGCAAAAATCTTCAATAAAATACTGGCAAACTGATTGCAACACCACATCAAAAAGTTTATCCATCATGATCAAGTAGCCTTCATCTTGGGGATGCAAGCCTGGTTCAACATACGCATGTCTATAAACGTAATCCACCACATAAAGAGAACCAAAGACAAAAACCACATGATTATCTCAATAGATGCAGAAAAGGCTTTCAACAAAATTCAACAGCTGTTTATGCTAAAAACTCTCAATAAACTAGGTATCAATGGAACGTATCTCAAAATAATAAAAGCCATTTATGACAAACCCACATCCAATATCATACTGAATAGGCAAAAACTGGAAGCATTCCCTTTGAAATCTGGCACTAAACAAGGATGCTCTCTCAAACCACTCCTATTCAATATGGTATTGGATGTTCTAGCCAGAGCAATCAGGCAAGAAAAAGAAATAAAGAGTATTCAATTAGGAAAGGAGGAAGTCAAATTGTCTCTATTTGTAGATAATATGATTTTACATTTAAAACACCCCATTGTCTCAGCCCAAAATCTCCTTAAGATGGTAAGCAACATCAGCAAAGTCTCAGGAAGTTACAAAATCAATTTGCAGAAATCAAGAGCATTCATACACACCAATAACAAAGAAATAGAAAGCCAAATCAAGAGCAAACTCCCATTCACAATTGCTACAAAGACAATAAAATACCTAGGAATACAATTAACAAAGGATGTAAAGTTCTTCAGGGAGAACCACAAACCACCACTCAAGGAAATAAGAGAGGAGACAAACAGATGGAAAAACATTCCATGCTCATTGTTAGGAAGAATGAATACGGTGAAAATGGCCATACTGCCCAAAGTAATTTACAGATTCAATGCTATCTCCATCAGGCTACCAATGACCTTCTTCACATAACTGGAAAAAACCACCTTAAACTTCATATGGAACCAAAAGAAAGCCTGCATAGCCAAGACAATCCTAAGAAAAAAGGACAAAGCTGGAAGCATCATGCTACCTGACTTCAAACTATACTATAAGGTTACAGTGATCAAAACAGCATGGTACTGATACCAAAACAGAGATATAGACCAATGGAACAGAACAGAGACCTCAGAGGCAATGCCACACATCTACAACCATCTGATCTTTGACAAACCTGAAAAAACAAGCAATGGGGAAAGGATTCCCTGTTTAATAAATGGTGTTGGGAAAACTGGCTAGCCCTGTGCAGAAAGCAGAAACTGGACCCCTTCCTGACACCTTACAAGAAAATTAACTTCAGATGGATTAAAGACTTAAACATAAGACCTAATACCATATAAACCCTAGAAGAAAACCTAGGCAAAACCATTCAGGACATAGGTATAGGCAAGGACTTCATGTAAAACACCAAAAGCACTGGCAACAAAAGCCAAAATAGACAAATGGGATCTAATTAAACTCCAGAGCTTCTGAACAGCAAAAGAAACAATGGTTAGAGTGAACTGACAACCAACAGAATGAGAAAAAATTTTTGCAATCTACCCATCTGACAAAGGGCTAATATCCAGAATCTAAAAAGAACTAACACAGATTTACAGGGAAAAAAAACAAACCCATTCAAAAGTGGGCAAAGGATATGAACAAACACTTTTCAAAAGAAGACATTTATGAGGCCATCAAACATTAAAAAATGCTCATCACCACTGGTTATTAGAGAAATGCAAATCAAAACAACATTGAGATATCATCTCACACTAGTTAGAATGGCGATCATTAAAAAATCTGGACACAACAGATGCTGGAGAGGATGTGGAGAAATAGGAACACTTTAACACTGTTGGTGGGAGTGTAAATTAGTTCAACCATTGTGGAAGACAGTGTGGACATTCCTCAAGGATCTAGAAACAGAAATTCCATTTGACCCAGCAATCCCATTACTGGGTATATTTCCAAAGGATTACAAATCATTCTATTATAAAGACACATGCACACATATGTTCATTCATTACATCACTGTTTACAATAGTAAAGACCTGGAACCAACCCCAATGCCCATTGATGATAGACTGGACAAGGAAAATGTGGCACATATACACCATGGAATACTATACAGCCACAAAAAAAAGATGAGCTTGTATTATTTGTAGGGACATGGATGAATCTGGAAACCATCTTTCTCAGCAAACTGACACAAAAACAGAAAATCACACACTGCATGTTCTCACTCGTAGGTGGGTGTTGAACAATGAGTACACTTGGACACAGGGAGGGGGCCTGTTGTGGGGGGTAGGGGAGGGACAGTGGGGGGGTGAGGAGGTTGGGGAGGGATAACATGGGGAGAAATGCCAGATACAGGTGATGAGGCGATGGAGGCAGCAAACCACCTTGCCATATATGTACTTATGCAACAATCTTGCATGATCTGCACATGTACCCCAGAACCTAAAGTACAATAAAAAAAAATTAAGATAGTGTGTTATGTGAATCCAGACAGATATGACATTCAAAGAGATCAATGGAACACAATAAAATCATGAAATAGACTCACATATATCTGGACAACTGATTTTTGAGAAAGACACAAAGGCAAATCTATGGAGAAAAGATAGGCTTTTTAACAAACGGATCTGACCATTTGAATATCCATATAAAAAATAAACTTTGATACGTGTCTCACATACTATATGAAAGTTAACTCAAAGTGTGCCATAGATCTAAAACTAAAGTATGAAATGTTGAGGAGAAAAGATAGGGAGTATATATATATACATATAACCCTGGATTAGGGAAAATCTTTAGGTATAACACCAAAGCACAATCCATTTTTTAAAAAGATGAATTTAAAAAGTCATAAAATTTAAAACTTCTGCTATTTGGAACACAGAGAATGAAAAGACATGTCATTTAGCAGGAGAAAATATGTACAATGCATATGTCTCATAAAGGAATTGTATCTAGAATACATAAAGAATGCTCAAAATTTAATAATAAGATATCACTTTACTGCTTGGACTGAAAAATAAAAATCAAATAATAAGAAAACAACCAAGCTAATTAAAATGGGCAAGGGTTTGAATTAAATTAACACTTTGTCAAAATAGATATATAGATAGCTTGTAAGCACAGGAAAAAATACTCAACTTCATAAGTATTTAAGGATATGTGGATTAAAACCACCATGAGACACCATTACATAATTATAAGAATGGCTAAAATTAAAAATCTGAACATATCACTGCTACTGGGAATGTAAATAGTACAAGTGGAAAGTTGGAAAATGTTTGTTTCTTAAAACCTTAAACATACACTCAGTATATGATCAGTCATTCCACTTTTAGGTATTTATCAGAAGGATTAAAAAGCACACATCCATAAATAACATACACCAAACTATGTACAATAGTTTTATCAATAATAACCTTAAACTGGAAACAATTCAAATATCAACAAGTGAACAAATAAGTAAACTGTGGTATTTTCGTATAGCAGAAAACTACTAGATAGTAATAATAACACACACAACAACATGGTTGATTCTACCAGGTGAAGAAAACCAAACCTCCCACCCCCTGCAAATTATGGTTCTTTTACATTATATTGCATCATTCTATTTATATAAAACAGTACAAAATACAAACTAATCTATAGGATAGAAAGCAAATCAGGAGTTCCCAGGGAACATTTAGGGCTGGAGTTGGAGGAGCAGGCTGTGGGAGGAAGGAGGTATTATAAAAGGCATGAGAAAACTTTTGGAAATTATAAAGATGTTCATTATCTTGATTGTGATAATGGTGTCACAGATGTGCACATATGCCAAAACTTATCAAATGATACACTCTAAATATATGCAGTTTACAGTATGTCAATTATGACTGAAAAGAACTGCTAAAAAATAACGATGCATTGAAAAATTGCTATCTACAATGGAAGCAAGGAGCTGGATAATGCCAAATAAAACGTGTCACAGGAGACTATGTTTCATTACTGTGAATTTGATTTTATTTTCTAAGCAACTACCTAAAAGTTTTAATTTCTAAGCAATTACCTAGCTGCTAAAGATTAGGCCTGGATCAATGCACCTGGGGAGAGATTCCTTCATGGACCAATTTACACTTATGAACACAGACCTATAATAACATGTTCACTGAAGGACATTTCTAATCCTTGTACTGGGATTCCAGTTGAGTGTAAACTACAAGGCTATACTGCAAATAATGGTATAAAGCCAAATCATTCAAATGTTAGAATCAGAAGGCACCAAGGCGTTTCATGTTTTTTAAAGTGTAGCATTTTCAGACAGGGCACAATGACTCATATCTGTAACCCTAGTACTTTGGGAGACCAAGAGGAAGGATTGCTTGAGGCCAGGAGTTCAAGACCAGCCTCGGCAATACAGCGAGACTCATGCACTACAAAAAGAAAGAAAGAAAAAGAAAACCAGCATTTTTAGATGAGAAGCTGCAATTGATAAATTTACTAATAGTCTTCCTGGTCAACTGAAAAAAATTAAGTATATGTAATAGTATAACTGAATTTATTTAGAAAAATATCAGCATGCGGAAACCAATAGAGTGTGATGATTAAAAAAATTTGAAGTCAGCATATCTGGCCCAAATACTCAGCAAAATTGGTAAATTTAAACAAACTAATCAACTGCCTTGAACATCAGTTCTCATGTTTACAAAATGGTTTATTTGTACAATATGAAAAATAAGTGATATATATGAACAAAACACTTAATACATAGCTTACCATCTAGTTAACATTTAACAAAAGAATGCTATAATTATTGTGAATGTTAATATTACTGTCATTATTGTCATTATTATTCCTTCTAGTGTTCATTTTAAAATCTGTAGAATCTCCAAAATGTCATATTTTACTATAATTGTCAAAAAATTCTGCTACTTTAAATTTTCTTATAAGAATGTTAAATCTTCAAAGTCATCTCTTATTGTTATTCCCTCTGAAAACTCAAGAATTCACTTTATTGAAGATTAACAGGATTTCAGATTGCATAGTCTTATAAATTACATATATGGTTTTCAACTAATGCCCTAATCATCAAAGTAAGCATTATGTTTCAAAATATTTAAGACTACAATTTTAAAGATAAGAATAGCTCAATGTAAAATAAAAGCAACTTTTAAAAAAGCTCTCAAAGAGTAGAATAGTTTGCAAGTTGCATACTTTCTTAAAAATAAAATATATTATTGTCACTATGTTCCATTCTCAGTTGTGTGTCATTTACTCAGGTACAGAGGAGATTCAGCATCTTAAAAGTGAAGGCCCTTTGACAGGTTAATGCAAATGAAAATTTCTCATAAAATAAACTCTTCTATAATGCCTTATCCTTAATAACTGTTCCTGGCTCCACTGGAAAAGAATTTATGCTCTTCTTCCCTTGATTTAAACATGAATTTTATGTTGCTCATCTGACTAGCTTCACTCAAAACTTTCATATGCTAAATTTATTGAACACATTGTCCACTGAGTGGCATTAAATGCCATATTACTATTTGGTAAAAATTGCATAGTATTCCTATGAATTACTAATGGAAAATTCTTTAACTTTTCATGTGACTTTGTTTTGCAGTCATAAATATGTAAGTATTTTCTATTTTGGATAGGTTGATTCTTAGCATTGATTTTCATAGCAACCAGTATTAGAATTAAGTAGGATTGCTGGGCACCGTGGCTCACACCTGTAATCCCAGCACTTTGGGAGGCCAAGGTGAGTGGATCACGAGGTCAGGAGTTCAAACCAGCCTGGCCAGCATGGTGAAACTCCATCTCTACTAAAAATACAAAAATTAGCCAGACAGGGTGGCACACGCCTGTAGTCCCAGCTACTTGGGAGGCTGAGGCAGGAGAATCTCTTGAACCCAGGAGGCAGAAGTTGCAGTGAGCCGAGATCATGCCACTACACTCCAGCCTGAGCGACAGAGTGAGACTCCATCTTAAAAAAAAAAAAAAAAGAATTAAGTAGGATTAAAAATGTTCATTCTTGGGCCCTCATATAAAACTCTCACAATCTTTAGAATTGAGATATGAGAATGTATTTTAACCTAACAGAATATATATTTACATTTAATATCTCTTTTAATGAGAAATTGTATACAGATATGGCATTATTTTTCTTTGTTATTACACATATTAGGTTTATCTGAACAATCATAGCCATTTGGGTCCAGTTGTGGAAAAATACATATTAATTGTTATTTATTGGTAATATTAGGAAACTTTTATTGATTACATACTGTTTCCCAAGAACTTTCTTAGTAATTTATGAAGTTTACCTTATTTAATCTTCACAACAATACTAAATTCTATCATCTCTATTCAAATGAGGTAACCTGCTTTTAGAAATTAAGTACAGTTGCCAGAGCCTAGCAGCTTGTCTTTTGTGCAACCAGAACTCAAATCCAGAGCTATCGTCAGGTTTTAGTGTTCCTGCTCTTTTATACTGTCTGTCATTTTCCTATGGACATGTTAACTACCTTGGAAATTTCTTTTGTGAAACTGAGATAAAACATGGACACATTTTGTATCTTGAAATGGATCTTTTTCAGTATTCTTGGAGGGTGGGGAAAGGCTAGTAGCATTTTGGTTTTTTTAAGGCAGAATTTATTTCATTAACTATATTTTTTATTATAGTACTAAAGGGTATCTTATTTCTCAATAGAGTAAATCATCAACAGACTGATGCCTAGTGAATTGTAAAATTAGCTAAAGTCTTCATTCATAAAAAATAAACAAATCACACATACACACACAGACATTATACACACACATTGTTGGTCATTTTGCTAAAATTGAGACTTCTTTATATACAAATAAATCAATTCCTTACATCATCTAGGTATTACACAAAGGTTTTTAACCCTGATTATGGTATCACTCAACACAAAATACCATAAATATTCAGACAACACCATATTAATCTGACATTCTATACTTCCATCCAAGGCAGAAAATAATCTAGCGTATTTTGGAAAGCTTTTCAACAACAAGAATTGAAAAAAAAAATAAAATGTTAAATGTATATTGCAAGAGTATTGAGCCTGTTTATAAATATAGGACTGAATAGTTCACAGCTGATAAGTTTATTGAATTAATGGTATAGCTAATATAAAGACATATATGGCTGCAAGTCTTTAGTTTTCGAATCGTTAGACTAAGGAAAAAGACCTTAGACCATGGCTCATATAAGATCAAGTTATTCGAATTGTTTTTGAAAAATACCAAGGAGATTTTTTTCTAGATATTATCCAAGAACCTCAAAATAAGAGTATGTTTGTACTTCCTTTCAAAATTTGAGCACTTTTCCAAGAAAATTAGTTATTTTAACTGCTGTGTCAGCATGTGTCTGAGTCACATCTTAAGCTGGGACTTAAACTTGTTAACTGAAGCACCAAAGAAAAACGTGCAACCATGTAAGTAAGCTTAAATATTTATTGGGTACTTAGAAATAAAATGGTAAGTGATGGGGTCATTTGTTTAGGTTGGTAAGATAAAGTAGCTCATATTTTAAAAATATTGATAGGAAGACAGGAAATGCTGTTTCTTACAGTAAATAGTTGATCCTGTGGAATGAAAGAACTACAGTAAATCTCAAAATGTTGCTTTGTCATAACTAATAAAAGCATATGCTTAATCTGAAATGTTAATAACTGAATGCTAATAAAAATTTAATGCAAATCCTTATATGTTAATGTTAGTATATGCTTATGACAAATAATATTCATATAAACCTATATACAGTATAGTACATAATAATTACACATATCAATTGTGTTTGCAGTCTACATTGTAAAAAGAAAAAAAACTGTGATTTTCACACCAAATTTCTAATTGTTCAGTGATGATAGAATATTAATAAAAAGATCTTCTCCATAACAGGGAGATCCCCTACAGTAAAAAAAAGTCTTACTGTAATTTAGGATTTGGATGCTTAATCATGACAGGGTTATGTGGGGCAGTGTGTGCTATATTCATTGCTTCCTGAAAGTCTGAAAGACAAGAGTGAATACAGCTCTCTTTTCAAGGATATGCTTATTCTTTCATGAGCTTTCTGTTAAAAATTTTAATATATATTTTAATGAATAGGGATTTACTTAGTATGATTATGTATCGTATTTTTAATGTCTTCTAATACCTGTTACAATTTATTTGAACAATTTTTTTAAAGTCCAATATTCAAATTGTTATCTAAGTTTCTTACAACTATTGTGTCACTATAATAAATTAAAATTGTATTTTTGAATGTAAATAAAAATAAAATGTCTCTATATGTGTATTAAATAGCCATTTCATGCTAATTATTAAAATATATGAAATAGAGACATTCTTTGAGGCATCATTTCTAAGTCAAATTTTTTTATAATTGAGGAAATACAGCTTTTCAAATTGCTGATAAAAACATTTTGTCATCATTCAATTTTTTTCCTTCAGCTACTAAACAATGGAAAACCATTTCCTTTGAAGTTATTGCTTTGCTTACTGAAGTACATTTAAGCTTACTGTATGACAAATAATGGTTACTTTGGTTCTTCATCCAAAATCAGATATTTCAGGCTTAATATGTATCATGTACTACTAAGTAGAAACCCAAAGCACTGCTCTATTCCACTCAACTGCCCACATAACACACACACACACACACTAAGAGTGGTAGAGGAGCAGCAGTGAAAACAAAGATGAAGATTAGCTGAGTCTTAGAAAGTCGCTTGTTAAGGTGACTCCCTTTAGTCAGATATTTGGCAATAGAGGTGAAAGTATTACAAGAAACAAAATTGGGTAAGCAGGCAGAAATAAACAGTTACACCCTACCAATCTCTTCCTTCCAAGGCCGCTTGTGATTGGATAAAGAATGGAAGTGATGAAAGTAAAATTCAGAAGTAAAATGGAGCAATCAGATGACTCAGAGAATTTGGAAGTGAGACTCCAAAACTGCATTCTGTAAATGAAGCTTTTATTGGTTGATTATAGTAGATTGGGAGTCAGGAGAACCATATTTGAATGATATGCTTGCCAATCAGAAAAATCAGGTCCTCATAAAAAAGAATAAAGAAGATGTCAGAGAAAGTAAAAGATAAAATATGAGAGAGATTGTATTAAATATACACGTATGTTTTATACCTTATGTGTCTATATATGTATACTTACGCTTGAGTGGTTTGAAAATCTTGCTTTTGCATTGCTTAATCTTATTTCTATTTGAAATTAAGACACACTTGCCAAAAATAGGTAAGGGGGAAGTGGAAGAACAGAGAAACCAATTAAGTAAGGGAGAGACTAATCAGACAGAAAAATAAACATGATGTTTATTTTCATCCATTGTGGATGAAAAGAATATCTCAACATGTAGGTAATTCAAACATGCATTTCACTCTTCCAATCAAGTATATTGTGAGCCAAAGAGAATTGTTGTCTGATTTAAAAATACTGAAGAAGTTGACAATTTTATAATAAACTATAAAATAATGTAATTAACAAATTATTAAAGGCATCCAAATTGTTTTGAACTATATTTTTTCATATACTTTAAAATTTTGCTAATGATTAACTTTGGTAGCTAGAATCCTCCAACAGATATCTGTAAACTCGTGATCAACACAAGTCCCTGTACATGCACATCTTCTCTATTCTCTGATAATACATTACTAAAATGCCAGATTACATATACTGAATTTAATTATAACCATTCATATCAATTTAGTGAACTTTTAAAACCACCCTGAGTCTGCATTGCTTCACTTGTGAAATGGTGATACAAATACTAACCTAAAAGTGGTATTATAAGAATCAAATGGATAACATGTAATTGTCTATATATTAGGAACACAACTAGTATCATTTCCCTTCCCTGTTCATATTTTGCCGACTGACAACACTGCTTTAATATAATTTCTAAGTTAATACAAGCATTAATCTTTCATTTAAGTGGAAATATTTCAAAACATTTCCTGGGATTGATTTTAAATAGTCTGAGGCAAATTTATACAAATTATTTGCAACTGAAAAAAGACAGGTTCCTTGGAGATCTGTAAAAATATAATTTATTTCTCACACCTACTTTCTAGAAACAATCTACAGTAGATTTTGCTATACATTGATTCACTGAAGCTGAAGATAGAAGGTTTATATCCAATTTATTTGGCTAAAATTGTGCAAATCTTGCCTAGGACTTTTTGAGATGAAATTCATATTTGCTACATCTTTACCTTTGAGTCTGATATTTAAGCGGAAATGTAGTATTGCTATTGTTGTTATTAAATTTTTAATATGTGCACTTATTTAGTGCAAATAAAATTTGCAAAATAGTAAAGACCCTACATATATCTTTAGAGAACATATATCAGTATTTTGGACTGTCTACTTATAGCATTAAGTGGGTATCTCACAATATAGCAGAAAACCCGGAAAAATAAAAAACTGATCTCACTATACAGCTGGGATTTTGTAAGCCTTCTGTTCAGATCAGCTGAGAATTGAATCTGGTACAAATATTACCCAAAATAGACATTTGTCTAAGCACAGTTTCTGTAATGGAGGGTTTTCATTTTATGTATTGTGTACTGGGAGTCAAAATGAGAATTCAAGGGGAAAAATTCCCTATTTCATATAAAAAAAATTTTTTAAGAAAAAACATGTTAAATTTTAAAAAGAATAATTAAAGCATAGCAAAGCTTAATGTTTAAAAAGTTATTTATTTTTGAAAGTAAACTTTTTTTAAAAAGTCAACATTTCTCTTGAGAAATAAGTGATATTTTTAAAACCAACAATATTAGATTGGGTGCACATTTCAGGTCTTTTTAAAATCAGATAGAATAAAAAACCTAGACAGAGGACAGAAGACACATGCTTATTTTTTCATCTTATGTAGGAACAGTAGACTGATGCTATATGATTTTTACTTTAATAATTAGAAAAATAGCTATTATCATAATGAAAAATAGTCTGGATGTCTTCTAATTTAAAGAAAAGTACTAAAAAAAGGACAGTTAAATAAAAATAGATGAAAAACAAACAAAAAGTAAATATAAAGTATAAGAATACAAAATAGTATGCAAAAAAACTTAACACGTTTGTCTGGAAAAACACAATAGTATTATTTTTTGTAGGATAAGCTCTGGAGTCTGATAGCTGAGATTTGAAATTTATCTTGGTTTTTTCCTAAATGTATACATTATTAGATATGTTATTTAACATCTCCATACTTGAATTCCCTCATATGTAAAATTAAAGTAATAATAAAATAAACCTCTGCTTTCTTTTGGGATTATTAAATGTGTTTGTGGAAGATTGGGCCTTAGAACAGATGCCTGCTTTTTATTACCAGAACTTATTCTTGCATACAGCTAACAAATTTAATCCATTAGAAAAAAAATTACCTTTAAACTCAAAGTACAAGTTAAAAAAAAATATTCTTTAAAGGTTACATATTTTACAAAGTAAGAGAATAAGCAAAGAAAGCAGAATATAAATGTTTCATAAAACAGGAAACAAACGCAATAGAAACATGAAGAAAAAGCAAAGGTAACAGGAAGTCCAGAGACTTACTCGAAGGACTGTGGAACTACTACTTTATGATAAAAAAGCTAAGGGAAGAATCCAAGAGAAATGTGCTTTTAAAAAATCTATTATCTGTTAGTTTTGACCTAGTTAAACAACTAAAACAAGGTGACTGCAAACTACATACTTGAATCTCAAAGACTAGTCAATTTACCATGAAGCTAATGAAGGTTTAATTTTCAAAACCTCTACCCTGTACAAGGCTGTGGAAGAGGCCCAGGGAATTTCACATCAAAATATTCTATTTGTTTCATACTATTATCCCTTCAAATATAAGTTACACCTGTCCCCCCTATATCTAGAGCTATCCTTAATCTCAATCAACTCAACCTAAATATATTCCCAAATCATGTTTATCCTAACAATTAAAAAAAAATGCTCATGGTCATTGCAAAGTCACCAGAAATGAAATGAAATGTGACCTATGATACAGAATAAGGTAAAATGTAAATTAGTTTATATAATTACATGTTTAAATTAAATGTTATTTGCTTACTTACACGATGTTTACAAAAATATATATGGCCAAGTAAACATATTAATAGTCTCTCTCAGATTCTTGAAAGGGGGAGTTGGGCAGCTTAATGGCCCATTTCATTCATTTAGTGGTAAGTCTGTCCCTGTTTAAGAAGTTTTAGTTTTATCCACAAAACAGTATATGTCAGACATGGACAACAAGTAAAAGATTTTAAACAGAGAGAGGAGCAACAGTTCTGTGAACTTTTCTATTTCAGTAAGTTATCAATTTCAATAGCATATAATAATTTTTAATGCCCAAGTACTGAACCTAGAAGTCATGTAAGAAATGTTTGTTGAAGTTGACAGTAAATTTGAATCTATGCAACTAAAGTTTACTACAATAAAAAAATTATATAATTCCATCAAGGTAAGAGAGAGTTGAAAAAATAATTTATATAAACCAAATCCTGTTTTTAAATTATAACTGTTTTCTTAGCGATACATCAAATTAAAATTTATAAGCATGGTATCACCATGCTTTTTCTAAAATGTAATTCTCATTGAACTATACCACTTTGAATTATAAAAAGGTCATATAATATCTATAATCCTTCTTTTGGAACCATAAGAATTACTCTTCTCTTCAAATATGTATAGATTATAATGACAGAGAATACTCAATAGAACAAGAATTTCTCTCTGTGATATCAAGAATGCTTTTATTAAATTTGTTTGAAGCAACATACCATGATGAAAATAACATTGATCCTGAGATTTGAAGGCAAAGGTTAAAGTCTCAATTCTGAACCTTAGTAATTCTGTAACTGTGGACAATCACCTATGTCTTTTATGCCTCAGTTTAGTATTTCAGATCATGTCTGTAATAATAAAAATCTGTTATTAATATTATGAACTTAACTGAAGATAGAGATAGATTTCTCTAGCTAAACATCACAAGAAGAAAAAGACTTCTTTATCTAATAAACATCATAATATGAAATGCATAGATATAAAACCCTCCTTTCTATGTTTTAGTTATTGTGTTGCAAGATTTGTGTACATTATAACATCTAATTCTCAAACTAACAATATCATAAAAATGCTGACACTATAATTTTTATTTTACAGATAAAAAATGTATGAAAAATAAATACTTGCCCAAGGCCATCATCATTTAAATGGTGAAGGAAGGGTTTTAACAGCACACGCAGCTTCTCTAGTCTGCATGTAAAAATAGGTACATACTATGAGTGAGAACATGCGGTGTTTGATTTTCTGTTCTTGTGTCAGTTTGCTGAGAACAATGGGTTCCAGGTTCATCCATGTACCTACAAAGGACACGAACTCATTGTTTTTTATGGCTGCATAATCACAGGGAGGGAAGCATCACACACTGGGGTCTGTCTGGGGGGAAATGGGGAGGGACAGCAGGCGGTGGGGGAGTTGGGGAGAGATAGCATGGGGGAGAGATGCCAGATATAGGTGATGGGGGAGGAAGGCAGCAAATCACACTGCCCTGTGTGTTCCTATGCAACAATCTTGCATGTTCTTCACATGTACCCCAAAACCTAAAATGTAATAAAAAAAAAAGAAAAGTATAATGGATTAATACTTTTAAACTATGTGAGTGCATTTTAAAGGGGGAAAATTACATTAAAAAATAGGTACATACTGCTCCATATTTAGCTTCCAATGATCTCAAGATGGAATTTTAAAATCTTGTTTGAAGTAGTATTAATATATATTTATTTGAAAACTCTATGTTTAAAAATAGAAACTTCTAAAATTATAAAGCATGGTAGTTCCATAAAATTAATTTGTTAGTTCATTATTTTTTAGTTTACATGTGACACTGATCAAAACTTAAATGATGTTCAAAAATATAATTAAAGAATGGGTTAATGCTTTGTTTCCAAAATATAATATTTTGGTGTAAGAGCAAAAAATGTATGACTATATTATGTGTGATTTATAATTTGTAATTTCAAAGTTTCTAAAACTTTGGCTTTTTCTCATTTGAATATTCAAGAAAAATATATGTTTACTCAAATAATAGTTTAAGGAAATGACTTCCCTTTTTTCCTTTTTCTCATAGTTGAGTCCTAAGATCCTTCCTCCCCCTTCACCATTAATTTAGAAAAAGCAGAGGAAAAAATTTAAAGGTTAAAGTGAGAGCCTACAAATCCTTGTCTTTGCATTGGCTTATTTTTCCCAGGGAAGATTCTTCTTTAATTTAATTTAACAAACATTTATAATTCCCACCATGTACCAGTTCAAGACACAGAATTAAATAATTAAGGGCTCCCCATCATACTCTGGTTAGGGAAAGCTAAAAAAGAACTTATATGTTGATATATTAGAACAAATGGAAGATGGTTTACAAAGACAAAGCATAATTATTTAACTTGAATCCTGAATGATCAGTAACATTTACTAATATTTTGTATTGATAAGTAGCATTTGTTAAGTTTTTGTTTTGTTTTGTTTTTACCTTTGTGAATAACAACTGGAAGGGAGTAGCATAAAAATAGCAAAAAAGACAGAAACAATATCATCTATGAATTCCTGGAAGCAAGAAAAGACATGGCATGTTTGAGAGATGAACTACAATCCAACTATTTAGAGTTATTTACATGGAAAGGGAAAAACAAACAGAGGAGTGGATGCCGAAGGATCAGATTGTGAAAGAATATGTGAAATAGTTTTTTATTTTATCACAAGTAATAGAAAATGATTAAAGACCTTTAGGATGATAGGCACCAAATACTGGTATGCATTTAAGGAAATTTTTAAAAGAATAAGACAGGGGTCACATATACTCAGTTAATGTCTGTTTTAGTCATTCAGAGAAAAGATTATAATGGCTAGGTCTAGAGTGGTGGCAGTCGGGTTGGAGAAAACGGGAATAATCAAGTACAATCAAGGAAAGTTAAACTGCAGAACTTGTTTGAATGTGTCAGTTGAGGCAAATGGAAAAGAGAAGAAGGATGAATGAAGCTCCAAATTAAGTAAACTGGGTAGACAAATGATACTTTGAGAAGCTTAACCTTGTTAACTAGGGTAGAGGATTCTGATTCAGGTTTAAAACTACATGTAGGAGTTCCAGATGGAGAGACAGGTAGTGTATTAGTTCATTTTCAAACTGCTATAAAGAAATACCTGAGACCAGGTAATTTATAAAAGAAAGAGGCTTAGTTGACTCATAGTTTCACATGGCTGAGAAGGTCCAGGGAAACTTACAACATGCCAGAAGGTGAAGCAGGCACATCTTACTTGGTAGCAGGTAAGAGAGAGCACGCAAGAGTAGGGAAAACTGTTTTATTATTATTATTATTATTTTTTTATTTTACATTTTTTTTTTATTGCATTTTAGGTTTGGGGGTACATGTGAAGAACATGGAAGATTGTTGCATAGGTACACACATGGCAGTGTGATTTGCTGCCTTCCTCCCCCATCACCTATATCTGGCATTTCTCCCCCATGCTATCCCTTCCCAACTCCCCACCCCCCCACTATCCCCCCCCTTTTCCCCCCCGACATGGGAGTGTAAATTAGTTCAACCATTGTGGAAGACGGTGTGACGATTCCTCAAGGACCTAGAAATAGAAATTCCATTTGATCCAGCAATCCCATTACTGGGTATATATCCAAAAGACTATAAATCGTTCTACTATAAGGACACATGCACACGAATGTTCATTGCAGCACAGTTTACAATAGCAAAGACCTGGAACCAACCCAAATGCCCATCGATGATAGACTGGACAGGGAAAATGTGGCACATATACACCATGGAATATTATGCAGCCATCAAAAACGATGAGTTCGTGTCCTTTGTAGGGACATGGATGAACCTGGAAACCATCATTCTCAGCAAACTGACACAAGAACAGAAAATCAAACACCGCATGTTCTCACTCATAGGCGGGTATTGAACAATGCGAACACATGGACACAGGGAGGGGGAAAATTGTTTTATAAAACCATCAGATCTCATCAGAACTCATCCACTAGGACAAGAACAGCATAGGGGGAAATACCCCTATGATCCAATCAGCTCCCACCTAGTCCCTCCCTTGACATGCAGTGATAATGGGGATTACAATTCCAGATAAGATTTGGGTGGGGACACAGAGCCAAACCATTTCAGGAAGACAGGTAAGTAGGTAGGTAGGTAGATAGATTAGATAGATAGATAGACAGATAGATGATACATACATACATACGTATTAGATAGATCTGTCCAATAGAGAATTGAGTAAAAGGAAATTTATGCTGCAGAGAAAGTGTAAACTACAGATGTTAGTTTGGAAATTAAAGCTATACTAATCAGTCATTTTCATTAAAAAAGATGTGTACAAATATCTGAAGCACATTTTGAAACTATAAAGGCCCACAAAGTTTTCTTTTCTGATTAGTGTGGAGAAAGTAAAAAGAAACTATTATTCTCACTCTAACAGACTCGTCAAGAAGGTAAAACTAAAAATCAGAATATCATGTTTTTTTCAACTCATAATAGAGTTATAGTCACAGAAAACATAAATAACTAAAATCCAGAGAAGAGCAAGGCCTTCACAGAAGAGAATAGAAGAAGAACAACTCCTCTCATTAGCTAGTAGAGGGACCAGATGAAGAGGAAGCTACCACAGGTGGAGTGAGGCACAGGCAGCAGAATATTGAAATAGTTTTAAATAATTTTAGTAATTGTCATCTACTAAGAGATGGATCAGGAAGGGGAACTCAAATAAACCTATCTTAACACTCTTAGCTTCAACCTAAAGGAGATTTGAGCCATTTGAGCTAAGTCAAGGTATCAGAGAATAACTCCTCTGAGGCAATTTAGGCTTTCAGGTACCATAGCCTAGGAGTAGGGCAGGAGAGCTGAGAAAAAATCCTCTAAGCCATTCTGGGCTCTTATAAAGTGTCAGGCAGTAGCCAGAGAACTGCGCCAAGAGAAATTGCTCAAAGGAACAGAGAAACATGGTAGCAGAAAGCAGAGTGAACCTATCAACTATCTGCAAAACTGTTAGCTAAAAACTAAAGTAGACAAAGATCTCTTCTAGTACGGAAAACTGACAGCTTGTTTGTAAAGGATAATGAAATCCCTCAAACTGTGACAGTTGAAAGACAAGTCTTGTTAAAGAAAATTTCCAAAACCAGGATCCAGACATTTCTAACCAGTGCTAAACTGAACCAAGCTAAAACTCTTAACAAAGCCCCAGCAAGCTCAACTGCAGATCAGTTTGATTCAGTTCCGCACTTCAGCATCCTAATAGAAAAGGTAATATGCTGTTTTCTAAGGGTATATATTATTTATTCTGGTCTGTGGTAGACTTTTATATAAAATAAAATTGCATAAAATTAATTGTTTAAAATTAATTAAACTTGCATAAAATAATGTGCATATATATTCAGGAAGAAGCAATTAAATGTGTCTCATCTCATCACCAGAAAAGAGAATAGTCAGTACAAATAAATCCAGAGATGTAATAGACATTTATCAGAGAGTATTTTAAAATAGCAATAATAAAAATGCTAAAGAATTGGGAGATTTCAGCAGAGAGGCAGAACTATAAAAGTTCAAATGAACATGTTAGACATTAAAAATACAATAGCAGAAAGGAAGAATTTATCTAATGGGCTCCAGAGCAGATTGGACACAGCAAAATAAAAAACAAATTTGAATCTGGATGTATAAAATATTATGTAAATACTTTTTAAAAGAAACAATTTTATAATAGAGAAAAAATAAAAGCAGTGTGTCCAAGAGAGGTGAAAATATTAAGTGACCCAAAGGATGAGCAATTTAAGTTACAGAAAAACAAGAGAGAATGAATTAGAAAACATATTTGAAGATTACTGACTCACAAACTTCCCAAATTTAACAATAGATATAGACACAAGATTCAAGACATCCAATGAAATACAAGCATAATGATCATTTAAAAAAATACCTTTACCTTGTGAATACACATTCTACTCAACAGCACTTGGAACATTCTTTAGGATAGACCACATGATAGGTCATAAAATGAGTATTAACAAATTTACAAAAGATGAAAATCATATCACGTATTTTTGGTCATAATAGAATAAATCTAGAAATCAATAACAGAAAAAATGTTGCAAACTCTACTATGGAAATCAACATGTTCCTCAACAATGAATGAGTCTACGAAGAAATTAAAAAGGAAATTTGGAAATGCCTTGAGACAAGTGAAAATGGAAACACTACATACCAAAACTTTTGGGACACAGTCCTAAAATGTACAGCAATAAGTGCCTACACCAAAAAAGTAAAAATCTTTCAATAAACAGCCTACAATGCCCCTTAATGAACTAGAATAGCATGAAAATATAGATGCAAAATAAGTAGAAGAAAAGAAATAATAAAGATCAGAGTAGAAATAAAAGGAGTAGAGATTTAAAAATTTCAAAAGACCCACCAAAGGGTTGGTATTTTAAAAAGATGAACAAAATCAGCAAGCCTTTATCTAGGTATACTAAGAAAAAAGGACTCAAATCAAATAAGAAATTAAAAAAACATATTAGAAGTGATACCACAAAAATATAAAGGATCATAAGCAAGAACTTCATGACTAAAACACCAAAATCATCAGCAACAAAAGCCAAAATAGTCAAATGGGGTCTAATTAAACTCCAGAGCTTCTGTACAGCAAAAGAAACAATCATTAGAGTGAACCCACAACCAACAGAATGGGAAAAAATTTTTGAAGTCTACCCATCTGACAACGGGCTAATATCCAGAATCTACAAAGAACTAAAGCAGATTTACAAGAAAACAAACAAACAAACAAACCCATTCAAAAGTGGGCAAAGGATATGAACAGACACTTTTCAAAAGAAGACATATATGAGGCCAACAAACATATGAAAAAATGCTCATCATCACTGGTCATTAGAGAAATGCAAATCAAAACCACATTGAGATACCATCTCACACCAGTTAGAATGGCGATCATTAAAAAATCTGGAGACAACAGATGCTGGAGAGGATGTGGAGAAAGAACACTTTTACACTGTTGGTGGGAGTGTAAATTAGTTCAACCATTGTGGAAGACAGTGTGGTGATTTCTCAAGAACCTAGAAATAGAAATTCCATTTGACCCAGCAATTCCATTACTGGGTATATACCCAAAGGATTATAAATCATTCTATCATAAACACACATGCACATGTATGTTCCTTGTGGCACTGTTTACCATAGCAAAGACCCAAATGCCCATTGATGATAGACTGGACAAAGAAAATGTGGCACATATACACCGTGGAATATTATACAGCCATAAAATATGATGAGTTCATGTCCTTTGTAGGCACATGGATGAATCTGGAAACCATCATTCTCAGCTAACTGACACAAGAACAGAAAATGAAACACTGCATGTTCTCACTCACAGGCGGGTGTTGAACAATGAGAACACATGGACACAGGGAGGGGAGCATCACACACTGGCGTCTGCTGTTGGGGGTTAGGGGAGGGACAGCAGGGGGTGGGGAGGGGTAACATGGGGAGAAATGCAAGATATAGGTGATGGCGGGATGGAGGCAGCAAACCACATTGTCATGTATGTACCTATGCAACAATCCTGCATGATCTGCACATGCACCAAAGAACCTAAAGTACAATTTAAAAACAGACTATTATAAACAACTAATAAATGGAAAATTTTAGAAGAAATTGATAAATTCCTGAGCACATATAAGCTACCAAGATTGAATCTTAAAGTAGAAAACTTGAACATACCAATAATGAATAACGAAACTGAGGCAGTAATAAAAACTCTCCCATAACAAAAAAGCTTCAAACCTGATGGCTTCACTACTGAATTCTACCAAATATCTAAAGAAGGAACAATATTAATTTTCAAATTCTTCCAAAAAATTCAAGTGGAGGAAATGATTCCAAACTTATCCTATGAGGCCAGCATTACCTTGATGCTAAAAACAGACAGTAATACAATAATAGTACCATCAAAAACTACAGGATAATATCCCTGACAAGCATAGATGAGATATCCTCAATAAAATACTAGTGATATGAATTTAATAGTATTTTTAAAATATCATTCACCATGATCAAATGGCATTTATCCTAGGAAATGCAAAGATGGTATGTCATATGCAAATAAATAAGAGATACATCACTTTAAGAGAACCAATATTAAAAAAAAAAAGTTATTTCAATAAACAGAAAAAAACATTAAATAAAACTCAACACTCATTCATAAAAAAACTCCCCCAAATTATGTATATTAGGAATATCCTCAAGACAATATAAGGCACATACGACAACTCCACAGCTGCTAACTTCATACTGAATGGAGAAAAATTGAAAGTTTTCCTCTAAGATGTGAAACAATACAAGAATACCCACTTTTATCACTTTTATTCAATGTAGTACCGTAAGTCTTAGCCTGAGCAATTAGGTAAGAGAAAGAAATAAAGGATATACAAATTGGAAAAAAGAAAATCAACTTGTCAACTTGTTCTTATTGGCAGAGAATACAATAATATATAGAAAAAGAGTCCTCCAAAAACTATTAGAACTAATAAATGAATCTGGGAAAGTGGCCATACACCAAAGTAACATGCAAAAGTCAGTAGCACTTCTGTACACCAATAGGAAACCACTGAAAAACAAATCAAGTCAGCATTTCCACTTATAACTACTAAAAAAATAAAATACATAGGAACAAATTTAACCAGGGTGGTTAAAGATCTCTACAGTAAAAACTATAAAACATTGATGAAAGAAAATGAAGATGCAAATAAAGAGAAAGATATCGTATGTTCATGGATTTGAAGAATTAATATCATTAAAATGTTCATATGACCCAAAGAGATCTATAGATACAGTGCAATCTCCATCAAAATACCAATGGCTTTCTTCACAGACATAGAGAAAAATAAACCCTTAAAATTGACATGGAAATGCAAAGATCCCAGATAGCCAAAGTGATCTTGAGTAAAAAGGACAAAGCTGGAGGCATCACACTGTCTGACTTCAAAATATACCACAGAGCTATAGTAAACCAACTAGCATGATACTGGCATAAAAACTGACACACAGGTCAATGGAAGAAAAAAATAACCTAGAAATCAATTTTCATATTTACATCCAACTGAATTTTGACAGTTGCAAAGAACATGTAGAGGTTGAGGGTAAAGGGGATAAGAGAGGTTTGTCAATGAGTACAAAGTTACAGTTAGTTAAGAAGAATATTTTCTGGTGTTCTATTATATAGTAGGGTGACTATATCTAATAACATGTATTGTACATTTCAAGATAGTTAGAAAAGAAAACCTGGAATCTTCTTCATCACCACAAAGAGGTGCTAATTACTCTGGTTGATCATTATGCAATGTATATGTATATTAAAACATCAAAGTATACTCCCACAAATGTATACAATTATTATGTGTCAAGATAAAAAATATAAATGATCACATCTAAGCATGTTATAGATGAATTGTTAATAACATCAAAATATCAAGTGCATAAAGAAAACAAACATAATATATAAAATAAACAGTGAAACAAATAAAAGCCAATTTTTCTTTTATTTTTCTTTTCATTTCTACTTTTTATTTTAGAGATGTGGCTCTCACTATGTTGCTCAGGCTAGATTCAAACTCCTGGATTCCTATGGTAACCAAAATAGTATATACCCAAAGGAATATAAGTTGTTTTATCATAAAGACATATGTATGCATATGTTCACTGCAGCACTATTCAAAAGACATGAAATCAACCTAAATGCCTATCAATGGTAGGCTGGATAAAGAAAATGTAGTATACACCATGGAATACTACACAGCTATAAAAAAGAATAAGATCACGTCTTTTGCAGCAACATGGATGGCACTGAAAGCTATTATCCTAAGCTAAGTAACATAGGAACAGAAAACCAAATACTGCATGTTCTTATTTATAAGTGGAAGTTAAACACTGAGTGCACACGTGTACTTAATGGCAAAGGGTGGGAGAAGAAAGAGGATAGAAAAACTACCTGTCATATACTATACTGATTACCTGGGTGGCAAAATTGTCTGTACACCAAACCCTCATAACATGTAGTTTACCTATATAACAAACCTGCACAGGTACACATGAAGCTTAAAAAAACAAGAGTGATTATCATCTGGAAAACACAAATTCCTGTGTTAAAATTATTCTCCATCCTCAGCCTCCTATGAAGTTGGGTCTATACGCATGTACCACTGAACTCAGCTAAGTCAATTTATAATCAGAAATAGAGGACAAAAAAAGGATAGTAATGTTTTTAACATTCTGAAAGAAGAAAACTGCACATTTCAAGTTCTATATCCAACTTAGTTTTTTAACAAGAGTGAAACAAAGAAAATTTCAGACAAACTGAAGCAATGTATCATCAGGAACAATGAATCACAAGAGAAGCTAAAAAAGATTACTCAGATTACTTTTAAAATGATACCACATGAACCACTAAATTGCAAGAAGGAATGAAAAGCATCAGAAAGGTGAAATATTTGTGTAAATGTTACAAAATATTTTAAGCATCCTTAAAAAAGAAATAATCATTTATCTTCAGTTTGTAGAAGAAAAATTTATGACAAATAAATCACAAATGCCAAAGTTGGAAGAGATGGAATTATATGCTGGTAAAATTTTATACCATAAAATATAGTTATTTGATGGAAGATAGTAAAAAAATTAAAAGGCATATTTTAGTGGCCATCAAAATTTTACATACATATTAAATACATAACACAAAATAAAATATTAAAAATACTTTTAATCAAATAGAAGACACAAAAATATAACAGTATTTTAAAATAACTAATGATAGAAATAGTAAAAAAAAAAAAAAAATAGCAAGTGGAAGACTTTACCCCAACTTCATTAAAAACTACAGAAACTATACGGGAACCAAATAAATCATTTGAAAGTCAGAGACTATCTAGTCTAATATATTGAAAATTTTAAAACAAAACTACATTGTGCTTATAAGAAACCTGCTTTAAGTATAAAAATCGTTGTAGTTGAAATTAAAAGAAGGAAAAATAATTTTACAAACACTAATGATAAGCAGCTGACATAGCTATATCAATATCACAGAAAAGTAAAGTTTGTCTGATTCAAGAAAAATGATTTCTGGGGAAGTAGAAAAACATTTCCTATGATAATACGGTGAATTAACCAGGAAAACACAAGAATCCTCTGTGTGTACCTAATAAGGACATGTTCAAACACATATATTAAATATTGACACAACTTAAAAATTTACCTATATAACAATCCTGCAAATGTATATATTGAGCTTAAAAAAAGAGTGATTATCATATGGAAAAAACAAACAAAGCTTTAAAAAGAATTAGAACACTCATAATAATAAGAGTTTTAATTTAATGTTCAAGCTAGGTGTGAATATTAAATGTCTGAGTGGAAGTGATATGGTTTGGCTGAGTCCCCACCCAAATCTCATCTTGAATTTTAGCTCCCATAATTCCCAGGTGTTGTGGCATCTACCCAGTGGGTGATAGTTGAATCATGGAGGCAGTGTCTGCCATACTTTTCTCATGGTAGTAAGTCTCACGAGATCTGCCAGTTTTAGAAGGCAAAACGAAACCCCTTTTGCTTGGCTCTCATTCTGTCTTGCCTGCTGCCATGTTAAGACATGCCTTTCAACTCCCGCCATAATTGTGAGGCCTACCCAGCCACATGAAACTGTGAGTCTATTAAACCTTTTTTTTTCCTGTATAAATTACTCAGTCTCAGGTATGTCTTTATTAGCAGTGTGAAAACAGAGTAATACAAGGGGGAAATAAATTTAATAAATATAAGAAATTAGTGTATGGATATGCAGTTCAAGATAGTAAGTAAAATTAAAGAATTAATTAAATTGTGAAGTCTGATGACTTTTGATAGAAAATACAAAATGAAGAAGTGAAGTCCTAGTGAGAAAGAATGAGCATGGTGTTCAACCAATTGGCCTGAGGGAATAAGAACATGTGATTTATATTAATTAAAATTAACTTTTAATAGTTTGTCTAAATCTTTATCTTTACCTAATTGAGATGATTGCTTATATTGATTATAGTTGCATATGAGGGGATAAAGAGTAAATGCATTTCTAAATGTGAAAAAATGTTTACATTTACAATCCCCAGGGTTGTTTATCTCAAATATTTGACATTTATGGGACCACATAGGCCACCAATTTTAAATGATTTAAAAAGTTAAATATCATACTTTTAAACTAATGCAAATATTTAATTGATAATAAAATAACAGTTTATGTCAGTTAGAGGAAAAGTAATGTTTTGTTTTTAAGATGCATCTTGATAATGCATAGATTGAAGCATGTGCTAGAGTTTATGTTTTGGCTATTCAGCAGGTTTCTTTTCTTATTTTTATATGTACTCCATACGTATAACTCAATGCTAATGTCATCAAGAATAGTTGATGACATTTGATAGCTATTTCAAATATCTCAGTATATATGCATAGAACAAAGATCTAGAAATGAAGGCAAGCTTTCTTACTAAAAACTGCTTTAAGCTCCGATGCAAAGCTGACAGGACATAACGTTCAAAAGATGGAAGATTGAGTATTTCAGCTTAAAATAGAGGCAAATCAATTTTAAATCTGCTCTTTGATCAGATTCTTTGGTATGGAAACTCTTTCCTCAGAGTCTATGTTTGCAGCTGAATGTGGTTTTAAAATGTGACCATTAGTTATTTTCTATAATGAAGAAAAAGGTATGGTAAAATGTCAAGCTCTAAATAGTGGAATCATTTCCCACACAGTTTGTTCTTTAAAATGCTAAGATCATATCCTGACATTAAATATTGTGAAGATTCTGCAGCAATGATAAGTTCAAGCTGTTCAGTATACAAAATACATCACTTGAGCCAGCTCCTGGAAACCTTTACAAAAAATGTTTACTTTTCAGAATTTCCTCCAGTTTCAAAAAGTGAGCATCTTTTTTGTTTCATAGCTAGTACACATTGGAATAGTAAGTAAGTCTTGCATTTATTATACTTACTCTAGCACTACACACTGAAAACGAGTTCTGTTTTGTGATTTGTTCATGGTTGGTTACATCTTCCATTATTTTTTACCCTAGAATTCTCAAATCAGGTGGTGGTTTTTAAAGCCAGAAGTTTCTCTTGGATGGAGTTTATAAAAATTCAAGATCACAAGGCAACTCCTTAGTTGTTTTTCATTTCTGATCCTATTCTAGTTTATATCATTATTCACAGATAAATCATCTTAATCATTAATAATAATCATTAATCAAGGAAACAAATATTTTGAAACATTATACATTGCATAATGACCAACCAGGGTAATTAGCACCTCTTTGTGGCGATGAAGAAGATTCCAGGTTTTCTTTTCTAACTATCTTGAAATGTACAATACATGTTATTAGATATAGTCACCCTACTATATAATAGAACACCAGAAAATATTCTTCTTAACTAACTGTAACTTTGTACTCATTGACAAACCCCTCTTATTCCCTTTACCCTCAACCTCTACATGTTCTTGGCAACTGTCAAAAGAATGTCTTCATCCTATTAAAAAGGAAAATGTCATGGCAACATGTGAGGGCCCATGCCTGTAATCCCAGCACTTTGAGAGGCCAAGGTAAGAGGACTGCTTGAGCTTAGGAGGTTGAGCTATGATCATGCCACTGTACTCTGGCCTGGAAGACAGAGTGAGAAAAAGAAAGAAAGGAAAAGAGAAAAAGAGAGTAAGGAAGGAAGGAGGGAGGGAAAAAGGAGGGATGGAAGGAGGGAAGGAAGGAAGAAATGAGGGAGGGAAGGAAGGAAGGAAAGAAGGAAGGAAGGGAGAAAGAAATAGAAAAAAAGAGAAAGAGAGAAAGAAAAAAGGGAAAGAAAGAAGGAAAAAGAAAGAAGAAAGAAAGGAAGGAAGAAAAAGAAAAAGGAAGGAAGGAAGGAAGGGCAGGCATTATTTAACTAGTCCATATTTTATACTTTATTGTTATGTATAATGTAATAGTATCATTTGATAAACTAATTTTATTGTAATATTTAAATTGTTGTTTAACAACTATTTATGCATACCAACAAACACTTCTTATCTGTTTAGCTTTTGACATATTTTGCTAATTAGATAACATGGAACATGTGAAACAACAGAAAATCTAACAAATAACTTTATAAGACCCAAGTAGCCATTATATATCAGGAAAATGTTTAAGAACTTATTAATTAATAAGCATACATTTTTTACCAAAATAGTCTTTCATTTCAAATTTCAAAAATACATGGGCAGAATTACTTTTACTGTTTCCCTAAAATACCAGCAGACTATCTGAGAAACACTGGAAAAGCTATCATTGATTAATTATATTACACATATTATAGTGATATTCCTTTTAGCATAGAATACCAAATAGATATTGATCTGTTTGTCAAAGCATGTAATATTTTGGGAACAAGCTTTGAGTTAACTTCTCTTTTGTTGGCTTTCTCTACTATCATGGAAAAAAAAAATCAAGCTGCTCTTTAATTATTTACATGTTGTGTTCAATGGAATACCTGGAGTTACAAATGGATGATGTGAGACCCTAACAGGTAGAATCCAAGTCCAGGATCTCCTATATGGTAGATAGTCTATTCAATTCAACTAGTTTTCAATAGCTTAGTAGACCAGTGCTTCTCAAAATTTAATGAGCATACAGATGACTTTTCAAAATGCAGATGCTTTGCATTAGGTCTGGGATGGGGCCTGAGATTTGTATGTTTAAGCAGCCTTCACATATTGAAGGTATCAGTAGAGACTGATAGAACTGAGTTTACTTCGTATTTGTCTGTGTTGATCATTGGTGGGGTAGGTACTTTTTCTTCTCACATCTCCAGATCCTTCCCTGATGTTCTCACTAGTTATCATTTATCACTGATTTTCCTAAACAAAGGGTTTTTTTCTATTTTTCCCCTCACATTCCTGATTCTGATAAAATTCTTGATACAGTAAGCTCGATTAAGCAAAAATAATGTTACATATTATTTCAAATACTTCTGAATTTCCTTTCTTTTTTTGTGCTTTGTGTTGTTTTTTCTAGTAGGCTTCACAGCTTTTTCTTTTCTGATTTATTTTAGAATTAAATAACTCACACAATTCTTAAGATTGAATACATAAAAAAACTTATACAGGCACAATAAATATTTTTATTGTCTATTTACATAAGAATTCCTGTAATGATATAATTTCATAAATAGTTCTATTGATTTTTAGAATAGTGGCATTTTAAAAATATTACTGTTTAAGATAAAAATAGAAAATATAAAAATCTTTTTAACAACTTCTAAGAAAAATACTCCAAACAATTGAGTTCAAAGATCTTAACTACTATTAAATAGCACATTTATCAAATAAAGAGGACATTTAACAGCTGTTTATAAAATTCATGTATTATAGATGTGAATTTTTGTTCGACATTTTGTATTTGAATGTTTAATTCAGAGCTCTTAGTCGAATCCAGTTTCTTTTTATGTGTCAAAACCTCATTCTGCTTCTATAACATCTCACTTAATCTCTCCATCACTTACAAGTACAAACCTCAAAAAGAGTAGTAAAAATTGTGTTTTACTCCTTCCTGGAATTAAAAGAACAAATAGAAGCACTAAAATGAATGTTAAAAGTGCCAGTAAATTTATTTTAAAATGTCATAAACTTTCTTTGAATCACCATAAAAAGTATCTACTGTTTTTACATAGTTCATGTATTTTTACTAATGTTATAATTATTTCCATTTTATATGCATATATTTATATCTATTGAACTATCTACCTGCCTACTCTGGTGCAAAGTGAATCCATCCCTAATATAGCTACCACACCATATTCATGTGCATCACTGTAGCATCCAGAGACACCAGAGAAGGTAAAAATCTTTGAATTCATTAGCATGAAAGTTATTGTGCAGTAAATATTTTATGTAACAAATGATATCAGAGGTACCAACAAGTCCACAAATACTACATAATTTACCTACACAATGCATTCAAACATGCACTTAATTTTTAGTTTGTATAATTTCCTAGCACCCTGCCCCCCCCAAAACAAGGAAAAACCTTTGTGCAATCTACATCTTTGTTGTTTATGCAGATAATAAACAAATAAAAAGACATACAAACTTTTTTAAAAGTAGAAAGGGTCATGAAGCCAAATAAATCTAGGCATGTATAAAGAATATAATGTGAATGATATATTTCAGATAAATTAAAGAAAGACATGATATTTGAGCAGCATGTTAGATCGTTCTGCATTGCTACAAAGGAATACCTGAGACTGGCTCACATTTCTGCAGGCTGTACAAGAAGCATAGTACCAGTGTCTCCTTCTGCTGAGGGCCTCAAGAAGCTTATAATCATGGCAGAAATTAAAGGGGGATCAGGCATGATCCTTCTCTCACTTGGCGAGAGGGGAGAGGAGGACGTGCTAGGCTCTTTAAACAACCAGCCCTCAAGTTAACTAACAGAGATAATTCACTCTTTACTGCCGCATGGGCAAGAAGCCATTCATGAGGGATCCACTCTCCATGACCCAAACACCTCCTACTAGGTCCCACCTCCAACACTGTGAATCACCTTTTAACATGAGATTCGGACAGGACAAATATTCAAACCATATCAAGCAGAGAGAGTTGAATTAAAGGAGGAGGTGAGTTATCATGTATCTGTGGTAGACCATAGCCATGAAATTTTACTTCATAAGTAATAAGGTGCCATCAGAGGAATTTGGTGAAGGGAGCAATGAACTCTGACTTAGATCTCAAAAAGTTTATTTAGGATTGTTATATATTTTTTAAAAAGAGCAGAAGCAGAGAGATCAATATTCAAGCTTTTATAATACCTGTGAGAAGAAATAACAGTGGCGTAAGCCAGTGTGGTAGTTGTGAAAGTGTGGAAAGTTTTTTAAGTGACCAGATTTTCTGTCATATTGGATGTGCAGTGTAAGACAAAGAGAGGCATCAAAAATTTTTTGCTTAAAAAACTGAGTTCATGGAATATCAATTTATTGCAATGAGGAAAACTAGAGAAGGCACTGGTTTAAGATGGTGTTTTCATTAAAGGTCAGTCGCAAAAGCTGAGAATATTCTAGGGTTTCTGGGTTGTTTTTTTCTCTTTTTTCCCAACTTTTTAGCAGATGGATTTCAATGCTGGTAATTGTTTACAACAGTGTCAGAAGCACACGAAGTTCTTATGGCGGAAGATAATTATGCCGTGGAGAAAGATCTGGCCAACTGACTTCCTTGGGCCAAGGAGATGTAAAATAAGCTCTAGGAACCAGTGCATGACCTTCAATCTTTACTCTACTAAGATAGCTAGTAATGTTCTACATGATTGGTGCTCCATAATTTTGCACCTTTGAGTTAGGTTGACATGGAACAGAATCCCCACATTACCTGGTGATTAACTTGTAGTCTTAGTAACAACTATGCCAATGAGATTTTGGAGTTTTTTGTTACTGCAGTTTCAACTACTCCCCCTGGACAAATAAGCTATAACTACTCTAAGGTTAGTTACTTTAACAAGTTCAAGAAATAGCTCTTTTTTTTTTTTGTCTTTTTGTTTTTTTCCTTTTTGTGGAGAACGGGGTCTCACTATATTGCCCAGGCAGGTTTCAAACTCCTGGGCTCAAGCTATCCTGCCGCCTCTGCCTCCCTAAGAGCTGGGATTACAGGCATGAGCTACAGCGCCTGGCCAAGAAATAGCTCTTTAGAATTTCCTGCATTCAAATATTTTGCCTATCTCCTCCATTGAAATAATGCAATCAGCAAGCCATCTGGCAAAAAAGGTCAATAAGTACAATCTGATAGTTTTCTATCTTGAAGGTAGAAATGAGGAACAGAGGGATGGATGTGGAGCTGTCAGACAATACACTATTTGGCACCGTCTACGACTTTGACTACACAGTCGAAGAGAATAGCCATGTTTCTTTCCAATAGATGCAACTATCCTTTGTCCAAAGGAAAACTTGATTGCTTTTATGAAAAGGGGAGACCAAAGTCATGAGTCACTGCTTTTATCTCCTGGTGACATCAATATCTCTTCTAGTTTATTTTCTATTGATAAAATGTCATTACTTTCTTCAAGACCAATTATCTCAGATAACTAACTCCAAAAGATATGTTTCCTTGGATTCCTTCTGGGTTGTTACTTTATCAGTCAGTGTTTACTCATGTAAACAGAAACTACTCTAGGAATTGGAATGGAGGCAGTTTTGGATTCTTTTTTCAAAAGTGCAATTGAAGGAATATGGAAAAATAAAGGGATAGGTGAGATTCCCAAATGCTGAATACATGTAGAAATTCACTATTACTTTTAAGGCTGGAGGAGGGTAAGAAATAGTGTTACTCCAAGTCCAAGATTGCTTTCTCACCTGAGGCTTTTACTGCTGTGTTTGTACTGGCTGAGCAGAAAGCCGGAGTATCACCTCTACCTGCAGCTGCTCTTACCACCATAACCGATGCTGTCCCAGTCCCGGTGCTCTTTCCACTGTTACTCCTGCTCTCTAAGTTTTCTCAATACTACTTTTTCTATTGTCACTGCGTGGGCAACCACTGCCAGAAACATTCTCAGAAGCTATAAAAATATTTTATAATTCCTGCCGCCTTCCAGTCTCCTGCCAGTATCTCACATCAGCAGAAACTGACAGGAAACCATCTGAAAGAGAGTCTAAAAAATGTATTTTATATCACTCCAGGCCAGAAATGGACATGTTTAATTTCTACTGCGGTTTGTAGAAATGGATTCCTACAATGCTAACTGATACCAGACACTCCTGCAAAGAGGAGAGTAAATGGAACGGCTTAAGGCATGCTACATTGGAGATCCAAGTGGAGACCCTGAGTAGATACCTAGATAAATGTCTGATTTCAGTGGAAGATGCAGGATGGAGATAAAATCCTAGAGTTAGGTGGTATATAATCTGGGTATGGTCACCTGGATAATAAGTAAAAATAGAGAAAAAATTTTTTGCTAGGATAAAATCCTAAAATACTCTGTAATTTGTACATCAGCAAGAAGAGAAAGATCCATGCAAGGAGATTTAGAAGGACTAAGAAAATGACAAGGAGATCTTCCTATTGAAAAATTTAATGAAAGCAGTGTTTCAAAAGTAAGAAAACAATTTTGTCAAATGCCACTGATCAGTCAAATAAAATGAGGGCTGAGAACAAACCAATTGCTTTGACAAAGTGGAAGGTCATTAGTGATCTTGGTGGTATCTGCTTCAGTGGAATTCTGGGGGACCGTTAGATGAGATTCAAGAGTAGTGGAGGAATATTAAATGATGACTGAATATATACTGTATAAAGTAATTTTGTTGAAATGAGAGGATGTTTTAGAAGCTGAGGGAGGATAAAAGATTGAAGAAAAATTTTTAATCTTTCAAGATGGGAGATAATATGGAATATTTTTGTGCTGATGCAGATGACATAGTACAAAGAAAAAGTAATGTAGAATATAGAGAAGAAAAATGTAGAAGGGAAGTACTTGATTTAGTGATATGGGCTGAAATCTGATACACAGGGAAAAGAGTTTGTCTGTATAGTGACAGTTTGTCTAATAGTGGCAGTTCATCTATGTATCAAAACTGGCTGATAGGAAATGGATTCCAGTGTTTCATAGGTATATTTGTTACTGAGGAGATGTAAAAGTTGTCTTCTGATTAATACTTTGTTCTTAAAGGAGAAGTATGAAAGACAAAAGAATCCCCTGAGACTGAGAAGCAGCAGAGGAACAGCTAGTTCTCAGCGCTGTTAGGAGCTGACTTGGCATTCCCAGATAGACCTTTATATTCTCCATTGAACATAAGGAATCTCAAAAAACAACAACAAAAATTCACCCTGGGACTCTGACGAAATGCGGCTAAGACATAAAAACAAACAAAATATCACATCATGATCTTCTATATAAGCACAGACAAAATTTACATCACTGTACAAACTACAAAAATACCACCTATCCCTAGTGATTTCTGGCTGAAAGGCATTGACAGAGGAGGGTTATTAGTTACGAAGAAGTTGAGTTTTTGAAGTTTGTAGAGCTAAAGAACAATTTGTGAAATAGTCATCTAGGGGAATAAAATTATTATTTAACTTCGATCTAGAAATAGTAAGTTTTAAATATCACAGATAGTACTCTAAGGGTAGGGTGTTTCAAACCAAAATTGAGATTTGGGATGTGCTGCATATATTATCATTTTTAGGATATTGTCTTACTAGTATAAGATGGAGGAAAAATCAGTAAGGATAAGAAACCAAGTGTCCAGAAGTCTGGATGGATCATTCCAATAAATAATAAAATTTTGAAGAATGATGGTCAGGGCAGCCATAGAGCAACATCAGTAAGGCAAATATTAAAATCATCCCTGAATGAGAAAGACTGATTAGGAAGACTGCACAAGGAGTGGTAATAAAGTTACAGTCTGATAACATGAACTTTGATGGAGTTGATTAGGGAGGGTGGATGTGGAGCTGGCAGACAATATATTATTGGACGCTGTCCTATTGGGTAGTCTTATGATAATCTGAATTTATTAAAAGTAAAAAGAATCGTCTCTTCTAAATAGTAATAAGAATCCATCTATAAGGACCATAGGGAAAGCAACAACCTTAGAGAGTCAAGATCAAAGAGAGGCAGAAGCTGAATACTTGTTTAGAGAAAAATTCGAGGATGTAGAGTGTGATGTATCATGATGACAGTTTATGAGTTCCAGGGACACAATGAAAAGATTTGTGACTTAGGAATGAGATGTGATATAGTCAGATTTGGGGATATGCAAAATGACATGAAGATTAGAATATAATTGTTGGGGAGTGGTGGGACCAAATTAGATTTCTGCTGATGCCAGAAGTATCAGCCATGATGAAATGAGTCTCGTTGATCACTGAAAAAAAGAGAAGGTTCTAATGGAAACTTCTTGGAACTGTTGTCCTCAGAATTTTGGGATAGTGTTGAAAAAAAAAATATTGGGGAAAGGAGGGTAAAGTTTGAACTTGAAAAGAAGAATGCCTCAAAGTCTTATAGGAAGTTAACCATGTGCAAAACAAATTATTCTTTTTATTAGGAAAAAAAAAAAAACACTGGGAAAACTTTTCCAGCAACAAGAAATTACTAAAGCAATGGAGAGCTGAAAAGACTCATAGCATGGATATTCTGGTGTATATTTAAAACCAAGAAAGGTTGCAATTTGCTCTGAACAAATTTGTCCTTTTTAGAAATATGCATTAGGACTAAGAAGTAATACAATACACACACAGCATCAAGAAGTGAACTGTTAAAAAGTTATCTTACATAAGAAATTTTTAAAACAAGTGTTCTGTAGAGTAGTGTAAACCCAAACCGTTAAAACTGCTTTGTGTGTATCGCCATGGGATCAGCTATGAAATCATTATGGCACATTGGAAGTAGTGAGTATAATTAGGTCATCTCAGCACTTGACTTTCCCAAATTAATGTTAACATTTTCTTTCCTTTTAAAAAATAAGTTGCCAACAACTATTAAAATACTGCCATTACCTAAAGCGTTTAGAAGAGACCAATATTAGATAGCTGCTTAAAGCCTGTAGTAGCTGAAATAATTCAGACAATTGTCATTATTCAGAGCAGAACATATAGTGGAGCAGTCAGTTTTTCTGCAACTATTAAAAATCATTCCTTTTGTGAGTCTATATGTGTGTATGGACACACATCTATATACATGAAAGTGTGGTGTGTGAGTGTGATAACGTTTACTAAAGCCTTCAAACACGATTTCTAGGTTTCAAGATCACAATTCTTATTTCTTTGATATTGTACCAAAGATGCATTTCTTAGAAGATAGGCACTTCATAGAAATGGATATACCTTAATAACACTGATACAAAAAAGGGAGGTTACACTGAGGCAGAAATAAATGACACCCTTTATAATATTTGAAATGATCACTGTTGCCCAGTACAGTGAGTCTTTTTTTTTCCTGTCCTACAGTAATTTTCCTTTATCTCTTGTATAATAGTGTACCATAAAGTGACTTCCAGGAACATGTCACAGATTCAATCAATTTGGAATGACACAGCACTGTCATTCCCATAAGTGTTCAGGCACTTCCAGGAATGATTAAAAAGCATGGTATTGCCCACTAACTGCAGGGTGACATGTACATTTTGAAGAAGACAGCCTTACTCAACAGTTGTCAATTATAAAAGTGTTTGAAAATGGTGACTTTTCTATTTCTGGGGATATTTCAAATACATGACTGCTGTATCTGATATGCTTTTGTCATAGGCCTGTAATTTCCTCTATACCACAAATGAAAAGATATGAAATAGAGTCAGATAAAGTTGATATATGTGCTATCTGATGTTGTCTAATGATTTTTAATTAAAATATATTTAGATTTGAGGAAATTAGTTTTATGCTGTTAGCAATACCAAATATCAGATGAGAAAAGCTGGACAAATCATTGGGTACATTATTGAGACTACTGTTAACCCGTTTTAATTATCATTTTTATAAAGCTTTATCTTTATGTGAGCCTATATATAAAGACATACCTGAGTTTTTCTTCACTGGGGAAAGCTAGTATTGTTACATTTATTTTAAAATATGTTGGTAATGTACTCAGAATAAAGCTGTCAGGTTACTTTATAAGAAAAACCTTTTTATCAGTTTATTTGAGTTTGAAAACAGAAGGAAAAAACTGTAATAAATGTTCATAAGAAAATCCCATGTAGCTTTAACTTTGCTATTTGTGTAACATTATGAGGACAATTTCTTCATTTAAAAAAAGGAAATTTTGCTTAAATGACACATGTGGCTTGCATTCTTTTCATGAATAGTATTAAGAGCCCTTGGTATGCATTTCAATTTTATAATTGAAAATATGCATCAAAGCTCCAAAAGTTGATTATTCACTATTCAGATATGTTCTAAATTTTATTTTCCTTTGGAACTATTTGATTAAATTCTAAGCATGATACATAGACAGATTCAAGGGGAAGATGACAGTGTGTGATAACATTTTATTCAGCAAGTGGAAGACTAAAATATGTAGAGAAAATATAACTGGATGAATCATCTTGAAGTCCATGACTTTTATTCATTTATCTGTTATATTTTATATTAAAATAATCTTACTTTCCAGCAAACAATAAGATACTATGCCAGGGGATAAATAAACACTCATTAAAAACCATTGTATGTCTAGAGAAAGAATATAAAAATAGTATTATTTTCCAGAGGCACTTAGCAAACTTCTCTAGTCTAACAGCAGAATTTTATTTCATGCCCATCCTTGAACTCATATAGGGTCCAGGAGATGTCCTGTACTTACTGACTATGTTTAAATTCCTGCAACAATCAATGTCAAGAATTACCATTACACCAATCAGGTCCACAACTTCAGTTAGGGGTATTCAATCTCCCATTGGTATTTGGGCTACATCTGAAAAGAAGGGTACCAGATCTTCTGTTCCATAACCCTCATTAATTAAACACACACACACACACAAGCACACGCACACTCACACGAAAAGAAAGAAAACCCTGAAAGTTATGGAAGTTTAGTGGATAGCCAAGGTCAGGCAACTTGTCTTGTGACTCTGAAGTGAAATAAGTTATGTAAAATAGCTTGACAAACTAAAGAGTGCACACACCTTCCTCCTCTCAGTATCATTATTCCTAAAGTTCACTGATATCAGACCCATCACGTAGGTATGACCCAATAGTTCCTAAAACCTATACTTGGCAAAGTATTCCTAAAAATGTTATATTGAAATACCTTAAGTTCTTAAAAATTTAATTTTAAACAAGTTATCAGAATAACATACAATTAATAACATATTGACATAAATCTAAGGTAAAGTCTATCAGTGAGATACATGTTAAGGGCAAGGAAAGACTGTGGTTTATATTAGACTTACTTTGTTACTTGCCAGTACTCATCTCATTCCTCCTTTCCCTAACTCAGAGATTAGATTCTGTGATCTCAGTATCATATAGTCCTGCCAAATTTTTTTCAGTCAGTTATCAGCAGACTAAATTAACTTAAATAAAATTCAAATGATTGAATAAAATGTCCATAAATTAGCTTCATAATACACACAACTAAAGAAATATGGAATAGAAGATATTTTACAATCTAACTACACATAAATAAAAGCTGTCAGATAAGATCTAAGCATCTGAGACTGTATTTGGCAAAGTCAGAAAATTTGTAACATAAAAGAAGCAGAGTAGGAGAGCATTTTAAAGTCTTCAGCATATGGAGTTAGTACAAAGCTGGAAATGGCATGGAATTATTGTGAATTATTATTGGATGTGATTCAAAATTTAAGCTAATAATAGGCATATATTAGTCTACCTGGCTTGAAAAATAACTGAACTATGAAATAAAATGAAGACATTAACAGGACATTTTAATTAGTGATATTATTATGTGTAGTTAGGATAAAGTATTTGGAAAGGGCACTTACTGAATTATCCACTGGAGGATCAAGCAGTAAATGATAAAACTATATGTTATCATTGCCAGGAACAAAATATGCATATTTTCCAAATTCAGCATTTTGTCTGATTTTAGAGACTAATCTACATTTTAGATTTTAATCAGCTCTTTCCTTTTCCCATGATCTTAACTAGTTAAAAGTTTTAGGAATAGAGAGTCTAGGAAATTAAAAATATGTAACAAAAAATTGTACTAGTTTTTCAAACCAAAAGTATTTAATCACTCGCATTTTCTACATTTATTCTGCATATACACCAAGTCCTAAACTGCATTCTGTACCACCATACTCATGTTCTTTTAAAAACAATGGCCTTTATACTTTTTCAAATAGTATAATAAAACTCATTGTAATGTAATGCCATTTTAACAGGAATGTTGGTTTTGTAAAATTAAAATGACTGCCTGGTAAGAAAGATTTTAATGATGCTTATGAGCCTTTTATGTCAATTACCACTAGGGTTTTGTGCATTCAAATTCACTAATAAATGGGAGAAGAAGAAAAGCATCTTTTATCACCTATTAATAGGATATTTTTTCAATAAGAGTACTAAGAGAAATTGCCTATTTCCATTTTTCCAGAAAATCCATTTCTACAAAGTAACCTTGACTTTGACCCATTCTGAAAGAAAAGAACATTGCTATAGGTTTGATGCCCATCTTCCTTATATGTATTTTCTTCATTCAGCTCCAGCAGCATGGGCAGCATTCCATTGCTCATCTGTCCAATATTCTGGAAGTAGGATCTATTATTGTTTGAATGCACTATCATCCAATATCTTTCCTATTTGCCAACAAAATCCTCACTGAATTTTAGAATATTCTATCTTATGTGAATAAATTAAATGAATATATATTTGCTATCTCCCTGGTAGTAGGCACTGTGCTAGGCAGACATCTCAAAGATTTGCATTCCTTCTGAACACATTTTGTTGTTTTTTGTTTTTATTTTATTTTGTTTTAGAGACAAAGTCTTGCTCTGTTGCCCAGGTTGGAGTGTGGAGTGCAATGATGGGATCATAGTTCACTGCAGCCTGGAACTCCTGGGCTCCACCTCACTCTCCTGAGTAGCTGGGTCTATAGGCATGTGCCATCATGCCTGACTAATTCTTTTCTTTTTCATTTTTTGTCTTTTTGGTAGACAGGGGTGACTCACTAGTTGGCAAGATTGATGCCAAACTCCTGGCTTCAAGAAATCCTCCTGCCTTGGCCTCCCAAAGCCCTAGGATTATAGGCATGAGCCACCATGCCTGGTCTGAACACATTCACATTATCTTAATTTCTATCTCTACAGCTTTATTTTTACCTATCCACTTAATTAGCTCTGTCTCTAAAATCACACCTTTAGTGTCTGTACCCTACCCAGTTCTCTCATGGTATTGTCCACTATGTTTTCTTATCTGAATTTCTTTGCTTTTTTGGTATTCTTGGCCCAAAAATATATACATAGTTTCCACTGACACCAGCTTACATGAAAAAAATATATTTTCCTTATGCAGTTCTCAGGACCTCAAACTGACAAAGATTCTCTGCTGGACCAGAATTGAATCAGGCTTCTAAAACTTCTCCAAAGTTCATCTGTGCACTTCCTTGTAAAATCTGATTTCATCAAAAACCCTGCTAAGTAAGTATAATAAGAATCCTGCTTCCTTGATATCTAATCACCCTTAATATCTGATCAGATTCCATATGATTCACCATCCCCCACTGGATGTTTGATCAGCCTGTCCTGTCTTCAATAAGAATTCTGTTAGGTGGTTTATTCAGAATTCAACTTACCCCTTATGTTTCCTCTTAGTGATTGTTCATTCATTGAACCCCACCCTTTTCAGCTATATTTTCCTACTTGCCATTGCTGTATTTAGAGTTGAGCCCAATTTCCCTCTCCCACTGCAAAATCTCATTGCACTGTTCTATGCCAATTGTGATGGTCCTGATAAAGTCTTCCCTACTATGTTTGAACAAGTACCATTGAATAATTGGTATTAATGTTCATCTACTCTAATATTGCTCCTGGAAGCAAACTTGCACCAAAAATATATTTTACTTCACCAACTCTAGAGATTCTAACCCATGGTGATTTTAAAATTTTTACATTTTACAGATATATTTACTTAAACTAGTACACGTTGCAGTATATATCTATTATTTTATCATCTATTTCTTTTGAATTTTCTTTTGGGAAACAATTTATCCCAATCTCAGTCTTTGAAATTGTGGATGAGAGAATGTACTTCCTGGCTGTTCCTGGCCACAGTGAATGATTTAATGTTGATTACGTGATAGATGTCAAACCAGATAAACTCAATCCAGACACTTGGGTCAAAATTATAGGATATTAAGCACTCTTTTTCAGGCAGGCTTGCCAAACCAATAGAATCAAATCATCCTCTCTTTGCCAGGAGCAGAGAGATGTAAAACCAATACAGAGGAAACCAGCACCGACAGACAAACTGATTTCTGATGTAATCTTCGATCACATAAAATCATTCATGCTTGGAAACAGCTCTACTAACGAAATGTTCTGTTATTTGAACAAGAGATTGCTTGCTTGCTTGATTTCTTTATTTAATTCAAGTTTACATTACCTGTAAGTGAGAGTCCTAAGGTACACTTGTAGTCATTCATCCATTCCTATCATAAAACTTCAGCTTTTTCCCTACATAAACCTGGAACAATCCATTTATAATGCAGACAATCACAGACCCTAACCATTGCTTAGATTCTACTCACCATTTCTTTTCCACCCCACAGCTCAGGGTTCCATATCACTGTCTTGTATATCTTTCCTTTGTGGAACCCCTAATTCCTTCCTAAATTACGCCTACCTTAGATGACTATCTTTTACCTCAGTGACAGATTAATGGTGTTTGTCCTAGTGGACATCTACCATTCCCTTCAGAAGACTATTTGTTTACACATTTTTTCTCTTTTATCTTTTTCTGCTCTCAGTGGTGTTGCTGCCCCATACTGTGTATTTCCATCTCTCCCTCACAACCAATGACCTCAATATTATTCTCTGCATCTCCATGTGCAAGTTTATAAGCAAGTCTGAGAAAAATTTAACTTAATCTTGGTTCTTTGTGTTTGCTTCTTAGTCTGCATATTAAATTTTGATTTGTACTAACTGCCTGCTTGTAATAACTACCAATTCTCATGTAGGTTTGACTAGATGTAGACACTTAGGGCAACTAACCTCACTTCTCTGGGACTCCAGTTTCTCACCTGAACATGAGAGATACTCATTAAAACCTCTTCTGGTGTTACTTTAATAAATATTTTATGCCTCATATATATAATGTTACGTGATGCCTTAGAACATTTACTACTTTAATTTTCTAATCAGTTCAGTTTAATGATGCCTTAAAATCTATCTCTATGAAATAAAACCATATATGAAAATTTTCAGAGTATACTGAGATATTTTATTTAAAAATAATTTATATAGTATTATATAAAGTGTGCTTATAGTTTTATATATATACAATACAGCTATTTTATAGATAACTGTAGTATATTTCTTAAAATTAATTTATGTATTCACATACTTCTTTTAATAAGTATTTTACTGTGCACCTACTACATGACAGGGAATGTTATAGGTGCTGAAGGTAGAAAAATAAAAAGAGCAACAATGGCAAAATAATTCCCTCATGAAGTTTGTATTCATTCTGTAGGGAATAAAAGAGGATAATACATAAACATTCAGATATAATGAAAGATTTATAAGCCAACATATTTCATATATATTAATTTATAAATCAATTTTACCTATACTTTCTCTTATAATTGACTTTCAGAAACTAGAAATTTTTGCTAGAATAAACTCACTCTTACTTGAATATCCATGACACCCTTGATATAAAACTGATTTTATTTTCCAAATGTAGAAAACTGAAGCAGCTTACTAAGAACACTTCTAAAGCATATCTGAGTAATGGGCTAACTGTGAAAGACAGAGATAAGATGTTTGCTGACCAAAAGGGAAAAGCTTGGGATCTTTTGAATATGAGCATGAAGTTACTAATTCAAAGACCATAAGCAGTGCACAACTGGGCAGTATTTAAAAAAAAAATACCTTCGGATCTTTAGTTTTATAACTAACACATTATAATTCTGAGGTGGCTCACTAAAAGTTGTCATGCAGTCTGAAGTGAGGAATGAAATCTTCCACGAATACTTTGTAGATGAAACTGGGCTAAGAAGTTATCTAGCTTAGCAGTTTCTACAATGCTGATCTTTAAAAGGCACCAAACAGCTTACTGGAATAAATCAGAAATACAATGCTATTTAATCTCTATGGGATCTATGTGCTTACATAACAGACCAAAAAAAAAAAAAAAAATCCAAATTTTCTCACTTCCACCTTTGACAGCACCTCTAAATTGAAACAAGAAAGCAATCTACAAAAGTGCCGGTACTGTTCCTACTAAATAAATATTTAAAGAGTATCAGTTTGAAAGTGTGGCAAATTACTAGTCTCCTAGCAGGCATCAGTCAAGATATGCTTATAGATATCAAATTTAATGCCCTGATTTATTGTTCACAAGTTTCTGAAAGAAAATAGGGTATAACACCACAACGTGACTTCTTGGGAACCCTCCTAGTCTAAACAAAAAGCCATAAAAAATGATGTTAAATTTCATAATATTTGTGAAATAAAACCTTACTTTAGATGTATCAAGCAGCTTTATATAAAATGAGTATAACAGATGCTTACCGATTTAATGTCTATAAAATTATCTAAGATGTACATATTATTTATTGGTGAACTTGCTTAAGATTAGGAAGTTCTATTAAAGGCAAATAGTCCTTTTTTCATATGTATGCCAATTATTGATTTAGTATCACCCTTGTTACCAAACAGAGAATATTATTATCTTTAGCACTTTAAATATACTGCAAGTTCCCTTGGATGAGGGCTTAGGCTTCTATAAAAATTTTGCTTTTGTTCATGAAAGTAGTTGAAATAATTTGTAGTCTTTTTTTTTTTTCTGCCTTCTTCTTGTGATTGTTAATGAAATACTTGGATCTTCAGCAGTCGTCTTCTAGCCATGGTAAAAAGTCAAGGAAATCAATGAGATGTTTGGTGGACATCATCGAACCACAAACCAATACTATCTGCCATCAAAATGTGGCCCTTAAACATACAATGACTTGAGAATATGCTTATTTATTTAGGTCATTGTAGCCCAAGAATATTTTAATTATAACAAAAGTTGCTCATCAATACAGATATTTTCCAAGGAACTATTATGAAATTACATTTATTTGCTTAAACTAATTTCAGAACAACACTGCTTTTGCAGACAGACTATGAGTCAGTGGTCATCACATTGATAACATAAACCCAAAAACTTTGCCCTAATTAATCCCTGTGCCTTAAAAACAATGAATAAATGATTTTAAAAATACATTTCATCCTGTTGCTGTTTTTGTAGTCTGAATTAAGCAATTTGGTTGATAGAGATTGGAAACTGAGGAATAAAATAGTGATAAAGGTGTTTTAAAAAGATGTAAAGATAAATAAAAGGAAAAACAATGTATAAGCACAAAAAATGTGTGAGGAGGTTAAAGTATGAACTGTTAGTTGGGAAAACAAAGTGTCAGATGCTAGACTGAAGGAAAACTTACCAAATCTGAATAACTAATCTAGATCTACATTTTACAGATCTATACAACATTTTACAGAAGCAGTGTAGTAACATAATAACAGACTTTGAAATCTGTAAAACCTTGATAAAGTAGTTTTACCTTTTATTTTATTTTTATAATCTACTGGTTTTCTCATTCTTATTCTCATTTGTAAATTTGTAAAAATAATACCATATTGGGATTAAAATTAGAAAATATAACAAATGATTTTCCACATCATATTCATTATATCAATTTTATTTAATTCTCCTTTATAGCATTCTTCTAAGTTGATTTACCATACTGTCATCAAGTCTCATCTTCAGTCCTAAAATCACTTTCCAGTGAGTCTTTCTAACTATAACATTCTCACATACAATCTTCATTAATGCTTTTGTAAGTACAATTTGAAAAAAAAAAAAAAAAAAAGAAAATCTTAGCATATAATATTTCATAAAAAATAGTGGCCAATATTTGTGTGTAAATCAGTAGTTCTCTATAACGATTGATTTTGCCCGTACACCATATTCGACAATATCTGGAAACATTATTGATGACTACAAATGGAGTATGTGTGGAGATAATACTGGCACTTAGTGGGTAGTTCCAAGAATGGTAATACATATCTCATAATGCATAGAAATATTACACTGTCACAAGGAATTATCTGATTCAAAATTTCAACAGTGTCATTATCTATTAAAATCACAATCTTTTAGCCAAATATCGGTACGGTATCAACTTTGTCCAGTTCTTCTGTCACGAACTCATCATGTGTTGTACATTTTGATCATTTCACTGGTCTTGAATTATTTTTTCTAAATTAATCACAACTTTTTTTTTTTGAGGGGGTGGGGGACAGAGTCTTGCTCTGTCACCAGGTTGGAGTGCAGTGGTGCGATCTCAGCTCACTGCAAACTCCAGCTCCCTGGTTCAAGCAATTCTCCTGACTCAGCCTCCCGAGTAGCTGGAATTATAGGTATGCCCCACTATGCCCAGCTCATTTTTGTATTTTTAGCAGAGACGGGGTTTCACCATGTTGGTCAGGTGAAACCATCGCCAGGATGGTCTTGATCTCCTGATTGTGATCCACCCAACTCAGCCTCCGAAAGTGCTGTGATTACAGGTGTGAGTCACCACGTACTTGTTAAAAATGTTTCTTATTATGACTACTACTACTAGATAGCAATAATCTTGAAGAAATCATTCAACCACTACTACTACATAGCAATGATCTTGAAGAAATCATTCAACCTAACCGCATCTCTTACCTTATATGGAATTGTTGGACTCCATAACCTCTAAGTTCCTTCAAGTTTTAAAATTTATTATAATTTAAATTATGAATAAAACTGGGAGGGATTTTTCACTGTATTGAATTACTAATGTTAATTATTTTGTAATAATTATGAATAGAATAGATAAACTTTATTTTTTTCAGCTTTTGGAACAATGTTTTATAATTTTAGAATCAGTAAATCTATTGAACTAAGAACCATAAATATTTGAACTTATTGGTTAGATGCAAACAAACTATATAACAGCTAACATGGAATTTTTCTGTTAAAATTTTACATATTTACACTTTTAACTTTTAGATTAATCTGTTTTTGTTCCTACCCATATAAAATCTAATAGTAGCTTCAATACACTGTTAAACTAATGAATAATGTTGGTAGTGGCAAAATTTTACTAATTCTTTGAAACTTGGCTTTGTCTGGTCTCAAAATGATTGAGCCAAAATAATGATGTATTTGGGAGAAAATAGAAACAAAATCTGTTACATTTCTTTAGCTATCACCTTTAAATTCAGTAAAAGAATTATGCCTTCATAGCTTTATCCATAACAAATGCTAAGGGGAAGAAAAGGGCATAAATTTGTGCATATAATTCCAGGCAGGAGAAAGAGACAAAGAGAACTGAGTCATCCAGAGGTCACCAATAAACAAATGTCCACATGCCAGTGACAATATATGCAGTAGCCTGCAGGTCTAGTGCCAAAAGTGGAAAAAATCTGTTTTCTTGCCTAAGGATTTAGGCAAGTCTTCTCTTACTTTACCACTTATTTCCATTGTTTATGTGAACAAATCTTCTCAATGCTTATATTTATAAGTATAAAAGAAAATAGTAATAAAATTGATGCTGAAGCAAACACATCTCATTCTAGCAATAATAAAACTGTTTCTTAGACAGATGGGTTATTTGACAAAGAAGCCTAAGCCAAATCAGGAGATAGATTTTAAATAAAAATGCAGCTTCTAATATTTAATAATTAACTGTAAAATTTAATGAAATATTTATGTTGCTTTGGTGATCTGTATTCTAATGAAAACATTTCATGAAAATTCAATCCAGAGATTTTGAACACTTAGATCCTTAAGATCACAGAAAATTAAAAATATGAAAATTGTACACTCTCTCACTCTCTCTTTAAGGAATGTCCTTTTATCTTTTTCACTTTATCTCTGAGGCAGACATCATATTCTCTATTTCATACATGATCAAATTCCAGTGGAGTAAAATCTCATCCAATAATATAATAAAAAAACAAGTGAAAGAACTGTAATTTCAATCCAGATCTTCTCGATTAAACTGTTTCATGTTCACTGATACATCCTGAATTTCAGCATCAATGATAACATAACTGAGGAAAATTAGAAATAAATAAGGTTTTGTCTCTTAAAACAGACAATATAATATTCTACTTTATTTCAACTATATTAACATCTAATAATAAATTTGTACTTAATTATTTAAAATAAATTTTGGATAACTGAACGTGTTTTAGTAACATATATTGAAGTATTTCTTGTGTCAGACACTGATGGCTTTTATGTATATAACTTTATTTAAACCTCATAATAATAAAAGATACAAAAGTTGTTATGATTCCTTTTTTGGATAAGAAACTTATAGAATATTATTTAAACGCCTAGCATCACAGAATTATTAATCGGCAAAACTGATGTTGGAATGCCAACTTTAAGTATCAAGTCCCATGATTTTAACCACTAAAATCTGTTTGTATTTTTTTTAAGTGCAAGTGGAGCTACTTCAGTTGGTGTTTTGATAAAATCCTTACATTTTATGTATTAATTCATAATTGGTTGGCTTTATTTGACAACTGTATATTTGCCTTGTAGGGAGTGTGAAATAAGCACCAATTTTAAAATAAAATAAATTTTACAAAATATAATTAAGATTAAAGTTTATCACAGCACAGTTCATGGATTGGAATAATTAATATTGTTAAAATGCAATCTGCAAATTCGACGCAATCTGTACCAAATTACCAATGACATTTTTCACAAAATTAGAAAAAAAAAAGCCACAAATTTGTCTGAAACTAAAAAGAAAAAAGAGTCCAAATAGCCGAAACAATCATGAGCAAAAGAACAAACCTGGAGGAATCACGCTATCTTATTTTAAAAAATATATTGCAAGGCTATAGTAACTGAAACATCATGGTATTGGTATAAAAACAGACATATAGACCAATGGAAGAAAAGAGAATCCAGAAATAAATCCACATATATACAGCCAAGTCATTTTCTATAAGGCCCCCAAGAATATACACTGGGGAAAGGACACCCTCTTCAATAAATAATGCTGAGAAAATTAACAATAAAACTGAACCCCTATCTCTCACTAAATACAAAAAATAACTCAAGATGGTCTAAACACTTAAATGTGAGACCCCAGACTATAAAACTGCTAGAAGAAAACACAGGGAAAACAGTACAGGACGTTGGTCTAGGAAAATATTTTATGGCTAAGACGTGAAAAGCACAGACAATAAAAACAAAAATAGACAAGTGGGACTATGTTAAACTAAAAGCTTCTGCACAGCAAAGAAAACAATCACCAGTGAAGAAACAACCTGTTCAGTGGGAGAAAATCTACATAAACTGTTTATCTGACAAGGAACAAATATCCAAAATATACAAGTAACTCGAATAACTCAATAGTAAATAAAAAAATAATCCCATTGAAAACTAGATAAATGACTTGAACACATTTTTCAAAAGAAGACATACAAATGGCCAGCAGATACATTAAAAAAATACTCAATATTACTAATCAGCAAAATAACAAAAACCATATATATATTATATATGTATTATATATTATATAATATATAATATATTATATATTGTATTATATATTATATATTATATAATATATGTTATATATTGTATAATTATATATTATACAATATATAATATATATTGTATAATATATAATTGTACAATATATTATATATATTATATAATTATATATATTATATATATATATTTTTTGAGACAGAGTTTCTCTCTGGTTGCCCAGGCTGGAGTGCAATGGCATGATCTCAGCTCACCCCAACTTCCACCTCCCAGGTTCAAGTGATTCTCCTGTCTCAGCCTCCTGAGTAGCTGGGATTACAGGCATGCACACCACACGAGGCTAATTTTGTATTTTTAGTACAGACAAGATTTCTCCAAGTTGGTCAAGCTGGTCTCAAACTCCCAACTTCAGGTGATCTGCCTGCCTTGGCTTCCCAAATTGCTGGGATTACAGGCATGACCCACCGCAGCAGCCCTAAAAACCATATTTCATATGAGATATTATTTACCCCAATTATAATGGCTACTATTGAAAAGACAAAAAGTAAGAGACATGGTGATATGGTTTGGCTGTGTCTCCACCCAAATCTGTCTTGAGTTGTAGCTCCCAACATCCCCCACGTATCCTGGGAGAGATCTACTGGGAAGTAATGAATCACTGGGGTTGGATTTTCCTGCTCTGTTCTTGTGATAGTGAATAAGTCTCATGAAATCTTATTTTTTTTTTTTACAAATGGAGTCTCACTCTGTAGTCCAGGCTGGAGTGCAGTGGTGCCATCTCGGCTCACTGCAACCTCCGCCTCCCAGATGGTTCAAGCAATTCTCCTGCCTCAGCTCCCGAGTAGCTGGGAATACAGGTACATGCCATCATGTCCAGCTAATTTTTGTATTTTTAGTAGAGATGGGGTTTTGCCATATTGGCCAGGCTGGTCCTCAATTTCTGACCTTGTGATTCGCCCACCTTGGCCTTTGGAAGTGCTGGGATTACAGGTGTGAGCTGCCACACCTGGCCAATCTGATAGTTTTATAAAGGGCAGATCTTTGCACAGGCTCTCTTGCCTGCCACCATGTAAGACATGTCTTTGCTCCTCCTTCACCTTCTGCCATGATTATGAGGCCTCCCTGGCCATGTGGAACTGTGAGTCCATTAAATCACTATTTCTTCATAAATTACCCAATCTTGGGTATTTCTTCATAGCAGTATGAAAATTGACTAATACATACTGGTAAGGATGTAGGTAAATGGAAATTCATACACTGTTTGTGGAAATGTAAATTAGTACAGCCACTATGGAAAGCAGTTATGGAGTTTCCTCAAAAAAACCAAAAAAATAGAACTATCATATAATCCAGCAATTCCACTACTGTGTATTTGATCAAAGTAAAAGAAATCAGTATATCAAAGGAATTCCTGCAATCCCATGTTTATTGCAGCACTATTCACAATAGCAAAGATATGGAATCAATCTAAGTGTTTATTAACAGAGGAATGAAGAAAATATGTATATACACAATGAAATACTATTTGACCAAAATAAATATAATCATGTTATTTGCAGCAAGAAAGATGGAGGATATTATGTTACATGATATAATCTAGGCACAGGAACACAAATATTACAAATATTGCATGCTCTCACTCATATGTGGGGAGCCAAACAAGTTGATCTCATGGAAGTGGAGAGTAGAATGATAGATACCAGAGGCCGTGAAGGGTGTGTGTGTAGGAGGGGGAAATGAAAAGAGGTTGGTCAGCAGCTATAAATATACAGCTAGATAGGAGATACAAGTTTGAGTGTTTTATAGCAAAGTAGAAAGACTACACTTAATAATTTATCGAATATTTTGAAATAGCTAAAAGAGAGGACTTAAAATGTTCCCAACACATAGAAATGATAAATACTTAAGGTGATGGACACCACAAATACCCTGACTTGATTACAGCACAGGCCATGCATGTAACAAAAACTATAGGCACTCCATAAATATGTAAAATATTTTGTATCAATAAAAATAATAGGTGTAGCAAATATAGCAACAGAGTCAATGAATTACATAATATCTGATATTATTTGTTTTAACTACTTTATTTTATATTTACTTTTATTTCATCTAAATAATAAATGAAAGACGGAAAGACCAGTTTTATTAATATTTAATTAAAATATAAAACACTGTCATTTCAATCAGAAATAAAATTTTCAAAGAGACTAACTTTAATTAAAACATGGCCTTTCAATAATATTCATAGAAATACTTAAAAAGTCTATTTAACATAATTCAAATTAAGTCATTAAATGCTTGATGTAAGTTAAAGACACCAGAGAATTTTCTAATTTCTACTATTTCCATATGCCACCATTCCTCATCAGGTAATACTGGTATTTATTCTTCTGTATAACATGTTCATAATGACTAGTTTTAACCACTTACACTTAAAGGAATTTAGATTCAAATCACAGTAAAATTAACAAAATATATTTAACCTAATGATGATGCAGATACAATGTATCAAACATACGAGATGCAGCCAAAACTGTGCCTAGAGAGAAATTCATAACTTTAAGTGCTCGCATCAGTAAAAAGAATGACTGATAATTAGTGAGTTAAGTTTTTATGTTAAAAAATTAGGAAAGAAACAGCAAAACAAATATAAAAGAAGTAGAGGGATACATATACAAATGAAAAAATAAAAAGATACCATTAGGAATTAAGGAAACAGATATCAAAGATACCCTAAATAAAATAAATAAAAGCATGCTACTTCTTCTTAAAAGTTAATAAATTTGGCAAAGTCACAGTAACACTGATCATGCAAAGAGGAAACATGAATTAGGACTGCTAATCCTATGAATGTTTAAAGAAAATAAAATACATAATTTTGATAAACTTCAGGCTAACAATTTTCAATTCAAATGAAATTGATAATATTTTAGAAAAATGCAACTTATTAAAAGGGATGCAGCAAAAAGTAGGAACTCTGGTTATTAGTATTTTAAATAAATACATCAAAATGTATAATGAAACATTCCTGCAAAGAGATAATAAGATCAAGATGGTATCTTATTCATATCAAGAAAAAATGAATGAGGAATGAGGTTATGATGTATCTAAAATATTTCTCTCCATCATCAGTGACATACATTCTTTAGTATGTATATATCTTGTGTTTCAGATGTATTGTTTTATTTAATTCACAAAGCAACCATATTGTATTTGCCTCCTCTAGTAACCATAAAAAATACCAAAGAATGGGTGGCTTAACTAACAGGAATTTATTTTTGTAATTAGTTGTGGAGGCTGGAAGTTCAAAATCAAGGTACTGGAAAAGTTGGTTTCCGGTGAAGCCTCTGTTATTGGCTTGCAGATAGCAACTTTCTCACTGTGTCCTTGAATAGCCTTTCCTCTCTGTCTATAGTTTTGTTGCCAACTTCTTATCTAGACACCAGTTTCATTGGATTAGGACAACACCCTTATAATCTCATTTAATAGTAATTACCTTCCTAACTGCCCTATATGCAAATACAGTCACATTGGAGATTGAGACTTTAACATTCCTTCGTAATGTGGCCTGCCCCAGAAGACAGCTGAGTTTGTGAACTAATGTGTTTTGTTGCCTTTTTCCTGGGGTCTGCAAAGATTTATTGGGGACAAAATGCAATTAAGATCATTTTTACATATATATATATATATATATATATGTGTGTGTGTGTGTGTATATATATATATATAATTATTACAAAATGTATATATATATTTCATGGTAAAAACTCATCTCTACTAAATATGTATATAAATATATACATATTTAGTAGAGAAGAGTTTTTAATACATATATATTTAATAGAGAAATTGATAATATTTTAGAAAATAATGAATGGTGAAAAATGTATTCACATATTTCAACATGGTGAAAACCCATCTCTATTAAATATATCTCTATCTCTATCTATCTATCTTATATACATATATATTTTTTGAGACAGAGTCTTGCATTGTTGGCTAGGCTGGAGTGCAATGGCATGATCTTGATTCACTGCAACCTCTGCCTCTCTGATTCAAGCGATTCTCCTGCCTCAGCGTTCTGAGTAGCTGAGATTATAGGCGTCCACCACCACGCCCAGCTAATTTTTTGTATTTTTAGTAGAGACGGGGTTTCACTATGTTGGCCATGTTGGTCTCGAACTCCTAACCTTGTGATCTGCCTTCCTCAGCCTCCCAAAGTGCTGGGACAATTAATATTTTAATGGACATTTATTGCTTTTGTTTCTCACACCCTTCAGGAATTAAATATTAATATCTATGCTTCTTTACAAAGACCCCACTCCACTGATCTCTGGACTAATTGTACTGATTAGGAGACAGTTGGCAATGAAGCAAGCCATGGTGACCTGAGAAGTGAGAGAAGCTAAAACATATTCATTAAAGAGGCAGAGAACAGACAACAATCCAGAAAATTGGGGGATCAGGAGTTCAAGGAGATACAAAAATCAGTGTTATTTGGGGAGTTGAAATAGAGGAATACTACTTTGGAGAAAAGTTGTCTCTCTATACTAGTATGGTAGTCCTTGCTATTCCTATTTCACTGAAAGCTTGGGAAACACCTTATTCAATGAAGAAAGGATTGCAAAAGCTAAGAATACAGAAGAATCTCCACCAGCCTAACTCAAAGGTAGCTAGCTCTTAGTCCTGGGTCATCTGCTAGGAGCAATCCTCACTCAACACAGGCAGCTTTTAAGGCTTCTGCTGTAGTAACTTCATTTCCTATTGGATAAGGCCATATTTATTAAATATCATAGGTGTGAATTATTAATTTGTTAATATGTTTATAATAACAGTTAAAATATTCATGAAGGATGTAGTATTGGTTTCTTTTCTTCTAAAAAAATAAGTCTTAAGTTAAAAAATAAGTTAATAAGTCTTAAATTAAAACTATTTGGTGAAAGCAACCATAGAGAACTTAAGAATATCCTAAAATATTGAGCAATACCATTGTTGCTTCACAATTTTGGTATTCTTTTACTTTTATACTAACAAAGCCATGGGTGATTTTGACAGAATTAAATGTCCAGAGTGAATTAGATAACACATCACTTAAAATTTCCAAATATTTTTCTTAATCTAGAAAGTGAAAATGTTTTCTGTTCAAGATAAATGTTCTCAGTAGCAGAACAAATATATTTTAAATATGAGTTAGACACTGCTTATGTAAGGTAACAGGGTGGTTAACTCCAGTAGACATGGTTTAAAGCAAGAATAAACATTATGACTAAAAACTGAAGGTAACATCCATCTTTAGTATGGTAAAATACTATATGTATTTAAACCCCAGGTTATTCTCCTATGGAAATACACAAACTATGTTTCAGTGAAAATGATGACACTGTAATCCCAGCACTTTGGGAGGCCAAGGCAGGTGGATCACGAGGCCAGGAGATTGAGACCAGCCTGGCCAACATGGTGAAAACCACATCTACTAAAAATACAAGAATTAGCTGGACATGAGGCTGAGGCAGGATAATCACTTGAATCCCTGAGGCAGAGGTTGCAGTGAGCTGAGATTGCACCATTGCACTCCAGCCTGGAAGACAGAGTGAGATGCCATCTCAAAAAAAAAAAAAAAAAAAGACTACATAATAAGATGTTCAGGATTTGATATTCTTCTGTATATTCAACAAAACAACAAAATGTTTTTGCTTATTATAAAGCACAAAGTGGTAATGTATTGCATTTTTCATGTAAAAATACTGTCATAATTACTATGTAATAAATACTATGTCATATTTTGTAATTATGCCTGGCTGGAGAGTTAGTCTGTAGGGATTCATGCAGCCAAGTAAAATCACCTCTATTTTACTCTCAATGGTGGAAATAGAAATCTTATAAAAAGCTCTTTCCTACTAGAGAAACAAAATTAAAATAGGATTTAGCGAGATCAACAAAAAAGCAAATGTTCATGGTATTTCATCCACACTGGACACCTAACTGTTTATGGAAAATGGGGCCATAATTTCCAATCTGTGGATAAAGCACTGCTTTTATTAACTATTTATTTGTTATGAACTTAGATCCTTTCAGCAAAACACTGACAGCAGTGTTGACTTTTTATTATTTAAGTTATAATAATCATCATTTAACTATGTTTATAAAATTAAGACCAATTGATTTTCATTTATTTCAAACATTAAGGACTGAATGATTTTTCTGGAAATGTTATCTTTTTTAATAGAAAATGATTTTTAAACAGCACATTTACTTTAGATTATATTAAAATAATACTATGAAAGACTACCTTTTGAAGAAGCACAATTCTATTTTCAGATTTAAAATTTTTGTTTCAAAGGCTTACATATATCTTTTTTTAAAAGGTATCACTTATATCTTTAAGGTATTTTAAATTCTCTTGAGGTGTCATTCTTTAGCAATGGCAGTAAGACTTTGGATTCACCTTTGCTTTAGATTGCTCACTTCAGATACAGAGTCTTAATTCTAAGAATTAAAGTGTTCTCACTAATACATTTTAGTCTATTTAAAAAAGAAAGAAAGCTGTGACAAATTCTCTATTACGAAGCTCCAAAATAGGCTGAATCTCACAAACATAGTGATGTTCAAAAGTTATTGAAAACATCTTTTCTGATCTACTCAGATATAAAGTACAAGAAGGCAAAACTAATTTGGGTTGTTAGCAATCTTTCTAGAGGCCGGGCTCAGTGGCTCACGCCTATAATCCCAGCAATTTGGGAGGCCGAGGCAGGTGGATCACGAGGTCAAGAGATCGAGACCATCCTGGTCAACATGGTGAAACCCTGTCTCTACTAAAAATACAAAAATTAGCTGGGCATGGTGGTGCACACCTGTAGTCCCAGCTACTCGGGAGGCTGAGGCAGGAGAATTGCTTGAACCCAGGAGGCGGAGGTTGCAGTGAGCCGAGATCGCGCCATTGCACTCCAGCCTGGGTAACAAGAGCGAAACTCCATCTCAAAAAAAAAAAAAAAAAAAAAAAAAAGAAGTCTTTCTAGAAATTTAATTTTGACTGGAAGGGAATTTGAGGATTTTGGGTTCTAGGTAATATTCTGTTTCTTAATCTATTGCTGGTTGTATGAACATATTCAGTTCATACAACTGAATTGTTGTGCACTCATGATTTCTGTTTCTTCAGCATGTTTAATACGACACAAGGTTTTTAAAAAGATTCTTTAAAAAGTATAGGGCACATTGTTTCTCATTTTAAGGTGATACCAAACTGAGTTTTCTCAGTTCTACTTAGATTTTGCATCCTTAAAACTGTCAAAAGTATTTAGTTATTCACATTAAACTAGTCAGCTAGACTTTTAATTATACAACAGTTAGGATTTATGGTCTTATGTTTCTTTAAATTTACATCAACAGTCTTTCTGTTATTTGTATATTCAAACCATCTAAAATAAAACATTTTTCTGAACTTTGAAGCAAAAGCCTCAGTCCAGAAAGTTGACTAAAATATCCAGAATGACCATCTGCCTGTCAATACCTTCTGAATATTCATATTTTCAGGATTTCATATGAAGTGCTTATATTAAGATGTTCTTTTCATTGATTTAAAATTCATAAGTAAATAATAAATGTATTTTCAAATATGTGAATAACATGTTACAGCAAAGCAAAACAAAACACTAAGCTTTCCTGGTGTCCATTGTTTGTTGGAATTCATGCCTATCATTGTTATTGTTCTGCAAATTTATTTTCTAAAATCACATTTCAGGGAGCTAGAGCTTTGAATGACATGCCCAGCTCAACTCATTTTTCAAACTAGAATTAAAGTATTACCAGTTGGTTGGCATTCTGTTCTCACAAGAATGGTATGCTATTTTTTTTTCTAAAATATGACAATGAGATGCAGAAAGTGTCATGTTATCAAATGTGAAGTAGATGAGTTCCCCCTTAGGAAAAACTTTCCACAACAGGTCAAACAGTTGTCTGAAAAACATTTAAATTTATGAAATCTTCATACATTTACATGACAATGAGTCACAATATAAATTCATGCACCCTTATTATTTAAATTGAGCATAAGTAGCATAATGTAACTTAAATTGTGTCTTTAAAAATGGCACTTAAAACCTAAGGTATTTCTTCTTTGTTCTTGCTATTACTCAGCAGATAAAATAACGACTGATGAAAATATTAATACTAGATTAAAAGGCAAAACTAAATGCATGCAGAAACACAATTACAACATAAAACATTGTATCTAATCAATTTATTCAGTAATAAATCTATAAATTAAAAGGATGTGATTTGCATGGTGTAAGAAAAAATGAAATGAATTGAAAGCTCTTAGAAACTACATTTCACTCTATCTGGCTGAGTGACTTAAAAAATCCTCTAATTCATCTTTGTTATGTTAAAAAAGGAGTCAAATTATATTATCTGTTAGGTCCCTTGAAATTGTTCTATTATCTTTAGATTTAACAGTAACAGAATAACTTGTGGATATTTTAAAAAATACAAATGCCACTCCAGAATACATGTCACTCCATAAAATTGAGAATTCTAGTATTGGGATATGGGCATTATAATTTTATTATGTATATGTATGTGTATTTCACACACACACACCCTAGATGAATAGATATACCAATATACCTATATCTTTGTGGTTATATACACATATCAAAATATAAAGATGTATCAATATATGCCTATCTACTGTAAAGTTGTTGTTTCAACAATTTTGCCGTTTATAATTGTCAGGCTCTTATTATAAGAAACAGCCTTTAGAGATGATGGTAAGTTATATTTTCTTTGCTACTACAATGTTTTTGCAATTAATTGTGTTCAATATGTGATTTTATGACACATCTATCCATTTATTGGCAAGCACCAAACCAGTCTACACTCTATATAGTCAATGACACACTTTCTATAGTGCCAGTTATGCACTCTGCAAGAGTGTTCCATTAGAATTAGAAACAACGTATCAGTAGCATAGATTACAAAATATGTTTTGAGAGTGCTATAAAATCTTCCTTTTTGTGTTTTGTAAGAGAACATAAGGCCAAGACAAGGACTAAACATAAAATGGCACTCAAACATGTGAATCTGTTGGCCTACCAGGCACTTGAATATTTCATGCAAGAATACATGATCTTTAAAATACACACAGTATGAACAGTAATTGTTAAAAAACAAAAATAAAATTAATAGCCTTTATGCTAACAAATAACTGTTTTGTAGCAGTGTTATTGTGGTATTTAGATCTGCTATTTGGAGTCATGATTAGAAGTTTTTCAGGCTAGTAATCCCCTGCATCATTGTGCATGTTAATGAGAACTATGATTCTAATGACCTACTTGAGGGTGTAAGTTAAAACAAATGTACACAGACTTCTATGACTGACCATGAAGAAGAAACAGAAACAAATCTTCAAACCGTAAACAATTATAAAACTGGGGGGAAAGGAAACAACAGTTTTAAAAAATGGTCTAAGAGCAGTCAAAAACTGTGATCCTTATGTGACATGAACTAAAATAAGGTGAGTCCCACAATTACCTCAGAATTCTGGATGGATATACTTATGTGACTACAAATAGAGGGAGTAAACACATTAAAGATTCTGGCAGTCAGGCTGATTTGGGGAAATGGAGTTTGAGATTGTCAAGTCTGAAGAAGCTGATAGTTTTCAGCAACATTAGCAACCAGTTTAATCTATTTGACATGTACAGAAAAATGTTCTCAACAATAATATACACATTTTTCAATTGCCTTAGTCCAGGAAGGCTATCTAACAAAATATCTTTGATCGAGTAAATCATAAATAATAAAAATTCATTTCTTACAATTCCAGAGGGTGGAAATCCAAGAGCAAGGTCCCGGTAGATTTGGTATCTGAGGACAACTATTTCTCATAGATGGCACCTTCTGTGTCCTCAAATGGCAGAAAGTCAAAAAAGCACTAACAGATTCATTTAAACCTTCTTCTCATTCATGAAGGCAGAGTCCTCATGACCTTAGACCTAATCACCTTTAAAGTCCTCACCTCTTAATAATATTGCATTAGGGACTAAGTTTCAGTATATTGGAAGGATACAACCATTCACACCCTAACAAATGAATATGGTTCAAAATATTTTGTCTTACAATATCTCTTTCTCCCCCCCCGCCCATGAGACATGTAGGTCTATTGTTCAATTTCCAAATATTCGTGGATTCTTCAGATAACTTTCTGCTACTTATTTACAATTTAATTGTGATTAGAGAATAGACTCTAAATGATTGAGATCTGCATTATTGCATAGTGCATGGTGTTTTGGTCTCAATCATGTGAATGGTCGAGATTTCACAGGAGGAATCCCAAGAAAGCTTTTCTATGGTTATTAAAGTATTCTGTGTCTTGATTATATCTGTAGCTACACAAACCTATACATATAATCACATATCAAAGTGTAGTAATAATAGATGAATTTTATTATACAAATTATACCTCAAAAGTCAATTAAATAAAACAATATATAATTTTTTACTCTCAATATTGAACTATTATGAAATACTTTGGAGACAATATAATGTCTATAAAGCATAAAAGCTAAACAAATGCTCTTGAACTCACAGTTAAACATAAAACATTACTAAATACACTTAAGAATGTATTTCATAACAAGTATATAAGAAAGAATAAGCATATTATAATTCACCAGGAAATTGGAAATTAACACTATAAAGTTATTATACCCACTGTAAGTGCAAAAATAAATAAGATGTCTTATTTCACATTTCATTAAAGAATTAGAGCATCAGGCACAATTGCTATAGGAAGGTAAACTGCAGTAGCATCTTCAAAAATATAATCCGGCATAATCTTCTGTGGTTAAACACGTACAAACTGTGTCTCATAATCCCATATCCAGGTATATATACCAGGGACATGTACAAAGATGTCCATAGAAACATAATGGTAAAATGCTGGCACAGAGATCAGTTCAAAACTCCATTCAACAGAGAATGGATAGTTATACTGCAGTATATTTACATACAAATAATACACTTCAAGGAATAAAATAAACTACAACTGAATTAACATATTTATGAAACTTAGAGACTAAATATGGATAGAAAACATCCTACAAAAGATTAATATAGAAGTGTCATGTTTTCAAATCTTAAAGCAGACATCTACATATTTTTTTAAATCCCAGATGTTGTAAAGTGTAAAGATTAAATTTAATGCACAATCAGAATTGAAAACTGTTACAGAATTAACAGGTAAGTTTAAAATAATCTATAATTTCTTACTATCACTTTTTCCTTGAAAAATTTAGTTTTGAAATATTGTTTTCTAATTTTCAAACTCGCATTTCAGAGACTGATCAGTGCTGTCATAAAATCAATGAAAAGATGTATACCAACATATTTACCTAAGAACAAAAAGAGTGGTAATCAATGTTACCTTTGCCAAAGAGAAAAACAGTCTTCAATTCTTAATAAACAGGAGGTACATTAATCAGTACTCCCAAAACAAATATGACATGCAAAGCCATGAGCCATCATAGTATCTTAGGATTAAAAAAAAAGCCCACCTACATCGTATTCTCTTTAATTATTTAAATTTTGGATTATATCAGTGTCAGGATACCAGGTAAGTCTGAGAGATAGAAGGAAGAGGCTGATCTGTCCAGGGAACATGTAACCTTTGATGTGCAAGGGGCAATTAAAATTGGATTCCACTCTATGCTCTTGAAAGGAAATTTGTTTAATTTCACTGCCTTTTGAAACTACAGATTACCATTTAGTACAATAAAAATAGAATCTTAAGTGTTTGAATTATTCACGTCACTGCAATGCCTGATAGTCCTCTAATAGTTGCAACTTCCTGAAAGAGTTAATAAACCCTTTTGTGGTTAGCTTACCATTATGTACTGCTTAATCATATTTTGTTAAAGAACACACTATAGTAGATTGTCCATTTAGTTCCATAAAAGTAACTGAATGACAAAATAGTTGAAGATTAATATTTCATACTATAAAACATATTATATGTTTACTTTATAATTCATACCTTTTAACATGCTTAGAATGTAGTTTTAAGCTTTACTAAGATACTTTTTAAAATCCTCAATAACTAATGACATTAATTGTGCATTTCTGTCAAACACCGAACAACTCATTTTATTTTTCTTGTAAAATATTGTTAGCAATACAGAATTATGGTAATTACCCTGGACAGTCTTAATATTTTCTCATAACTTCACATGCAAACAAACCAAGAATGGCATACTTCCTCTCTATCCTCTAAGAAACAGGTATTTTTCTAATATATAAAACATTTCCAAGGCAATACAATCTCTTCAGAATGAAGCAATTATTACTGCTATTACCATTATGAAGTGGTATTAAAACTCCTTATGAGGAAACTAAATATACCAACTTAAGAGTACTTCTTACCCACGTCATTACTCAGACTGACTATTTGTAGGCCAATTGCTAAGGAAGGAATTGCAAAGCCAAAGGGTAAATTTGAATCATAAGCTAAAAGGAGACACCACATTACCAGATTACACACCAGACAGCAGGAGCGCACTGCTGTTTTGTGGAAATCCTCAAATGTTCTGACAGATCTTTCCTCACTTCCTAATTAATATTTTAATTTTACATATTCTTACTAAATAAAAAACTTGACTAGCATAAGTAATGGTATAGTTTAAGTTATCTCTGGCATATTTTTCCCTGATGTGAAGGAGAAATCTGGGAGGAAATTTCTAAGGCAAGTTGGAAGATATGCTGTCTCCAAACATAAGGAATCCAAAAACTGGGAAGAATTTTTTAAAAGTCCTTACACTCAATATTTACTTATTGACTAATAAGTGAATAAGAAATTCAAATTCATCCTGTAATGCCTTATTGGATGTACAGTTATCCTTGGTCATCACAATATCTCTTTTAATAAGAACTTATTTTAAAATAATTATTTTATAACTCATAGCTAACACAATATAGGATTAAAGATAAGTAATGTAGAATCACAACTGTGTAACTGAGAAAATATAAGTATAGTTCTCAGCTTTTCAAGGTATCATAATTTTTTCTATTCTACAATCTTAAATGACCTCACCAAAAGTACTTTACATATGTGCCCATCTTGTTGGTCCAAATTGCAGGCATACACAAGTGTTTTTTCCTGTATATAATTTAATCCAAGCAAAGAAGCTATTATAGCTGCCATCAGTTTTGGCTACTTCTCATCTTTTTTGGCATATAAACAATGATTTAGTGAACACATGAATGACGGACTTATTAATACTTTAGATAGTTCTGTAAAAATTCATCCTCATGGTGAAAATATACACAAATTATGTTCCAACAGCATTCATTTGGGACCAAAGTAGCAATAGATGTTACCTTTCTCTTGTATTTGTTGCATTTTTTTATTATACCTGACTAGATGAATTAATGTTTTTGAAGTCAATTTTCTTTCAGAAATAACCAGCTATTTAAACCTTTTAGAATTAGGTAAGAAGAATAAGGGGACAAAAATGTAAACTTTTCCATAGGGCTACATACGGCATAACTGTATTCTGTTAATTTTAGGAATGACATAAGAAATTAAAGTCCTTTGGTTAACTAAATCCTAAGTAATTTGATTTATATTTAAGTTGTGAAAAATTAACTTTTCCTTTCATCATAATAAAAAATTAAAGACAGTATATTAGTTTCCCGTGGCTGACATAATAAATCATCAAAAACTGGGTGGCTGAAAACAACAGAAATTATTTTCTCACAGTTCTGGAGGCCACAAGTCAGAAATTAAGGTGCCACCAGGCCCACACTACTACTAGAGGTTTGAGGGGAGATTCCATTCCTTGCCTTTCCAGCTTCCGGTGGCTGTCAGCATGCCTTGATTTGTGGCTGCAACAATACACACCCTGCATCTGTCTGCACACCACCCTCTCTTCTGTTTGTGTCTTCTCCTCCTCTTCTGTCTCTTAATAGGGAAACTTTCATTTGATTTAGAGCCCATTCAGGAATTTTTTATCTCAGGATCCTTAATTATATATAAAGGACACTTTTTCTAAATCAAATAACACTCACAGAATTTGGGGATTAGGATGTGGACATTTCTTTTGGGGACAACCGTTCAACCCAATTAGAAAGTATTCACCAAATGTAAACATAGTAATAGCATCTAATAAACTCAACATTTAGGGGTCCAGGTTGAGAAGAAGTAGCCATAAACAGAAAGGGAAAAATGTCATTCATCATCTTGTGCCAGTAATCTAATGGCTCCGTCTACGTTTCTTTTCCATAAAAATCATTGTTTCTGATAAGCGTAGTGGAGACTATGATGTGATGCCCCAAGTTTAAAACTCCCTTGTTAATTCCTAAGACAAGTTTGTTTATTCATGGTTTTATCTGGTATAACTGGGGAGACAGCCTGGTTTGACTATGTGACACTAAGGTAAAAATCCCCTTCTGGGAATATTGGTCTTAAGCAGTTCACTAGATGACCCTCACCATTTAACCTTTTCTATAGTTAATACTTTTTGTAATCTTTGAATAAATATTTTGCTAGCTAAAAATTGGGAAGACACTCTTTAATGTTTTTACCTGGAAGATGTATTATTTTGCATTTGAAATATATATCTATACTTTATCTGGAATTGATTTTTTTCATAGAATAAAATAAAGACAAAGTTTCCCATATGAATACCAAATTTTTCCAGGATTTTAAATTATAGAGCCTACTATTTCTACATTCTTTCATAAACAAATAGGCTTAATCAGTAGCAATGCCCCCAACAGGATGGCAACATTGCAATTTTATAAATGCAACGACGAAATAGTTGTGGGCTCTTTTCTGGAACATTTATGATGTTCTAATGACCTTATTTGACTTTCTTTAAGCAGTTTCTAAATTAATGTAATTTTTTAATAGATAAGCACATTATAGTGTAAGTGTTCCAGCCCTTTTAAAGTCAAGATTGTCTAGGATTTTGCTATATCATTGTAATTTCATATACAAGTTTGAGAATCAAATTGTCAATTTTCCCTCATAAAACACATTATTTTGATTGTAATGCATTGACTCTAGAGATTTAAGAAGTTATCATCTTTTAACACGGATTTTTCCAACCCATTAATATGCTATATTTGCTATATACCTCCATTTAGTTAGTTCTCCTTTTAGTAAACCTCAATGATGCTTTGTTTTTATTTTATGTAGAGGTTTTGTACCTCATTCATATTTTAACTTTATATTTCATATTTTAGCATAATTTTAACATATAAAAATATGACAATTAGCTCTGTATATAATATATATATATATATATATTTGTGTGTGTGCATATAAATTTTGTATCCACCAAGCTTGCTTAAATTGTTAAATTATGAGCTTATGTATAGATTTTCCAGGTTTTTTATTTACAAATTTATATTTACAAATAGCAAGTTAGCATTTTTCTTTGCCTTTTTTGGGGATAAGAATGCCAGTATAGCCTCAAATGGTGTGTTTTATTGAACATCCTTATTCCATCTCGTATTTCAGAAGGAACAATTTCAACACTTAAGTTATTCATTACTGAATATATATTTACCCTTGTTATTTTGGGTTTTAAATTTTGCTTTTTAAAATAAATACACTTTATGAGGTTAAGATAAATCTTCCTAGTTTTCTAAGTAGTTTTGGATGTGCATTAAATTATAGAAAATGATATTCCTGCAGTTACTTACAAACATATAAAGGAATACCAAATCTTTTTTTCTCCTTTTCTTTCTTAATATGGTGAATTACATGGCTTGACATTTCTTCATTGCATTTTTTCAAAGCCATTTATGTTGAGATATATTTCCTTCAGTTAGGTAACTTAGATGGATGGGAAAGACAGATTTGCTTTGTTAATATTTTGTTTAGAAATGTTAAATCTATGTTGTGACGGATTAATTGGTATTTTTTTTCTTTTTCAGTATTCTTGTCTCGCACTGGCATAGAGACATTTATAAATGTACACATGAAACAAATTTGGAGTATTTCTCTTGTTTTCTATTTGCCGGAAGAGTTTGTGTATGATTGGTATAATTTTTCTCTTAACTATCTGGAAATAATCATCAGTTTTCCTTTCATAAACAAATAGGCTTACTCAGTAGCAATGATCCCATTCCTAGACCCCCTAAGAAAAATTTTGAACCTCCCTTGAAAAAGGCACAAAGGTCCCTCTTGTTTCCTTAGGAACAGAACTTTCTTGTCCTGCAAATCCTTCAGTTAGCAAGTCAAGATCCTTCCGGTGGTTTCCTAGGGGGCACTGGTCCTGTTCTTCCTTTTCACTGCCTATAGTAACCAGTTTCCTTCAGCATGGTCCATTTACAGAGCAAAATGGACAAGCAGTCAATTTAAAATTCCATTTATAGTCAAGAAGTTTGTTTGTTGCATAGTTCTATTTCCTCTGACACATCTTTAGGAAGTTGGAGGTTGAATTAGAAAACAAACAAGTATTATCCCACTATCATTTTGTCACTGCTTAATCTTCATTAATTAGCCCCCATTTTTATGTAATAGAGTGGGAACTCTTTTTTTGCAGGTAAATTTCAGTCAAAAATACATACATTACCATTACATTCAAAATGTTTAATATTCTGTGTCTTTGAGATCATTATTATATATTATCTTTATTGTCTATATTACGAACTGAATGTTTTTATGACATTATTTGTAGAAATAAGAAAAAGATTCAGAGCGGATCTGTAAACCACAAAGAAAATTCTAAGCCCTGCAACTGACTGAATGGACACCTTTTCCTTGGCCAGTAGCATTCTACAGTAAACCTGAAAAAATAGTTCAGGCCATGATGGCAACGGGGAGTCAGAAGTGCCTCATTATACCCTCCTCCTTTTGGAATTTAGCAACAACTGACCAGTATTAATATATAACAGAGATCTCAAGCCTGACAAAACAGATTGTAGCAGTAAGATATCAAATTCCAACTTGACCCTGGTATAACATCACATGACAGACATTAGGCCCTAAAAGAAATGCAAGTATTTTATTCCAAAATATATTCCCTGACATATTTTAGAATGACTCTGCAAAACTGTCTCTTGTAGGAAAAACCTGTTTTTGTAGAGAATCTCCTCTGGCTTCCAGGTCTTTTCTTGTTCCTGTAGAGATTTAACTAAATCTGGCAACTTTTAAGGCCTGATAAGAAACATTAGTCATCTATTCTACATAATAAGAATCTCAGTCTCCACAACACCTTATCTTAACCCATACACTCCTTTGCATTGATTCCTACTCTTTAGCTAATAACTAAGTCTTTCAACAAATTGTCATTCAGAAAATCTTTGAATCCACCTATGACCTGTAAAACCCTGCCTTAAATTGTCCTGCTTTTCTAGACTAAACCAATGCATAACTTACATGTGCTGATTGATGTCTTATGTCTCCCTAAAACATATAAAACCAACCTATACCCAACCACCTTGGACACATGTTTTCAGGACCTCTTGAGACTGTGTCAGGCCTTGGTCACCAATATGTGGCTCAGAATAAATTTCTTTAGATATTTCACAGTGTTTGACTCTTTTTCATGGGTAGATCTGTAGAGCAGGCCTTTGTTTATGTAGAATAAACTCAATAAAAATCAAATCAGAGAATGCAAGTAAGAGGTTTTTATTTGCATGTGAATAAATATATCAGTTAATGAATAAACCGCTGAACTGTTCTGAAATTTTTGTGTATATTTGTATCATGTGCGAGATTGTGTGTGTTGTTTGTTTATTTACATCCTTCACATATCTTTTTAAAAAATCCAAACTAAGAGCTGACAACCACAGAATTTAATATCAGGAATATTTTGGCATTTCATTATTAATAAAATGAATGTTTCTTTCAGATGCAAACACCAGTGGGTTTGGAATAGCTCTAAATCATTAAAACACTGTTCTAAAATCAAGGTGAAGAGATCAAGTAATATGAAGAGAAGATAGGTTATATTTTTTACACAAATTGAAAAGAATATTAAGCATCATGAATCATGTTAAATATGATATAAACATAGGAAGACCCATTATGGAACAATTGTTATATGTAGTCCAAAATTTTTCCCAGTAGATCCAGAGGAGAACATAAGTCAATGGGTAGGTACAAAAGTTTAAAGAAAAGTTTTACAGTGTTTCATGGAGATTGGCAGAGAAGCTACTTGGTAATAGCGGCATCTCCTTATATTTCAGATGGCACAGAGCTCTATAAATCTATATTTAGGAGATGAATTTGAGCTGCATATAGGAGATGAATTTGAGCTAGCTTAAAAAAAAAAAAATCTCACTTAAAAATAATTCAAATATCCTTAAGAAAAATAACAGGCCAGACATGGAGGCTTATGCCTGTAATCCCGGAACTTTGGGATGCCAAGGCAGGTGGATCACTTGAGGCCAGGAATTTGAGACCAGCCTGGCCAACATGGTAAAACCCAAGATCATGCCACTACACTCTCAGCCTGGGCGACAGAGGGAGACTTCTTCTCAAAAAAAAAAAAAAAAAAAAAATTAGTTTTTGTAATATTAACTCACAGATGATTTAACACAGCCAAAATATTAACCCTTTTGATACCAACAATTCAAATAGTTCTATTACAATGTTGAATCCAGACACACAAACGTATTAAGAGCAAGGGAGTTATCAAGTAGTCAGAACAATGATAATGTCAAGCAGCATGTGGGCTTCTTTGTGTAAAAGAGTATTCAGAGTGACTTTTTTTTTGACCATCACAAAGAAATTCTTTTCTCTAATTACCTAAGCTTGTTTGTAAATCAATGTAAATAATTTAATTTAGGTCAGAGCAGAATAATTTTGCCACAATCTCTATTAATCCAAAAGTAAGTATAAAAATACTTTCTACCATTTAAAAATTTTAAAGAAATAGGGCTTTATAGATACGTAGCAAACAGTCATAATTTACAACTTCCATTTAATTTATGAGAAGTGTCTAGTATCCAAAGTATAGTAATTTAATCTCTGTAAAGACATACACTATACTTTCTGTAAAGACATTTTTCCTCCAAAAAAGACATTAATAATAATAGCTTGCATTTGTTGAGTGCCTAAAATGATCCAGGCACTGAATTTATTATACCTTACCAGCATATCAATCAGACTCTTACATAGTAACAGTGAATTACAGGTAAAAAACTACAAGGCTTACAACCTATTTAAGAAATAATCTCTAGAGAAACACAAAGACAAAAGGGAGATGAAAATAAGGAAATTTTAGCCTCTGATACCTACAGATATGAATATAAGTGGTGACAAGGTGATGGGGAGGGAAACATTCTATAATTCACTGGATTCAGTCTCAGTCTATCAGTGAGGAGATATATATATATATGCACACACACACACACACATAAATAGATATGTATATATAAATATATATAAAATATGTATGGTCTCTCAGTGACCTCACTTCACTGACCTGATGTGTGTGTATGTGTGTGTGTGTGTGTGTGTGTGTGTATATATATATATAAATATATATATGTATACATGTACATATATATGTATATATATATATATTTTATATATATATTTCAACTACTCTATTTCACTATTTTATTTTTTATGAGCTTTCATTTTTAAAACCAAAAGAAACTATTTGATTAATTTTTAAATAATTCTCCTCTGTCACTTGTGACATTAATTCATGTTGCAGTATGTATAACATGATGATTAAGAGTTTGGTATCAGAGTCAGAATTCCCCTGCTTTTAAGTCGTGACTTTGCTATTTATTAGCTGCATGACCGTCAGCAAGTTTCCTCATTAGTTATATAGGGATAATGGGTTGTACTAATAATAATAATTTCACAGAGTTTCTGTGAGGATTAAATTATTCAGAGAAATAGTGCAAGATAAGTAGTTGCCAGGGAATGTGAGGAGAGGTGGAAATATATGCATGAAGCAAAAGAGATATTTGGGGCAGTGAAACTATTATATATGACATGACACCGTGAGGATAGGTTTATGACACTATATATTTGTCAAAACCATATTTCTGTACAACACAAAGAGCAAAGCCTAATACAAGCTATGGGCTTTAGTTAATAATAATGTCAATAGTGGCTCACCAATCATAACAAATTTATCAGACTAATGAGAGATACTAATAATAGGACAAACTATGTGGGGGGTGGGGCAAGAGGGGGAAGGAGGTACAGGGGAATTCTCTTTACTTTCTGTCTAACTTTTCTGTAAACCTAAAACCGCTATATTAACAGAATCTATTATTTTTTTTAAAAAAAGGTTTTGCGTGTATCTTACTATGAAGGACACTGCATTTCCGGAAGATGGAAGTTGGGATAAGGCTGTTGGAGGATACACTGATGAATGATGATCTTCCCACCTGCTGATGAGAACTCTTACTGAACTCTGAAGTATCTTGGTTTTATCTTGCTTCTTTGTTGTTGCTCATTAAGAACTTTAACATGTTATAAGAATAGGAATGTTTGGTTGAGCACATTTTCAAGCAGCGTTAGAGAAATCCAATACTTAGATGAAGACTATGATGCTATTAAACTAAACAAAACTATAAAAAAAGAAATCTTTAGGCCTAGGTGGTTTTCCTGAAGATTTCGATCAAAAATTTAAGGAATTTATTTTTTCCCTTCCAGAAAAAAAGGAGGAAAGAACAATTCTTAATTTATTTTTGAACCTAGTATTACCACAGTGCCAAAATCAGATAAAGACAGTTAAAAAAAGAAAACCACAGATCAATATATGTCATGCATATAGACACAAATATCCTTAATGAAATAGTAGCAAAAAATCATGGTTTATATATATCTGGGAGCATGTGCGGGTGTGTATGGTGGGGGGTATATTTATATATAAAATTATATACCATGACCAGTGGGATATATTCCAGGGATTTAAATTTGGATTGAAAATTGAAATTCAATGTGTTTCAGTATTTTAAAGTCTAAAATAAAAGTCACATGATTGTATCAATTGATTTATAAAAATGATGCAATAATTTCAACACATTTCAGTCAAAAAACTGTCAGAAAATTAATAGAAATATCCTCAATTTGATAAAGTAATCTGTAAAATATTTACAGCTATAATCATATTTAATGTTTAAAGACTGGGAACAAGGCAAAGATGTCTGTCCTCATCATTGCTATTCAGCATATTAGGGACATTGGGCATTATAGATAGTACAATAAAAAAAGAAAAAAAATGAGACATCAAGTTTATAAAGATACAAATAAGACTTTTCTTATTACTAGATGACAGGATGAACTGTTAAAAAATCCAATATCAAAAGAACCAAACAAAATGAAAGAAGCAAATATAACACCGGTATAATGAATAAGTGAGTTCAGAGCAAGGGGGTTACAAGATATAAGATCAGTATACAAAAATCAGTTGTGTTTCTATAGACTAACAATGGATACAGGAAACCAAAATTTAAAATACAAGAATGCTTAATATTACTCAATAAAAACGAAATAGGTACAAATCTAACATACATATAGCACTTCTAGGCTGAAACTAAAAATGTTGATAAAAAAAATCAAATAAATTCTGAATAAAGGGAGCATATACCGCATTTTACCTGTTAGGACATTCAACATAAAAATGATGCCATTTCTTTGCAAATTAATCTCTAAATTTAAGACAATTCTTATCAAAATCCAAAAAAGATTATTTATAAAAATAGATAGGTTTATTATAAAATTCACATGGAAAGACATAAGCCCTAAAATAGCTAAAACAATTATGAAAAAAATAAGATGGGTGGGATCACTTTACTTGATTTCAAAGACATAAGATATAGCTACAGTAATAAAAACAGTGTTGTACTTGAGGAGGGATAAGCACACATAGCAAAGGAACACAATAGAAAACCCAGAAATGGATCCACACAAATACAACCACGTTTTTTAACAAAGATATAAAAACAATTAAATGAAGGAAGGATAGTCTTAACAAATGGTGGTGGAGTGATTGAATACATTAATAGGAAAAAATATATAAACCTCAATGTAAACCTCACAGCCTGTTTAAAAATTAATTCAAAGTAGAAAAAAAATGTAAAATTTAAGACTATGAAACTTTTAGGAGATAATATAAGTGAAAATCTTTAAGCCCTAGGGCATGGTGAAAAGTTCACAGACATGACACCAAAAGCACAATCCAAAAAAGAGCAAATTAATAAATTGGGCTTTGCTACAATGAAAACCTTTGAAAGAGTTCATTTGGAGGATCAGAAGACAAGCTATAGACTGGGAGAAAATGTCTGCAAACTAAACAAAGGATCTGTATTAAAATCATATAAACAACTCTCAACCTTGAACAGTAAACAAACAAACCACTCTGAAAATGGGCAAAAGACATGGAGAAACGGTTCACTAAAGAGGATATATTAACAGCAAATAAGCACTTAAAAATATGTTGGACATCACTAGGAACACAGATCAAGACTATAATGAGACATCAGTACATCCATCAAAAGAACTAAAATATCAAATAATGACAATACCCAATATTGGCAAGGATGTTGAAAAACTGGATCCCTTGTATGCTGTGCATATGTAAAATGGTACAGACACTTTGGGAAATAGTATGGCAGTTTCTTGAACAACTAAAAGATCATTCACACAAGTGCCAGATATCGCACTCCTGAATCAGAGAAGTTAATTAAGGCTTATGTCCACAAAAAATTGCCTATGATTGTTCGTAGTAGTGAGAATTCTAACAGCTCAAAATTGGAAACAGACACAATGTCCCGCAGTGAGTTAATGGTTACACAAACAGTGGTGCATTCAAACCATGGAACACTACTCAGCATCAAAAAATAATCTACTGATGTAGTTACAGCTTAAATGGACCTCAAGGGCATTATGCAGAGTGGAAAAAATATTTCAGAAGTTCACCTACTGCACATTTTCATTTTTATAGAATTCTTAAAAGTGTTTAATCAAAAACATGTAAGACAGTTTAACATTGCCAGGAGTTAGATATTTTAGAGGTGTTGGTGTAACACTTAAGGAAGATCTCCATGATGATGGAAGAATTCTGTATTGCCATTACAATAAAAACGATTACAAAAATCTGCATTGTGATTAAAGGACATGTAAATCGATATACCACATTCTACCAAGGTCACTTTTCTGGTTTTGATATTAGTATGTAAACACTGGAGAAAACTAGGTCAACAGTACAACTACTGTACAGTCTTTGCAACTTCATGTAAAGCTATAGTTATTCCAGAACACAACATTATAAAATAAGAAATATAAGCATGGTACATTGTAATACTCATATGGGAATATCTGCAAGGGCATATTTTTAGTATTAACTAACCCACCATTTTTTATATCCTGACATACCAAAATGAAACGTCAATATATAACCTTCAAATTTAATGAATCAGAAGACAGCAGTAGTGGCTGTTAATAGAAAAACCTTAGATAAATTAAACTTAAGAGAATTTACTTGAACAAAAAATGATTCACAAATCTGGCAGCCCCTGAACCAGAATAGGTTCAGAGAGGCTGAAGTGCAGTCGCGTAGTAAAAGATTTATGGCCAGAAAAAGGAAAGTCAAATACAGAAAAAAGAAGTCAGGTACAGAAACAGCTGCCTTGATTACAGTTCAGTGATTGCCTTATTTGAACACTGAAAAGTTGACCACCCTTGATTGGCAAAAACTCAATGACTGGCACAAGAGTAGGTTACAGTCTGTTTACACATCCAGTTAGATTACAGTTCAGTAGGTCCAGAGAAATCTTTAAGCTGAACTTAAAATATGTAAAAAAGCAGCTTTAGGGTAAATGTAATCTAACAAGTTGCATGCTATTTAGAAATATGTAGAAATGGAAATAGCATAAAAATAGCTAAAACAATTAAAGTGGTTGTATTAGTACATTTTCATACTGCTATAAAGAACTGCCAGACACTGAGTAATTTATAAAGAAAAGAGGTTGGCCGGTCACCATAGCTTACACCTATAATCCCAGCGCTTTGGGAAGCCAAGGTGGTCAGTTCATCTGAGGTCAGGAGTTCAAGACCAGTCTCACCAATATGGTGAAACCTCATCTCTACTAAAAATACAAAAATATGCCAGGCATGGTGGCAGGTGCCTGTAGTCCCAACTACTCAGTAGGCTGAGACAGGAGAATTGCTTGAACCAGGTAGGCGGAGGCTGCAGTGAGCTGAAACTGTGCCACTGCACTCCAGCCTGGGTGACAGAGTGAGACACTGTCTCAAAAAAAAAAAAAAAAAAGAAAGAAAGAAAAGAGGTTTAATTGACTCACAGTTCAGCATAGCTGGGAAGGACTCAGGAAACTTACAACTATGGCAGAAGGCAAAGGGGAAGCAAGGCACCTTCTTCACAAGATTTCAGGAAGGAGAAGTGCCCAGGAAAGGCAGAAGAGCCCCTTATAAAACCATCAGACAGATCATGATAGAACTCACTAACACGAGAACAGCATGGAGAAACTGCCCCCATGATTCCTTTACCTCTACCTGGTTTCTCCTTTGACACATGAGGATTATGGAGATGATGGGAAATACAATTCAAGAAGAGATTTTTTGTGGGGGACTTAGCCAAACTGTATCAGTGGTGCTTCTGAGGATGGGTAAAGGAGAAAGTGTGGAGAGGAGTTCTGAGCACTGATTGTTTAAAGATTAAATGTGTCAGTATTATTTCATAGTTAAACAATGGATATGTTAATTTTTTAATAGATAAGGAAAAATAAGAGAGAAAGTAAGGATATGTTTAGTATAAGTACTTAGAGCAACTGAACAAGTTGTGTTATTTACAAAATAACTACATAAAAGGCAAATACAAGCTTGTAATTAAAACTACTTCCAGGTGGTGGCCTCTCCTTAATTATTAATCATTTTACACAGTTGGACACATGTTACACATTGCTGTATACGTTTTCAATCTGGATTCTGAAGGTATATTTTGCCCTTAAAAGTCAAAGTAATAATTGCTTCTATTTTAAATGACTAAATTCTCAGGAGCTCTGGTTTCTCAGATGACATTCTTAGGGTCCCTATCTTGATCATTTGGAAGTGAACAGGGTGAGGTTCACAGCCAACAGTGAAAGGAAAAAGATTTGGTCTAATACTAAAATACGAATAGTCTATATGTCTTATTGAAAAATTAAGAGGCTTTTCTCTCATACAACCACATCAACCTTTCCTGATAAATCTTGGATTTGTCCATCTAAAAAAACATTTATTGAATGTGACTCCCTGCATTTGTGACTCTCTGCATATGTATAGAGGCTATCATATGTACTGAAAACAAAAAAAGAAATAAAACAGTCACATTTCACTGGTAAATATCATAATGAAATAATCAGTATCGCTAAAACAGCCATGGAAAATACAGATAAGTTATATTAAATATCCATGTAACTCAATGTTACCTGCAGAAAGGCAAAATTGTTATTGCTAAATTATTCACAGAAATATTTTCTCATATTAATTTTAAATTGCTTTTAGTTAGATTAAATACATGTGTCAATAGATTTCTGTATTCTACAAAGATGTTTTAATTATACAATGGGTGCAATGAAGACCAGAAATTAACCCAGAGCTCACCGAAGGGATGATTTTTTTATTTACAGAGTGACTACTTATTTATTCTGCTCTTCATATCTTTAACACCCTCATTAATTTTCCTTAAGCTTCTAATTTGGAATGAAGTTGCAATATCCCAAGATCATCTCTAAGAAGAGTGCCAAGATTTTAATATCATATAGTATGCCCCTAGGCTATATCCTAGGACTATTAAGCACATTATTCCAATATTGCTAAAGCACATAATGAAGTGTGTTAAACACTAATCAAATATTTAAATAAATTCATTTCACTGGATGATGCTATTGCTAAGAACTTTGCTTAGTTTGTTAATTCATTGATTAAGTCAAGTAATTATTTTAACTGAGCTATTTGATGGATTCTTTAATCACAAAGTAATTTGTTAAAAACATCTATTTGGGGTCATAAAATAATTTTTTACTACTTTAAATGCAATCTCTTTATATAAAAATGTTTAATGATTAAAAGGTTTAAAACTTCTAAAGTGTGGACATTTTTATTCATAACTTGGGCATTTTGAGAAAGCACATAAGATCTCAGAACGATATACTCCAAAAATATTACCTTATGATGCATATTTGTTTCTAGAAAAAAATATATTATATTTAGTTACACTAGTCATGATTCTAGCTCCTGGGTGAAAAAGAAGTCTTATGAAACATTTTAACTGGCCTCTGGAAAGTTATACCGATCTGTATTGATTCTTTATGATAAAGGTTTGGAAAAAGTTACATCCACAAAAGGACTTTATGCATTTGCGATTGAATTGAGGAATTCAGTACATATTTGTTAACTTGTTTATCAAAATTTTACTCTCTTTTTATTCAACCATCCACCTATATTTCATAAGAATTTTCATTGTTCCACATACTAGTAGAAGTCCTGAGAATAAAGACCTATACTGCCCTTCAGATTTCTTTTGAGCTATACTGTACATTTTAAGCTGAGTAGAGATTTATTTTTATTTTGTATAGTATTTGATATGCAATGTATAACAAATAGATTGTTAGATTCTTGATTTTCACATGAACTGAGGTAGCAGCAAGTAAAAGAATACTAAACCCTTAAAGAGCTTTCGGGAAACATTAATTCACCTAAAAAATTGGCTCCAATGATTATCATTCCAATAATACCAATTCATTTATCATTGTAAACATTGTATCTAGTTATAAAGGATTTTTTCAATTGTATATATCTGCTAGTAAGCTCCATTTTTCTTTCTGTTCTAAAATAGAATAGAAATATTTGAAACCACATATTTATAAAATATTGTTTTGGGTTTTATTTTCAAAACAAAATTTGTAAAATCAATTTTAGAATCAAATAAAAAATCAAAAATTTTCATAAAATCTTTTTGTGGATAAAATATCTAATATGCATTTTATTTTATAAATGCTTTATTATTAATAATATATAAATTACCCCTAAAGAATTTGATCATTCTACTTGCTCCTATTAAGGCCATATACTATTTAAATTATAAAACATAAAGTAAAGGCGTAAAGGTCTGAGGTTCGTTTTTATATAACCTTAAAATATGTTTTGAGCAGCATAGAAACACACACTTCCCTTACATGGAAGAAATTTCTCATCACTAGAGATCTAAGCAGTATGGACTGAACAGAAGTCCTGTGCAACATTCTTGTTTAGGGTATATAACCATGGATACTCAGATTATCATTTTATTTTTATTCATTACAAGGAATTCTACTGCTTTATAATAATTCAATCTATAGCCTGAATTCATAGGTACAGTTTACCTTGTATATGACTAATCTTTTTCCTACATTTAAAAATCTTTATTTGAATTTATCTCAAATCAATTTATATGTATATTAAAAAGAAATACGAATCTTGCTTCTCTAATTTTGTTACTCTTCAATAAGCTTCTATATTATTCATTAATGAGGGCATTTTGCCCTCCTTATTTACTGTTCTCTGAATTTGCTTCATTTTTTTTTCTTACAATAGAAAGACACTAGAAGTTTGCATGACCATTGATAATGGATACTTACAATACATGCATGCAATATTACAATCTATTTCAGGTATCAATGAATTAAATTAACAGGTTATATGAAATTATTTACATTATTTTGTATTTAAAGTTCTTTTATGTTACTTTGGACTGTGTATTGAACTGACATCATGAGAGGCAAAGCAACCACTTTATACAAATATTATAGTGATATTTTTTGTTATTAATTTTAGAAGAATTATAGAACTCATTCTTTTTGTGAAATTGCCTTAAAGGTATTTTATTTGTTTTTTACACTTTAAAAATATATACTTAATTAACAAGTATATATATTCAAAGTGCACAACATAATTTGATATACATATATATTGTGTAGTGACTGCCACAATTAATACATTAATCACCACACATATATCTTAGAACCCAGAACTTGTTATATTACAAGTGAAACTCTATACTTTTTTATCCAGTATCTCTTTTATTCCCCACCTGCAAACCCCTAGTAAGCACTGTTCTACTTTGTTTCTATGAGTTTGATTCTTTAGATTCCATAAATAAGACAATACAATACATGTCTTTTTGTTTCTGGCTTATTACACTTGTCATAATGCCCTCTAGGATCATCCATGTTTTCACAAATCATAGGATTTCCCACTTCTTTATGGCAGAATATATTCAATTATGCATGTATATAAACATGCACACAAACACACACACGACATTTTTTTTTATCCATTATTGGTTGATGAACAGTTAGGTTATTTTCATATCTTGGCTATTGTGAATAATGGTTCAATGAACATGATGGTAAGCATATCTCTTCAAGACATTAATTTTGTTTCCTTTGAATATATATTACTTTTCCTATTTTTTTTAATACAACATTCTGAAGAAGAGAGCTGGAAATATTTAGTGAACAGCACTCCTTTTATCATTCTTTTTTTTTTCCTTTTTCAACTTTTATTTTAGATTCAGGGATATATGTGCTGGTTTTTTACCTGGGTATATTGAATGCGGCTCAGATTTGGAGTACAAATGATACTGTCACCCAAGTACTAAGCAAAGATCATTCAGTTAGTTTTTCAACCATTGCACTACTCCCTCCCTATCCCCTTTAGTAGTCCCCCAGAGTCTTTTGTTGCCATCTTTATGTCCATGAATACCTGATGTTTTTAGCTCCCACTTAAAAGTGAGAAAATGGAGTATTTCCTTTTCCATTCCTGTGTTAATTTTCCTAGGATAATGGCCTCCAGCTGCATCCATATTGCTGCAAAGGACAGTATTTCTTTCCTTTCAATGGTTGCATAGTATTCCATGCTATATATGTACCACATTTTCTTTGTCAAATCCACTGTTGATGGACATCTAGGTTAATTCCATCATATTAATAGATGCAGAAAAATCTTTACATAAAACCCAATGTCTTTATGATAACCCTGAAGAAACTACACATCAAAGGAACATACTTCAAAGTAATAAGAGACATCTATGCAAACCCACAGCCATTCATACCAAATGGGCAAAAACTGGAAGCATTCTCCTTGAGAACTGATGCTTTGTTCTTTGGTAGACTTTAGTTAAAAGTATTGAAGAATTTCAGAGTAACATAGACAAAAGCAAAAAAGTAAAATGATTTATAACTAAATGTTATAATTAAATTGAGGTACCATCATCGATTTTTACTACTTTCCCATGAGGTGTTTGTTAATTTTGCTAGACAACTTCAAATCTTTAATAAGTAATTTTGGCAATGAGGTCTGATATAAAAGACAAGCATTAACACATTCACTAAGAAGAGATGAGGCCAATAATATGTTCTTAGTTATAGTAATAGCAAAAACCAGATTAAAAGATAAGGTTAAAATACTGCCAAATAAAACTTAAAAATTATACAATACAGAGCTCTGTCATTACTTAATAAAATGGCAATGATCACCATCTTCTGAAAGAGTGGCTGGCATTATTACAATATTGTATGTTTAAGAACTTTACAAATATTTTACATAATATCTGTGAAGTACAACTGTATTTGTAAATGCAAATAAATTATAGGTTCATATGAAGATATTCATCTTCTGATTTGATATGTACTTTCTAACTTCATTTGATGAATCAAGATTTGCACAGGAAACCATGAAAAATATAGTAAAGACTGACATGGCTACTGCTTGCAAGAGAGAACATCAAGTTGTATAGATTATATGAAAAATAGAACTTAAGATTCAAGCATTGGACCCAGTGGACAAAACCAACAAAGCAACAACCAAGAAAACACTAAATGGAACTAGTGAGGGAATGTGTTCTCTTTCCGGGTCCGCAAGGGGGCGTAGTTTTAAGGGCAAGAACTTCCCAGCGCCATGCCCCCTCCCATCTCTCTCTATCTGGGAGTTTTAATGGTTCATGTTTGAAATTCACGGATGTGGGCAGAAACTAAGAATCAATCACAGAAGTTTAAAGGAATTCCTTTCATTGGCCAGAGGAACTTGGGAAGGTAGGAATTTCTCCCAGGATAAATTCCCCTGCTCCTTCACCCATGCCGGATTTCCCCCTCTAGAATCCCCCCTCCCACACTCTTTATGAAAGCCTTTCTCTTATTCTCCTTTCCTTCTCTTTTCTCTACCTAAATAAAATCACCTTTCTGCCACACTTCTTGGGTCTGATATTTACTTTTACGAGCACACTGTGTACCTATGGTGGCCCCACCGAGGCCAAGAACCCACAGGAGCAGTGCCTCGGCTGGCACTCAAGAAAAAACACGGTTACACTAGGATTGGTTATGTAAGTGAAGAGGAAAAAAATGATAGGTTACCTTGGTAGATGTAGGATAAAACTATAGATAGGATAAGCTTTTCTATTATTCCTTTGTCATTTTACCATTATACATAGTCATTAATATATATTATATACCAAAATAATTTGTATGAATTTCATGTTTTATATAGAATTTCTTCATATAAATGATATGTATATTTGGCAATATATACCACATAATAAACTGTTTATTATTTTTACTAATGTCCAAATTATATCTAATCTCTAAACTAATTATATCCAATCTCAAATAGTAGCTAAACTCACAAAGGGACTGAAAATTCAAACCATATTTATAAAATAATATATACATGATATAGCATGACATGATATCTTTCACATACATCTTAGTCATGTTTTATCAAGTTTCTGGTTTGTGAAAAAGTTTTAATAATGATCGTTACTTCTTTGATTGTCTTAGCTACAAAATTGGGGTGATTATCTTTGCCAGTGAACTGAAATATTTTCATATTTAATATATTAAAAATTTCAAAACCAAAGATTAAAACTCCCTTTGAGAAAAATAGACACAAATTTGTCTAGTTTCTGCACACAAAGCAAATGACAAAAATGTCAGAGAATCAACAAGGAACGAAGACCATCTCATAAAAACATGTGCAGTTGATGAGATAAATCTCAGGGTGAGTGAAGAAAGTCAAATAGCTGGAGCCAATAGAGTAGGTAATAGGCATCAGTGAACCTTTCCACAAATCCAAAAAGTGTAGTGAAATTCCGTGCTGGTTTAACTATTATAGAGTATATTTTAAATTGCATTTAAAATATACATATATATTATTTCACAAAAATTATACTTCAAAAATTTATTAGTCTCTGTTTACATAAACCTTAGAACTAAGACAAAAATTCAGACATCACCCTCCTAATGAAATTCATCAATTAACAATAAATTTTAATATTGGAATAAGCAAGTTAGGAGATTTATTTTTGAACTAAGAAAAGATTAAATGATGAGGCTAGGTATATTGTAGGATTATTAAAATGTCAAATTCAGAATATTACCTTTTGATTTATAACCTGCTCTTCATATTATTAAATTTAATTATAATCATTTAGAAAATGAGTAAGAATTTTTATTTAGAAGAGAGCAAGACAGCTAAAGAGAAATAATATAAATGAGAGTTATGAACCAAAACATATATAGCATGTAAAAATCCAATAAAATATACTTAAAAAATATTAAAAATTAATATAAAGTTACCTTATTATGGACTCTTCATTAAAAATGAAGACCTCTTTACTAAATGTAAATTTTCTTGAGTAATTGAAGAGTTCTTCACATACAAAATCTTAGTGCAATAAAAACCAGACTACATTATGTTTCCGCAATTTGGAAAATAGTGTGCCTTTTTCAAACACAAAATCAAAGAGTAGTCTGTTTACTTTTAAAAAGGAAGGCAATTTAATATTGATATATCTGTATTCTGTCTTTATCAAAACTGTTTAAAATTCTGTACATGTCAGAATATTGATTTTTCCCAAGAATTTTCAGGAATTATGAGCAATTTCTTTTTGAAGACAGGAAAGGTAATAGTTCTTTAGACTAAATCTTTGCAGAAATGTATGAGAGAAATTCACAGTCACTAAATTTGTTAAGGCTTATAATACGTTAATTTAGGGTATTTTATTAGGTGAACATTATTTTCTACTACTGAATGTAAACAAAAAGAAGTTACATGGCCTTTTGCAAATAATTTTTTAGTGTTCTGTTTTTTTGCTTATGTTGCATATAGACATTGAAAAATAAGTAATCATAATAAGTTGAGCAATATGTCATAGCACACTGAGAGTTTTAAAGTTGGGAAAACATTGAAGAAGCTATATTTTTTTCTGAAATAAAGGAACATGAAATAAAGATTAGAGAGGAAGAGGTCAGGACATAAGCAAAATTGTAATTAATCACACTCACCCTTCAATGAACTGGAAGTATCAGTTCCTGGTTCATTGTCATGGTTAAGTTTTCCAGAATACAACCACCTACTTTCTAGCTCCTCTCCTGTTAACTTCTATTAGAACAGAGAATCTCTGGTGTGTCTAGAACATCACTGTCAGTATGGTAGTCACTAGGCACCTTCGGCTATGTAGCACTTATAATGTGGCTGGAACAATGAGTGAGTAAATAATTTTAAATCAATTTTATTTAAATGTAATTCTTTTAAAATTAATTTAGTCATTGGAAAATGTCTAAGGATTCTTAGAATATTTTAATATGTGACAGTGTTTTTTTTTTCACTGTGAGTGTATAAAATTTAAATAGAGAGAAGTTATTTCTGATGACAATAGAGCATTCAATTTGAAATTTTATAAATATTTCCAAGTGTTACAAACTATATTTTAAATGTTTAGTTCAGAAAATGTATATTAATTTTATTTTTAAAAATAACTACAGTATTGTATAACACACAAACATCCATATACATATACACACGTATACTCTTTTGGTACATGTATAAGCATTTTCTTTATACTGTAGTACTGGAAATCACTCAAATATGCATGAGAAAAAGACTACAAGTACATTTTGACATATACATTAAATAGAATGCTGTAAATCAGTGACGGAATAAGTTGTAGCATTCAATCATACTATCAGAAAATTATAGATAACAAAAATTTATTACATATTTCAAAATAGCTAGATTTGTAATGTTCCCAACACAAAGAAAAAAATAAATGTTTGAGTTGATGGATATTCCAAAAGCCCTGATTTGATCATTATACACTGTGTACAAGTATCAAAATCACATGTACCCCAAAATATGTAGAATTATTAAATATTAATTAAAAATAAATAACTGTGCTCTAAGCATCAATAGGAGTGAATCACAAAATACGTTTTTGAAAGAAACTAGTCATAGTAAAACCTATACTCTTTAATTTCACATAAAGTTCAAAAATAGAGAAAACCACAACAAATTATTTTAAGATTGATACATGTGGTGAACTTTTAAAGACACTGAAGGGAGTGAATAATAACAATTACAGTTTGTTCTTACCTCTGGAGTGGGGATAAAGGCAAATGTCCAGGGAAGAGCACAGAAAAATGTCTATGCTGCTGATATTTTATTTCTAAAGCTGGGTTTTTAATGCATTTTAAATTGTATATATGCCTTTAATATACATCATTTATTGTAAAAGATATTGCACAATACAAAACAGAATAAAATAATTTTTAAAAATTATTAAAATTTACTTTAAATTCAGTCTTGGCCTATTAATTGCAATATTTTCATAATTTTTAAAAAATAGTTTTATTAAGGTGTCATTCACATAACACAAACTTTAGCCATTTAAGTGTATAATTGAATGATTTTAATTTATTAACAGAATTATGCAGTCATAATAATAATCTAATTTTAGAATATTCCATCTCTGCAAAAGAAACTCTATACTCCTTAGCAATGATCTCTCCCCATATTCAGCAACCTTCTCTCTCCAGCTTCAGCTATCCACTAATCTGCTTTCTGTCTCTATAGAGTTGACTTATCTTGATATTTCATGTAAAGGGAATCAAGAAATTTGTGGTAATTAGGACTCATTTCTTTTACTATGCTATTTTCAAGGTTAATCTACGCAATGGCATGTATCAGTAATTTATTATTGTTTATTAAAATATATGATTTATGTTGATGGACATTTGAATTCAATCTACTTTTTTGTCTATTTTGAATAATGCTCATTTGAAAAATTTTGTATGGACATAATGTTTTCATTTCTATTAAATATATATCTAGGAGTGAAATATTCCTTCCATAGGTTAACTCTTTTAATGTTTTCTAATTTTTAAGAAATATCAAACTATTTTCCAAAGTGGCTATGCCATTTTATATTCCCATTAGCAACTGATGAGGATTTGAACATCTCTACACATTTATCAATACTCAATATTGGCAGTCTTTTTTTATTGAAGTCATCCTTGTGTATCTATGTACTGTCTCATCATGGTTTTATTTGAATTTCCCTAATCAAGATTGATATTAGACATTTTTAAAATGTACGTATTGGCCAGTGTATCTTTTATAAAGAAATGTCTAGGGGCCGGCTGCAGTGGCTCACACCTGTATTTAATCACTTTGGGAGGCCAAGGCGGGTCTATCACAAGGTCAGGAGATTGAGACGATCCTGGTAAAAATGGTGAAACCCTGTCTATACTAAAAATACAAAAAATTAGTTGGGCGTGGTGGCACGCACCTGTAATCCCAGCTACTCAGGAGGCTGAGCCAGGAGAATAGCTTGAACCCAGGAGGTGGAGGTTGCAGTGAGCCAAGATCGTGCCACTGCACTCCAGCCTGGGCAACAGAGCGAGACTGTATCAAAAAAAAAAAACGTTTATATAAAACGTTGCCTAAGTTTCAACTCATTTATTTATATTTTAATTATTTAATAGTAACATTGCTTTATATATTGTGAATATAAGACCATTACTCAATGTACCATTTATAAATATTTTCTCCCATCTTGTAGATTGTCTTATCATTTCTTTAGAGAATCATTTGCAGCATATTTTTTCTAATTTTGGTTGTCAATTTTTGTCTTTGGGTTTTCGTGTCATATCTAAGAAACCATTACCTAACCTAAGGTTTCAAATATTCACTGATACACTTTCTTCTAAGTATTTTATAGTTACACCTCTTATATTTACATCTGTGATCCATTGGTGTTAATTTTTGTGTAAGATGAGGAGGTATAATTTCATTTTATATCATGTAAATAGCCACCTGTCCCAGCACCATTTTTTAAATAAATAAATAAATAAAAACATGCAAATAAATTGTTCTATGGAATTGTCTTGGCCTCTTATGGCCAAGAGGCAATTGGCCATACATGTGGTGGTATATTTCTGAACTGTAAATTCTGCTCAATTAATTTATATGCTATGTTACCTATCTTCATTACCATAGCTTTGTATTACAAGTTGAAGCCTGGATGTTTGAATCCTTCAGCTTTCTCCTTTTTCAAGATTGGCTTTTCTAGGTCTTTTGCATTGTCTTATACATTATAGTTTCAGCTTGTCATTTATTTTATTTTTGGCAAAAATGGTAGCTAGATTTTGATAGAGGTTGTGCTGAATACATAAATAAATTTGGGAAGTGTTGTTATCTTTAAGTTTTCCAACTACTGACATGTCTTTCCATTTATCTATGTATTATTCTTCATTTGTATTCAATAATGTTTTGTAGTTTCAGTGTACAATGTTGGCACTTTTTTGTAAAATGTATTCCTAAGTTTAAAAAAAATATTTTTGATGTTATTTTAAATGGAATTGTTTTCATAATTTTTCTACATTGTTCACTATGTGTTTATATAAATATATTCATTTTCTATATTGATATTTCTATATTAATCTTGTATCCTGCAAACTTGCATTAGTTCTAATTATTTTAATTGATTCATCAAGATTTTCCATACACAAGATCATACAATTTGTAAATCAGATAGTTTTTCCAACTTGAATGCATTTTAAGTCTTTTTTTTTTTCTAATTGACCTGTTTAGAACTTTCAGTGCAGCACTGAGCAGAAATGTTAAGAGCAGAGCAGATATTCTGTCTTGAGCTTGACCTTTGGGAGAAAACATTTTGTCTTTCCATTAAGTATGATATTATCTGTGGGTTTTTATACATGGCCATTCAGGTTTAAGAAATCCCCTTCTATTTCTACCTTGTTGAGTGTGAGAGAGAGAGTGTGCGTGTGTGTGCGCGCGTGCTTAATCATGAAAGTTCTGTCAAATGTTTTTTCTGCATCTCTTTGAGGCGATTACCTAGTTTTATCTTGTATTCTATTAATATGATATTGTTTATTGTTTGATTTTTCCGTGGTAACCTTGCATTACTGACAGAAATTCACCTGATCATGTGTCTAATCTTATATATGTTGCCAGATTTTACTTTGCTAATATTTTCCTGAGGATATTTGCATATATATTCATAAAGATGATTTGTCTGTAGTTTTATGTTCTTTTGATTTAGACATTAGGGTAATATTATCTTCCTAAAATTGAAATGAGAGGTAGAAAGTATACCTCCTGTTCTATTTTATTTTGCCAGTGCCTAAGAAGAAATAATATTAGTTATTCTTTAAATGTTTGATAGAATTCACATTTAAGTCACCCCGGACCTGACATAGTTTTTGGTGGAAATTATTCTGAAGTTAATAATTCAATATATTGGTTTGTTATAGTTCAATTCAGATATTCTAATATTTTGCATCAGTATTCATGTTATGTTTCCTTTTTAGGAATTTGTCCATTTAATCTAAGTTATCTAATTTTTTGGAATATAGTTGTTAATACTGGAAGTGACATCCTCTTTTATACTATTTTTAGTAATATATATTGTTTTCTTTTTTTGTTTGCATAGCTAAAGATTTGTCTATTTTATTATATTTTCAAGGAATAAATTATTGGTTTTCCTGATACTCTTCTACTGGTTTTATGTCATTTCATGTATTTCTACTTTATTCTTTATTGTTTTCCATTCTTATGATTTTTAAAGATTAGTTTGCTTTTCTTTTTCCAGCCACCTGCATAGATAATTAATTTGAGATAATTCCGCATTATTACTACTCTTTTCTAGTTTAAACTTTTATTTTAGATTCAACAGATATATTTGCGGGTTTGTTATGTTGGTACATTGCATGAGGCCGAGCTTCAGCGTACAATTGATCCTATCACCTAGGTAGTGAGCATAGTACCTGAGAGGTAGTTTGTCAGCCCTTATACCCTCCCTCTGGCTCTCCTTTCTGAGTCACTAGTGTCCATTGCTGCCATCTTAGTGTCTATGTATAGCCAATGTTTAGCTCTCACTTATAAGAGGGAACATGTGGTATTTGGTTTTCTGTTCCTATGTTAATTCTCTGAGGATAATGGCCCACAGCTGTATTCATATTGCTGCAAAGGACATGATTTTATTTTATTTTCTATGGGTGTGTAGTATTCTATGGTGTATATGTACCCAGTTTTCTTTATCCAATCTACCATTGATGGGCACCTAGGTTGATTCCATGTTTTTCCTATTGTGAATAGTGCTGTGATAAACATACAAGTGCATGTGTCTTTTTTTGTAGAATAATTTATTTTGGGCAGTATATATATCCAGTAATGGGATTGCTGACTTGAGCTGTAGTTCTTTCTTAAGTTCTTTGAGACATTTCTAATTACTTTCCAGCATCTGAAATACTTTATATTCCCACCTACAGTGCATAAGCATTCTCTTTCTCCATAGCCTTGCCAGCATCTATTATTTTTTGACTATTTAAGAATAACCATTCTGACTGGTATGAGATTTCTTATTGTGGTTTTGATTTGCATTTCTCTGATGGTTAGTCGTGTGCATTTTTTTCTTGTATTTGTTGGGCACGTAGATGTCTTCTTTTGAGCCGTGTCTGCACATGTTCTTTGCTCATTTTAATGGGATTTTTTTGTTGTTGTTGTTGTCTGTTAGATCTAGTTAATTTACAATATTGTTCAAGAGTCCTATTTCCTTTTAGTTTTCTGCCTAGTTGTTTCATTCATTCACTCTACCTGTGAGATGGTAAATGTACAAATACTGTGTTTTTTTATGTTTTTCTTTTTTTTAATTGTACTTTAAGTTCTAGGGTACATGTGCAGATCTTGCAGGATTGTTGCATAGGTACACACATACTATGGTAGTTTGTTGTCTCCAACCTCCCCAACCCCTGCTGTCCTTCCCCTAGTCCCCACTCCCAACATTCCCCAGTGTGTGATGTTCCCCTCCTTGTGACAATATGTTCTCATGTTCAACACCCACCTATGAGTGAGAACAACGAAAGCCAAAATAGACAAATGGGATCTAATTAAACTTAAGAGTTTCTGCACAGCAAAAGAAACAATCATTAGAGTGAACTGGCAACCAACAGAATGAGAAAAAAATTTTGCAATCTACCCATCTGACAAAGGGCTACTATCCAGAATCTACAAAGAACTAAAGCAGAGTTACAAGAAAAAATCAAATAAATCCATTCAACAGTGGGCAACGGATATGAACAGACAGTTTTCAAGACATTTATGAGGCCAAGAAACATATGAAAAAATGCTCATCATCACTGGTCATTAGAGAAATGCAAGTCAAAACCACATTGAGATACCATCTCACTCCAGTTAGAATGGCAATAATTTAAAAATCTGGAGACAACAAATGCTGAGAGGATGTGGAGAAATAGGAACACTTTTACCCTGTTGGTTGGAGTGTAAATTAGTTCAACCATTGTGGAAGACAGTGTGGCAATTCGTCAATGACCTAGAAATAGAAATTGCATTTGACCCAGCAATCCCATTACTGGGTATATATTCAAAAGATTATAAATTGTTCTATTATAAAGACACGTGCACATGTATGTTCATTGCAGCACTGTTTACAATAGCAAAGACCTGGAACCAATCAAAATGCCCATCAATGATAGACTGGACAAACAAAATGTAGCACATATACACCACGGAATCCTATGAAGCCATAAAAAATGATGAACTCGTGTCCTTTGTAGGGATATGGATGAATCTGAAAACTATCATTCTTAGCAACTGACACAAGAACAGAAAACAAGTATTGTTTTTTAATTGTGGGTTATTCTCTTCAATTCCGCAATTTTGCTTCTTATTTTGAGGCTCACTGTTAGGCAAATATATGTTTTTAATTGATGCATTTATACTTGTATTATTATAAAATATCCATTTTATTCCAGTAACATTTTTTCTTTAAAGTTTGTTTTTCTAATATTAATATAGCTACTCAAGGTTTTACTTAGTTACAATTTGTATGATGCATTTTAACTTTCTTGTAAGCAACATAGGTTGTATTTGAATACAAAACGTGTCTCTTATAGATAGTTTATAGTTGGATTGTGCTTCTTTTTCTCTTTTGCCAATCTCTGACTCACTATTGAAGTGTTTAATCCTTTACTGAAAAAGTAGCACTAGCATTGCCATTTTCCTTTGTTTTCTATATGCTTTATATCTGTTTTTTCTTTGTCCATTACTAATTTTTTTGCTGTTAGATACAAGTGCTGTAAATAAAAGTGTAGCAAAATAAGGAGAATAAAGATTAATGAGCAGTGTTGCTATTTTACAAGTATCTTCATGAATACCATTTTTGATGTTGTGGTGCTTGAGCTGAGAAAATAATCAAAGAACCCATGTAGATAAGTGGGGGAAATAATGCTAAGTACAATTTTAAGCAGTAAATAAAGACCCTATAGGCAGCATTTTTGGCTTGCTATGTAAATATAAAAAAAAGGCATAAATTATTTCTTTGATTAAAAAGATAAATAGGAGAAATAAGAGACTGGTAGGAGATGAAATTAGAATGATGGTAAAAGGACTGAATTTATAAGAAGTGTCTGATAATAGTAAGGGCTTTGGATTTCACTAGAGAGAGATGATATTATTTCAGAGGATTTCATGAGCTAACATATGGAATCTCACATTTTAAAGAGGTCACTCGGATTGCTATGTAGAAGGTATATCATAGGAAGAAAGGGGACAATGTAATGAGAGAAATTAGAAATTTACTAAAGTATTTAAGGTGATCTTTGATAGAGGCAGTGTTCAATGTACACGTCGTAAAATGGAAGACTTATTTCAAAGAAGAGTCATTCTCAAGTCAGTGAATGTCCTGTCATACTTGGCTGTAGTCTTTGAGAGAAAAGAGGATACAAGGATGACCTTTAGATATTTGGCCTGCACTACTGGCAGAGTGGAGGTATTATTTATTGAAATAGGGAAAATGGTGGAAGAAACATATTTTGCAAAGGAGATATTATAATTATGTTTTCTTCATGTGTTAAGTTTAAACACTTAATAAATGCTTAATGCTTACTAGATAATGGAGTAAAGATGTCAAGAGATCAAGAAGACAAACATGTAAATGTGGAGATAACTGTAATAAAATGCCAACAGAAAGAGACTTCTATTCATGTTAGAGAAGTGCACATGGGAGATTCCCATTTTTAAGGGATTTCTGGAGAACCTCATGCCAATGCTTTTCAGCAAAGTACTACCAAAAGCACTCTGTAGTCTACAAAGTTGTGTATATTACTCTTTGCACATAGAGAGGTTGCTTACTGTAGAAAACTATGAAGTATCTCAGTAAGACAGTATTAGAAAGAACTTAGGACACAACTTGGGTTCTGGTTTCCTTTCTTAAGGAAACATGGATTCATTCTCCATCGGCTATTGTCAGAAGATGGAGCAAATTTCATGAGTAGGTATCTCAATAAATTTTATCTGTGGAAAGGGCAGACTAGACTGAGGACAAATCTGTAACTGATAAATGAGTAGATGTTACTGATTTTAGCAGAACACAGGAATCTTGCTTTTGTCTTACTTCATCATATTCTAGAATGACCTTGTTTGATGCTGTGGTTTTCTGGGAGATAATGTATGTCCATCAGGAGTATAACAAGACCTATCTATGTGTCAGTTTAACTTGTGATAATACTGCGGCCTTATGTCAGAGTGTCAGACAATATTATAATACGACTGAGGCCTATCTACCAGTGTTATGTTAGTCCCCAGATATCAGGGCTGCTTTATTTCTGACTCAGCAGGAATAACGTGCCCCTTGAAAACAAAACAGCAATAAGGTTTAAATATCCGCTGCCACCAAAAGATAAGAATCAAATAGACCTTTTCTGTTCCCCACCTTCCTCTCTCCTTCCTCAATTTCTCCAAGCCATCTTTCCAATAGATGTCAGAGCAATTGAGTTAGAACAAAAAGAAGGATGATAGCTATAGGCACTTCTTTCCACTGAGGTTCTCATACTTGCATCAGGCTTGATTTGAAAAGGGCAGTTTCATGATATTAGAATTTACCAATTTATCATATTCTATAGAAATTATCAAAATTAATTACAACAGGGCTTGGAAAAGATGAAGTTATTATATTATTTCTTTTTTGAAAAAATGAGGTCAAAATGAAACATGAAATATGGACAATCAAGAATCTTATTGAGCCTTGTTATTTGGGCCAGTATTCACGCGAGTAGCTTTGCTCCACTTGGAAAATACAGGTCTGCTTGATTCTGTTTGCACATGATCTCAACTACTCATGAAAAATAAGAAAAATCTCCTTCAAAGCCTCATTCACAGAGAAACACTCAAAAGATTTATATCCCAAAACCACAAATGTCTTTTTTAGTCTTCTCTTTAAAAACATATTTGATTCTTAATCTGGATTTAAAAAACAACAACAACAAAACATAAAATGCTTTTGCTTGTCAATCTAAAGACATTTTATTTGAACATTAGCCTCCTTATTGTTATGATTAGGTTATAACAAGGTAACAGTTCTTAATAGACATAGTTTTCTCTGGTGGGGTAACAATTGCTTTTCCTTTCCTACATTCCATTTGTATGTGCAATTCTAAAGCCGATATTCAGAATAACAGGACGCTTATTATTAGGAAGTTGAATTTAAATGAAAGAGACAAACAATTAAAATATTATGTGTTAAAGATGATAACAGAGCTAAGTGTAAATGGAGTTTGGAGGAGATAATGACAGTTACTAGAAAAAAGCAAAGATCTAAAAGTTAAAACAAAAGCAGAAGTTTATGAAAATTGTTCTTCAGTGAAGGCATTTTCAAAAACTTTCCTGCAGGCATAATCAGGGAAACATAATATTAGAAATGCATTCAGCAGAAATTAAAAATTCCTAAAATAACCTGCTTGCACTTTAATCAGATCAAACATAGAAATGAAGTGGCAAAATATGCCAGCACACCTGGTCATTACCCCCTGTGGCTTAGACACTTTCCAAAAGGTTGGCATTGATGTGTCAAAGTAAGTAGCAGGTGGTCTCAAAGTCTCAGTTCCCCCTGGTGATGGATGTCAGTTGTTTCCTAATTTCTCCAAAGAAGGTGCCCTAAGCAAATTAGCAAGCAAAACCCACAAACCTGTTTTGACCACATTTATGCAAAAGAAAGACAAGAGAGCATTTTCACTTATCATAGAAAGACCTATCAACCCATTAAAATCTGCTTCAGCTCCTCACTGGCAGGTAAGAGCACAATATCTGAGAACTCTAAAACTTTTATTCTCTGTTAGAACAAACTGGGCTTTGGATTTTCTTCTATTCAAAACCTGATTAAACTTTTATTACATATTATGTTGTCCATTTGTTTATATATGAGACAGATTTATTTTATTTTTATTTAATAGTTATTTAGACCTTGCAATGTGTCGATAACTGTTCTAGGTGCTTTACAAATATTAACTCACTTAATCCATGTAACAACCTCATGGCTACTATTTCCATTTTACAGATCAGGAAACTGAAATAAAGAGATTAGCTAGGTAGCCCAAGGTCACACAGTTACTAAGTGATAGAGCTAGGATTTGAAAGCGGGCTTGCGGACTCCGGTGGAACTTCAGCATATGGTTGTAGTGTTATGTTACCCAGAAGGATTTTCTCAATTTCGTTGATCTCAGCAATTGGGCAACTTGTCATATGTTTATCACAAGATCAGCTAAGAGTGGACTTTTGATCATTATACAAATTGACTGTTCTCCTTTGACTCAAACCTAATAATCGTATATCTTGACTTAACGTTAAATAAGGGCATCCTGATGAACTAGTTCCTTTCAACAATGACAGGTTTTAACTTCAAAATTTAAACTAGAATAAGTGACAGTCAAGGTGGTGTGGAACTTGATATTCTAATAATAACATGTTCAATTTCCAAATATGAAATATAGGATAGCTTTAATAATAAAATTTTGTTTTCTTTGTTAATTTAACATACATTAAAAAATCATGCTTACCAAACTTTCCTATAAATACCGTGAAGGTTTCCCAATAGGATTTCAAAATAATTATTCTTCATACTTGGAGTTCTTATATTGTAATATTATGACACAGTCATGGTTACTTTCATTGCTCCTACCACATGTACTTTTAGCTATTGACACTTCTGCTTTTTGTCTTTTACTGTATTTCTTTATTTCAAGTAGTCTTCATCAAGCCAGTTCTGATAATGCTACTCTATATGATCTGAAGTATTGATGGCAGCTTAATATTAGAGAATGCTTGTAAAATCCCCATAGACAATGTCACTGTCAACTAACTGAAATATATGCATTTCTTCATCTCTTTTATATAAATTCTATGACATTCAGTAATAGAAAGTGGGTCTACTTTCCGTATAAAGTACAGGAACTAAAGAACAAATATTAGCAGCCAAAAAACCCTGATCTGCAATTTCCTAAACTTGAAAAAAACATGAAATATTTTATTGTACTTTAAAAAAATTATCTATCACTTAGGGTACTTTAATTATATGTCATACTAGAAAAACAGGTGAAATCAATGTATATAGTTTTTATTTTTGTTAATCTCCTGACATTCACTATCAAAAAAGTATATATGTAAATCAAATACTTTGTTCTTGAAAATTACCTCTTTGAAGGCTACAATGCTGATTATTATCTCAAAATGAAGTAAAAACATACTTTTATGCATATAAGCTAATACAAATATCATTATAAATAATATACATTTTGCTAGTTTTGGTATCAAAAAACTACTTTTCATGAAAAGTTTTAAGAAATACAACTGTACCTTAAAAGATAGGAAAATGTATAAACTTTATGGTTATCAACATAAAAAAACTTAAATTACTGCTCTTCCTTTTGTTAATTTTTCATTATACATTATGATTATTATTATAAAGAAGCATTCAAGAAAACTTCTTAGCCAGCAGTTTCTTATGCACTCACTAATGTGAAGACTAGAAAGTAGTTTGGTAGTTATTTTATTGTATTTTGAGAATTTGGGGAGTTATTACCTGTATGAGAGATGAAACTCAGGTAAATAGTAAAAGGTAACACCCTTCCCATTGAAATGAATTTCTATCATAGAAATTCAACTCACATAATCATGTAAGTCTTTCCACCATAACCAAAAGTCTCAAGGCAATACTGAATTTTAGAAAACAGAAAAGAGAGAACATTAGTAGTATGCTGTATATATATTTAGTGATCAGTATATGTTTATGGAATTGGATTGATTTCAAAGCATGAGCCAATTATGATGTAATTATATCAACTACTCTTGAGAAGTTTCTATCTTAAAACTGTCAAACTATGGCAAGGCAAATTAAGCATCACAGAGTTGTGGGGATGGAAACAAGGGTAAATAAATTAATATTTCTTGGTTTAATTATATAACCACAGTCTGGTAATGTTAGTGGGTACTATTCCAAGATAATTAATACTCTTAACATATATTTGTTAGTTACTTTGGAACCCAAGCTAGTGTTTCTATGTTGGTATTTGTATACTTAGAACCCTGCCTTATGAAGAAAAGTCACAAATTAATTTTACAGATATTTATAAGTATTTCTTCTCCACCATAGAAAGGCAAGAATATAATGGGGAAAGAATAGAATTCAGAAAATTAAGTTCTCTAAAAATTCTTCCATTATTATGAACATAACTATAAAAGCCCAGTATTTATGCTGAATTGAACCTTAAATTTCAATTTTAAGATTCCAAATATAATTAAATAATAGTGAATTTGAAAGTTAATAAATTCTCGCTTTCCCTTTCTTGTCTCTCTCATAGACACACACACACTAATGTATATATAAATTATTCCTAAACATATTCATAAACCTTCACATATTCAGAAGGTGTGATTTTCAGATATTTGAAGCACAGAATTGCAGTCAACTGGTATTTTGTAAAGTATAGGCAAGATTTAAAATATTACTCATTAGTTGACAAATTATAAAACAATATTTTGAGTGTTTTCAGTATCTGTTATTTGGCCTACACTGACTTTGCTCATTTAAAGATAATACAGTCTGATTTTAATTAATGTCCCATAATAAGACAAGTGTACTATAAATAGAGCCTTGATGTTTTTAATTTACAATTACTAATTATGAATTTTAAAGATTATGAGAAATAGATTAATAGCTGACTCTAAATTTAGAATATAAACATAATAATTTATTATTTTTTAGGTTTCCACTCATTGAATTAATCTTTCTGAATGAACTTTAGTTAAATATTTAATAAGCAGGTAACATTTTTAAAGTCTTGTAGTAAAAAAGTCATCATGGAGGTGCTATTAATGATGAAATAAACATAAATGACTAAACATATTTCTTCCTTGTAATTTGTGACATATCTTTATTACATAATTGTTCTAAGTACTTACACTAGTGTGTTACTTTATGTGATCAATAAATATTGGTAAACTTTACACATTTGACCAAGATTTATTTATAGTTATTTACCAAATATATACAGGTTTTCAGAAGTTGTGGGAGTAAGAAAGAAATGTTAGGTTTAAATTAATGTGATAAACAATAATATTTTAGTAAAAAACAGTAAATGAGAAGTTTTAATATCATGAAAAGGAACAAGATAATTAGAATCATTCAAGATGAATTGTGACTTCCTGTACTTTTTAAAGCTGTTATAACTCAGGTTGGCCTACAACATATTAGCAGAACTGGAGACTGGCCTTTTCAAGCATAATGTCTAAAGCCAGAGTGAAAATCTCCCATTCTATCTTTCCCTTGCTTTGATAGTTGTGGAAGCAATGGTGTCAAGGAAGAGTTTCTTCAATCTGGATCTTTATTGACTATGATGTGCATAATACCTTGCTTTGCCACAATAGTTCAGCAGCACAAGTGAGAAATAAAATGATGTTGCCTTATGCTCCTGAGACATTGGGGTTCTTTGTTGCTTCAGCATTGTGTAGTTTTTCCTAATTAATATTGCTTCAGAAGGTGCACTACCATAACCTAAAGTTAAACTATGTAGCATTGGCTTAGGAATGGGTACAAACTATAGAGAAACAGATATTGGAGCTTTGAAAGAAGGTTAACTGCATTATAGAATGACAGATTTTGGTGAAATATTATCAGCGATAATTTTGAAGACAGGTCACACAACTAAAGATCATGTAGCCAGAGATCCACAGGTTGAAAGACTTCTATCTGTGTTTGATAAAAAATTATAAAAAATGGAAACAAAAGAAAATGAGGATCTCAGCAAAAGCTGAAGAATAAATAGGGTCCACAAATTCAAGAACATGCAGTATAGGACGAAGCAGCTGTTTGTCACTATCAACGTATAAAAAATGAAATAAGAAGCCTTTAGTAGACAAGTGCCTGATAAAATGTTAAATCCAAGGGTATAATGTTTATGCCTATTTTTAAAAATACCCGAATGGATTAAGTGGTAGGGTTCATCGAAGAGTGTAGCATCCACTAAGTCCTTTAAGTGTAACAAAACATTCCAGGGAAAAGATTGAATGTGTGTCTACTCTACTAAGATCTGTGAGAGAAAATACAATTATGTTGAGACAAAAATGTATGATGAGATAGAGGGTCAGAGAAACAAAGGAAAATTGTTAATCTAGTATAAATATCCAAAAAAACTTCATTTATCTATTTATACATGGTATGGATTGAATTCAAATTGATAAGATTATTTGCTTACAGATTGCTGATTTTATGAACTTCCTTTGTCTTGATAATAAATGAATTCATTACTGACACATTATCACAGATATTTGGGTGACTAGGAGAAACACAGTTCTACACATTACCATAGATATTTTCAGATCAAATAAAGACCAATGAGATTCATATAGAAATGTAAAGAATATTCAAGTGCAGCAATTTAAATAAGAAATATTATTAAAGAAGAATTTTAATGTGTTCCAAACAATGTAATGTACAATCACTTAACATTGCTCTGAGAAATGAAGGTACTACTCATAATATTCATTGACCAGGAAACTTCTAATTATCTTCAGGGTGAACTTTTCTTTACCATAAGCATAGTGTCTATTGTAACATAAATATTTATTTTCTACAGTGTAACTCCCTTGGTAGGAGAACAAGATGAATGCGGGCAATGTAGAGTCAAATAGTTCTGATGAGCAGAGCAGCTACTGATAGAATGTCAACCTGATTTTCTACTCTTTAATATATCTACCAATCTAGCACAAAATCTAATTCAGGATTTGATTATCATATTTATACTCTACACTGATATTGAAAACTTGAAATATCATCTTTCAATCTCTACCTAAATTTAGGTGTAATCCAATAGCTGTCCATTCTTTCAAAGTAATAGAGAAATTTTTGCAAAGGTCTCCAGGGTTGAGATTCTATGTCAGGAGTCCTGATTGTATTGTCTATATAAAAGAGTAATGCAAAGTCTACTGCATTGTGAAAATAATCTTTTAAAAATACACTAATAATTCTGATTTTATATACCAAATGTATGTGTGTACATGTATTGTTTTATATGACATGTGTATGTATGTACATGTGTATGCATGTATATGTACATATACATATAATCATGTGCATTTACATTTTGTTCTGAAGCAACTGGAGTATTTTTCCTGGATCGTAGTCTATTAGTTTAGCATTATCTAAGTGATCACCTCACTTGAGTGTTAGATGATAATATAATTATATTAGCAGGTAAAAAATGCCATAAATTCTGCCAAGATCTCTAAATGGAAAAGGAATCACCTCAAAAAGCAAAGAGATTTCTTTTACTATTTTCCTTGCATCTCAAGCAATTAAGAACAATGGAAAACTACTAAGATTTTCAAAATCTTTCAAGAACACAAAGTAATTTTCAAAACAAAGTAATTTTTAAATATTTTAAATTGCAGCAAAAAACTTCTAAGGAGACAGAAAGATGAAGGGAATGTTATCAAAGTCAGTAAGAAACAATCTGTTAGGGGCACGGTTTCTTTCAAATTACACTGAAAATATTTGGGCACAAAATTAGATAAGGCTTTCCTGTTACTTACTCTTCAGTCTTTTTAACCTTCATCTCTTGCTGTCTAGGGCAGTTAAGCTGGTAGAAACAACTTCTGCTTCACGTTTGAGAAACTTTAACTTGGGAAGACCATGACAGATCTACACAAGTTACAAGCATAGGAATGGAAATCGCAAACACTAGAGTTTGAAATGTAATATAATCTAATGTTTCTTGAATGAGTACACTCAAAATAAATCCATTAGTGATTACAGACTCTAAAACTGCAATTTAGATCTAGTTATATTTTTGCCTTTAACTTAGCATTTTATATTTAGAAACAGATGAGAATTAAAGTGTCTATTTATTTGGAATCATAACAAAATGTGATATGTATGTCATCGCAGATATCACTTATTGATCATGATGCTTTGAGGTTGACTGCAGCCTTAGAATTCATTCCCACTCAAAATTTTTTTAAAATGGCCACAAGTTGAATGAATAAGAAAGAAAATGAAACCTAGTATTATCTATTTCTTGTTTTTACATTTAAGTAAAGGATATATATAGCAGTATTGCATGCTCATGGTCACACTACCAAGTAACCAGAAAGCTGAATCCAGAATGACAGTAATTTTGATGTTATATAAATGTTTGGGGTGAGCCACAAACTCTTTGTTGTACATAGAAACCTCTGTTATTAGTATTTGGCACTTTTATTGGGACAATAGAAATATTGAAACAAAAGATAAAAGAAACTATTTTGATATATCAAAACATTGATACCAGCACTAAGTCCAATTTCTCTCTTCTCCCTCCTTCAATCTCCCCTCTCTCATTCTGAAAACATATTTGTGTGTGTGTGTGTGTATGTCTCTCTGTGTGTGTGTATGAGAGAAAGAGAGAGGGCAAGGGAAAGACTGAGACAGAGAGAGATAATGTAATTAAAGTAGTTTTTCATGTCATGTTACAAAAAACCTTTCCAACATTAAACACTATTTTAATAGTTACTGTGTGACACCTTACTGAAGTGAGATTTTGGAAAACATTTTGAAGACATATAAAGAAGTAAATTAACAATTAACAGCATCCTATAGACATGCTGCATATTTTTGTAATTATTTAATAATGTATTGACTTTTATTGAGAAAGTTATTCGAAATAAATAAATAACTGCACAGGTCAATGAGAGACTTTCTTTTATACTGACACAAACCATCTTCAGAATTTACATTGTGTATTACCTTACATGGTAAGTTTGCTGGAGATGGGTCATAACATAAGCTAGGATAAAGGCCTCATTCTAGTCCTGGTTATATTATTTGATGTGATTTATGGCTTTTGGTATATCTGAAACTTTGTTTTCCCTCTGTAAAGTGAACATATTGGCTTTACTAATGCTAAAAGATTTGTCAAACCTACATTTCATAAGTTGTGAATTTACAGTGTGTCTAGAATCTCACTTCATTTATTATAGTATTCACTATAGACAGCAATATTTTAAGTGAAGTAAATAATTTGGAATATGTACATTTTATCTATGATATTCCTAATATATAATTTATAAATAATTTATCATCTTTTTATATCTACTTTATCGTATTAAATTATGAAAGATGTTAATACATCTATCAAAGTGAGAGCTTAATATAGAAAGATCCATTTTATTAAAATAATATTTAATAAAACTTATTTCATTAATGGAATCCAATGTTAAATGTGGCTAAAGCATTTCTCCATCCCTGACATGACACAATTCGGAATATGCATTGTGAAAGAAAGTGTCTATGAGACATGTTCATCACAGTGGAACAGGAAAGTCTGCCTGAAGACAGTGGAGTGGAAAATAAAGGGCATAGGAGTGTGTTAGACCAGACAAAATGACAGAGTCTTTGGTAGATTATTAAACAGTCATTGAAAAAACAAGTGAGAAGTAAATTTTAATTATTTACTTTAAAAGTAACCAGTATGAAATAATTTCATGAAACTAACATTTTAACATCATAAAGAGGCTTTTGTAAAGTTGTATTTACTAGCAAACATTAGCTATGCCTTCAATATACATACTAAAATATTGGAAAAATATCCTCTGGCAACTTCTTAGTGCAGATCACTTCACCATATAAACTGGCAAAGTATGTCAATTATCTGAACTCATTATTTTTCATATAATACTTTTAATTTTCTCCTGCAAATCAGTACCTTTTTTTGATTCATTTAGTTGATGCCAGCATGTGAACATATATTTATGAATGCTTTAAAATGGAAAAACTAGGATTCTTCTGAGTCTCTGAAGTGTGCTTGCTTTTTCCTCTAATCAAAACATAGACACTATTTGAAATTAATGGTAGGTAAAAATTAACAGAGTTCTAGTATCAATTAAGGAAAATTTTGAGGACACACAATGAAATTAAAGGAACACACAAATCCAAACAATGAACAGAAAGCTTTATAAAGGATAGTCTTTCAGATGCATAGGGTGGCTCATGCCTGTTATCCCAGCACTTTGGGAGGCCAAGGTTGACAGATCAGGAGACGGAGACCATCCCGGCTAACACAGTGAAACTCTGTCTCTACTAAAAATACAAAAAATTAGCCAGGCATAGTGGCACATGCCTGTAGTCCCAGCTACTTGGGAGGTTGAGGCAGGAGAATCCCTAGAACCCGGGAGGCAGAGGTTACAGTGAGCCAAGATTGTGCCACTGCACCAACCTGGGCATCAGATCGAGACTCCATCTCAAAAAAGAAAAAAGAAAGAAAAAGAAAAAAGGTTGTCTTTTCTAAAAAAGAGAGGATCTTTTCCCCACTGAAATTATACTTTTAGTCATAGAATTGACTTCTGAGAAGACTGAACCATGGGGCAGGAGGGTCACATTTTCTATTATCTTGGGTTTTGTAAAACCAAATGAATTAGGAAATTTAGGTTTACGGATTCAAGAGAAATATTAGTATCATTGAAAATATTGATTCTTTTCTCACTGAATAACTTTGGATATTTGGTGTTAATGGGAGTGATGACTTTCATTCATTATTTATCACCTGGATGAATTCAGTGTTCCCTTTCACATGTTCTATCTTATGAGTAATAACTCCAGCTACTCTGGTCAAAAATAAACATCTGGAATCAAATTAACCACATTTCACATAGTGCAAACCACCTTCATATGTTAAGTATAATTATTTCTAAGATTTGGAGACTCGAGGCTGATTAATTTTTTTTGGCTTCTCAACATGACTGTATTGTGCAACGAAAATATAGAAGATAGAAATAATCACAGCAATATTGCAACTACAAATAGATATCATATGCATAAAACCAGAAAGTAAACAATATTTTAAGTATTTTTTCTAAAGATAAACAACAGTTGTACAAGAAAATAAAAGTAGCCCGACTAATAGGTGAAATCTAATATTTTGTAACCTACAGGAATTTTTATATACCTCAACCTAATATCTCATGCAAAAGAAAGTACAACACACCACCTTCTTTTAAAAGCATTCGTGATATTGAAAACTCAGTAGTGTATAAATAACAATCTAAATTACTGCTAAACAAAACATTTGTTATACAAAAATACACCAGTCATTTACTAGTCTTCCACCCTACATTTTTAAAACAATAATAATAGTAACTGAGTACTGTTACAAAAAGCTCTTGAGTAGGATTTCTATTATACTCTTTTAAAATTATGGAATACATACTTTTAAACTTAGATGTCAGTTCTCTTATGTTTAATGCACAAATATTTGTATAACAAGGTTGAATGACTTTGACTAATTGATCTTTATAAAATTTTATCTATCAAAGTTGTCTGAGACACCACTATTAAGTTGAGAAGTAATAAAAAATAACCAAAAGCTTCAACATATTACAATAGCTAACATATGTCCTGAACAGACAGTTTATTACCCTTGACTTGGAATGTTTTAAAATTGCAACCAGATCAATTTATTTTCCTCTTAAATGTTTAACAGATATATTTGTTATAAATAATATACAATTAATGATTCAGAAAAAAGTATTAGACATTTTAACTATAATTATGTTGCAGTAAATTCGTATTACATAATTTTAAGAGAAAAACTGTAATCATATGTCACATGCTGTTTACTGTGTGTGTTTGTGTTAATGCCTTGTGTTTTCCATATAAGTGAACTGGTAATTATAATTTTTTAATATTTTGCACTTTCTAATCAATGCAGTAATGGATTAAAAAAAAAACAACCTTATTTCTCTTTTGTCCTCCATTTCACATAGCATTGTATAGCATGCTGCTGATTTTTCAAATATTCATATGAAGGAAAAAGAAGGAAGGAGAAACAGAAGCAGCAGAGGCAGAAGCAGAAGGAGGAGGCGGGGGAGGAAGAAGAATGAGAAGAAGGAGGAGAAGGAGGAGGAGAGGAAGAAAGGAAGAAGGAAAAAGGAAGAAAGAAAGGAGAGGAGAAAGGGGAAGGAGGAGGGGAAAGTATTTTAGGCTACTGAGTTACTGAATGTTAGCTTTTACTGAAATCAGTTATCCCTCACTAGTCTACAAAAATGTAAAATCTACACTGAACGAGTATAAAGATTTAGTGGTAATTGTGAAAAAATATGTATTTATCTTATTTTTTCTTTAAATTTGAATTTTTAGATAATTTTTCTCATTAGATTACTGATCATTTTATGATTTATCTAACAATGGAAATTCCACTTTTCATTTACCTGTATAACTTGCAAATGAATCAAATTCAAATTAGATAATTTGATAAATAATTTATTGGAACTTTCTTTTTCTTCACTCATAAAGGCTTTGTCATTAGGAAGTCTGACATGGACTCTTCAGATCTTAGTGACTCACCCCAAATCAGTTGTGTTTGTGTTGTATATTTTAATGTATGCCATCTAATATTTCACTACATGCTTTTTACTCCCTTTTTCTCATCACAAAAGAAAGTACTTTTGATATTGAAGCACATTTTGTAGATAGTTCATTTTGCCAGAGCAAATAGGAGAGTTATCAGTACATAGCATAGACCTTCAATAAATTTTTATTTAATTTCTTTGATGTTACATGGTTTGGGGCCCAAAATTTAGTCATGTAGAAAACATAAATATTATAAATTAAAAAAACAATGGTGAGACAAATAAGCTTAAGTGACTCATGGGCTAAACACAATCACATGAGAAATGAGAAACTCCAACTGCAATAACTATATACATAATTTAAAACTAAAGCATGGCCCATATTTTCTCTTTGCTAGTTGTGTTTATGTTTGTTTATATCATGAATATACATTACATAGACTTACTGAAAACCAGCTTATTCTGTTTTTGTTCTCAAAGAAAATGAAAAACCAGCCTGTGGTGGATTATTGTATGCAATGAATTTGGCCAGTACAAATGTTAACGGTCACTAAAATAAAGTAGTCTACAGATTAGTTTACAAAGCTGCTTCTACTCAATCTAGAAATAAGAAAAACATACGGTGAAATATTGTCAAGGAACTGGGAATCTGAGCATCAATGTAAGCTTTCTAGTTACTCTATTTGAATCTAATCCCGCAACCTCATTGTGGTACTGTCCTCTTGCTTTTCAGGGTAATTACATAGCAGCACGAAATAGCAAATGCTAAATTCAAGTGGATAATACTGCTAGGCACAGGGCAATCAGGCAATCAGGGAGACTAACAAATTACACATTACATGCCTGTTTCAAAATATCTCATGTAACCCATATATATATGTACACCTACTATGTACTTATGAAAATTAAAAATATTAGAAACATAGAAAAAGCCAAAATCTTTTCAAAGATCTAAAAGAATAGTCCAAAATTGATATGTGAAATATGTAAAGAGGAAGATTTGAGCAGACAGTGGAATAGGAGATGCCTTAGTTAATCTCCTTGATTCCCTGTTAGACAAACACAGAGCCAAATCATGAGCAAACTCCCATTCACAATTGCTACAAAGAGAATAAAATACCTAGGAATAAAACTAACAAAATGATGTGAAGGACATCTTCAAGAGAACTACAAACCACTCCTCAAGGAAATAAGAGAGGAAACAAACAGATGGAAAAATATTCCATGCTCATGGTTAGGAAGAATCAATATCATGAAAATGTCCATACTGCCCAAAGTAATTTTAGATTCAATGGCATCCCCCATTTAGCTTCCATTGACTTTCTTTACAGAATTGGGAAAAAAAAACACCTTAAATTTCATATGAAACCAAAAAAGGGCCCATAGCCATGACAATCCTAAGAAAAAAAACAAAGCGGAGGCATCATGCTACCTGACTTCAAACTATACAACAAGGCTACAGTAATTAAAACAGCATGGTATAGGTACCGAAACAGAGATATAAACCAATGGAACAGAACAGAGGCCTCAGAAATAAAGCCATACTTCTACAACCATCCGATCTTTGACAAACCTGACAAAAACAAGCAATGGGGAAAGGATTGCCTATTTAATAAATGGTATTGGGAAAACTGGCTAGCCATATGCAAAAAGCTGAAACTGGATCCCATCCTTATACCTTATACAAAAATTAACTCCAGGTAGATTAAAGATTTAAACATAAGACCTAACAACATAAAAACCCTAGAAGGAAACGTAGGCAATATCATTTAGGACATAGGCATGGGCAAGGACTTCATGACTAAAACACTAAATGCAATAGCAACAAAAACCAAAACAGACAAATGGGATCTAATTAAACTAAAAAGTTTCTGCAAAGCAAAATAAACTATCATTAGAGTGAAATGGCAATCAACAGAATGAGAAAAATTTTCTGCAATATACCTATCTGATAAAGGGCTAATATCCAGAATCTACAGAGAACTTAGACAAATTTACAAGAAAAAAACAACCTCATAAATAAGTAGGCAAAGAAAATAAACAGACACTTCTCAAAAGAAGACATTTATGCAGCCAAGAAACATATCAAAAAAAGCTCATCATCACTGGTCATTAAAGAAATGCAAATCAAAACCACATTGAGATATCATCTCATGCCATTTAGAATGGCAATCATTAAAACATGCTAGAGAGGATGTGGAGAAATAGGAGTGCTTTTACACTGTTAGTAGGAGTGTAAATTAGTTCAACCATTGTGGAAGACAGTGTGGTGATTCCTCAAGGATCTAGAACCAGAAATACAATTTGACCCAGCGATCCCATTACTGGGTATACATCCAAAGGATTAGAAATCATTCTATTATAAAGACACATGCAGACATGTTTATTGCAGCATTGTTCAATATAGCAAAGACTTGGAACCAATCCAAATGCCCATCAGTGATAGACTGGATAAAGAAAATGTGGCACATATATACCATGGAATACTATACAGCCATCAAACAGGAGTTCATGTCCTTTGCAGGGACATGGATGAAGCTGGAAACCATCATTCTCAGCAAACTGACACAAGAACAGAAAACCAAACACTGCTTGTTCTCACTCATAAGTGGGTGTCGAACAATGAGAACACATGAACACAGAGAGGGGAACATCACACACCAGGGCCTGTTGGGGGGTGGGGGCTAGAGGAAGGATAGCAGGGGGTGGGAGGATAGGGGAGGAGAAATACCTAATGTAGATGATGAGGTGATGGATGCAGCAGACCACCATGGCACCTGTATACCTATGTAATAAACCTGCACGTTCTGCACATGTGCCCCCAAACTTATAATAATAATAAAAAAGAAAAAAACTTAAAATATATAGTAAAGTAGACTGATTTAAATTTAGAAAAAGAATGATGATTTGTTACTTTGAGGCTTAATATAGCTAACACATGTATTTCTCCAATACAAGTTCAAAAACTATTTTAAACTAACATACAAGGAAATCAGCATATTTCACTAGTTTACCTTTATGTAAACGAAGATAAATATTCTTACAAATCTACTTTGAAGTGAAAAGTACAACATGTTGATGTCAGTGAGTTATCCATTTCATATGTAACAAGCAAAAGTGGCACTTGAGAAAAGATGAAATGATACAATTAATAGTCCATTGGTTATAAACATGCTTAAAAGAAAAATTCCTCTATCATGGCAAAATTTGTGTTGAAAAAGGAAAGTGTCATTAGCCACCACAGAATACCTAAAGAGAAAATCAAATATTCATTTCATTTTAGAAAATATTTTTTAAGAGTTTTCTAACCACAGCTTGGTTTATTCTTTTAAAAACAGAAGAAGAAAAAATATGTCCTACCAAGGCATTTTTATTGTTTCTTTCTAAAAATTCAGTTACACTTATATGATACACCTTAAAGGGACAACAGAAACTCCAATTTCAGAAAGAACGGAAAAACATTATAATTATGTAGTATAATTACGAGTTTGTTCCTTCCGGTATGATGAAATGTTCTGAGCTATGCTGTATGGGTTGTGAACTTAGGAACATCCATACTTACATTGTTGTGTAAAACGAACAGCTACTGAGCTCTAATGGGCTTCATTTTGTGTTTTAAAATTCTTGAGAGTGACTTTGAGATCATTAGCTCCTTAAGCACTAATGCATGCTGCTGCTTGTAAAGGAGCATAATGAAGAAAGAAACATGAGAGTAGCTAATCTTAAAATTGCTGTAATTCTAAAAAGAAGAAATGTGTATACATTTTTTTTGCCATCAAATGGGGGAATAAATTTTATAAACATATGGTATGTTATCAATTTTTATATTTAAAAACATCATCTAAAAAGAATAATGAATGCATAAGTAGAATTTTCCTGTGTAAGTTAAAGGCAATTCTCCCTGAGGCTTTTTTGCCTGAATATCTATATTTGGACCACAAAGTATTATTTCAAGATCAGGTAACCATCATTTCTAGTGGCTGGAAAATAGTGTGCTAATACTTTCTATACATCAATTTATACATACTTTTGACCCTTAAAATATAATATTTGGGGCACAGCATGGTGACTCATGCCTGTAATCCCAGCACTTTGGGAGGCCGAGGTGGGGGATCACTTGAGATCATAAGTTCAAGACCAGCATGGCCAACATGGTGAAACCCCATCTCTACTATAAGCACAAAAATTAGGTGGGCATGGTGGCACATGCCTGTGATTCCAGTTACTCAGGAGGCTGAGGTATGAGAATCACTTGAACCTTGGAAGCAGAGGTTGCAGTGAGCCGAGATTGCGCCACTGCACTCCAGCTTGGTGACAAAGCAAGACTCTGTCTCAAAAACAAAACAAGCAAATAAAAAACAAATAATAATGTTTGGGAAAACTCACTGTTGCTGGTAGAGCTCATGTCATTTTGAGAAATAGTTAAAGTGCCCTCACTCCTTCCTTAGCAATATATCGATCATAGTGTGTGGCCTTGAAAGTCTGGTTATTTAAATATTCATATCACACCTAAAGCAAGGGAAATATAATTATCTGCTACATAACATATATAATAATTTTATTCTGTGAGGCTTTCCAAACAGTAGGTATCTCAATTAAGAAAATAATGCTTTTTGATCATGAGCTCCACATGATGAGCTGACCATGCTTCCATGGATTGCAACACATAGCCTTGAATTGCTCCCTATAATGCAAATAACCCGTGGAAGCTATCAAAGTTACAGCCCTGCAGTAAGTGATATTGTGTTTTATTGAATAACATGCCTGTGTTAAAATAATGAATTATTTTGTATTAGTTGTATCTAATTGTTTTAAATTCCAGCAAATATGATTTCTATTACTGGAATGAGTAAGTATACAATTTCCAAATATGTCTGACAATGAAGAGCAGTATAAAATTATGATACTATTGATACAAAAGCAAAACTTATCTTCAAATTTAAATGTCTTTTATCATACCAAGACTTTAGTGAGAGTTTTTATTTTTAAGTTCAAATTTTCTAATCTTATTGGCAAATATATTGCATGTACATTTGTGCTGTTATAAAAGAAAAACATTAATGGATAATATAATCAAATGTTTCTAAGCTGTATTAAAATATTCAATTTAAGTTAAAAATATATCAGTGTTTCATTTTGTACCTTCCATCCAGATTAGTACCAGTTTATAGAATATAGTCCTCCTCCTCTTCTTATTCACCAAAGCAAATAATCCCTCTTATAATGACAAATGGTTAAAATAATAGAAGGTGTGATTTAGTACTAGAAACTAGAGGAAATTATTATGAATACATAACAAATCTGAACATATTTCCCCAAGATAAGTTAAATATGCTTTTATTAGTTAGATATTAGATACATTTCCATTAAAACAAAGAGAACTGAATCACATATTGTGTCTTTGAAAGAAATTATTGGAATAAAGTAAAATAGATATTATTAGAATCTTCCTTCTAGATGCTCTAATTGAAAAAGGTGATTATTAGAAATCAGTCTAGGTCATGAGATACAGTCCACTACAATATTCAGGAAGGCAGTTGAAAACATCAAAAGGGAAACCTAGAGTAAAGGCTCAGCTATATAAAAATATTGGATATGGAGAGTTTGCTCCTCTGATCACCTTGTTCCACTCAAATGGTAATATATTTGAAAAGAAGATTTTTGTTGGTGGTGTTCTTTTTCTTTCTTTTCTTCTTTTTTCTTTTTTGTTTTTTCTAGGAGTACTCTACTATACTGGGGCCTGTGTTCTCAGATCCACCTTCCACCCAACTGACTCACTGAACTGGTTACATAGAAGTATATTATTTAGATCTTCATTTTTTAGCATACTAATAAACAATGAAAAGATAAAAGAAAAATTAAACTAAAACAAGTATTAATAAGTATCAAGATAATGAATTTCTTCACATTCAAAGACGTACAAACTGTTCAGAAGATCAACAAAGATTTCTTACTTAGCATGTGTCTTCATCTTCTACATCTTCTAGATTAAGTATTATCAGCTGACTTAACCCACATAGAAGCAAACAAAAGAATACTCATTCTCTTTTTAAAAATAAATTAAAATAACAATGATATCACAATAAAAGTAAGAAATTATTAGGAAATTATTTAAAAATTAAGAAAAAAATTATTGAATAATGCTCTCAAAAAATGAAAAGAAATGGAAAATGATTTCTTGGGATTCTTGCAAAAAATAGAAGACATATATGTAATCAACTATCATGAAAGTGCCTAAAATTGCCCCTGTTGCACATATTATTATTTACTACTGATTTAAAACAGCCTTTCATTTAGAGATTTAGAGTAATTTTGTAGTTTTAGTATCAGAAAAAGGTACAAGTGAATTTTAAATAATTTCCTTAAATAATGCAACATTTTATGTAAACACTGTTATATAATATAGATTCTGAGATAACAAGATTTTTAGGCCTGACCTTACCGTATTCTCCATATAGGACTAACATCTAAATGAGAAAACCTCAAGACCCCTAGCACACACATGCACACACCCACAGACAAGCAGCTAGACATTTAAAGGAATGCACCAGCATAAGAGCACGCTGGTAGACACTGGCATGCCGGCAGGCCATTGACCAGCAGAACGATTTGGAGTTTGGCCAGGGCAGTCAGAGGGGGAGCCCAGCTGCTGAGCGGCCTTAACTCCAGGGGAAAACCACTTACCCACTCCATCTGTCTTCTGGCTCCCACATCTGCTGAGAGCTACTTCCATTCAACCCAGATACAGAAAGCCCTCTGTCCTTGCAATAAGGCAGGTGGTCTAACTGAGCTAACACAAACAGCTTACAGTGGCTAAACTGAAAGAACCCACTGCAACACATGCCCACTGGGGCTTCAGCTGTAAACACTCACCCCTAGACACTGCCATGGGGTCAGAGCCCCAAAATCTGCCCATCTGCATGCTGCCCCCTAGAAGGTTGAGCAGTGGGGGTACCAAAGAAGCAAGCCACAGCCCCATCATGCACGCTGCAATGTGGATAAGGGAATTTTTTATATTTTAGTCCTAACTGTCTAATACTGGATTTGCCCAGCTAAAAGAAAATAATGCTGTTTGCAGAAAAAAAGATTGGTACTTTTTGAACCTCTTTGTTTGTAGGTATATTGAAAGAAACATTGATACATTTAAAGGTCCTTGAAAATTAAATAAATTGAACATGTTAATTTATATACAAATTGCCACCAGAGAGTTAATAGATTATTTCTGTAATATTTTTGGGTGGGATGGGAAACTCAGTGGCTGAAGTTCATCTTTGTAAAGTTATATACTAACCTATTTATTCATGTACATATTATTCTTTTGATTATTCTTTAGTCTCACCTTGGATAATAGGCACAGAAAAATATTAACATAAGTGATGTATAACGATTTTTCCTGTCTCTTTAAGTTACTTAGATGAAGACTGACATTGTGATTTTATAAATACAAGTTTTTATAAGCACAGGAGTGGGGCATGGCAGCCCAGGGTGGTCTTAGGAAATGCAACATTTGGGCAGGAAAACAGAAATGCCTGTCCTCACCTAGGTCCGTGGGCACAGGCCCAGGGATGGAACCCTAGCCTTTTCAACCCAGCACTTTCCTGTCCCCTCCCATATCACTATCTGCCACTTTTTCTACTCTTTCAAAAGGATATTTCTTTTATAGCAAAAAGTGAACAAGTTAAAAAGTACTGGTTGTTGAAAAATGGGCTGAGTATATGGCATGATAAGCAAACTGTTTAGGCAGGTCTTTCTCTGAGGCCTGCCAATTCTCGAAGGGGCTATAAAAGAGGGGGTTTTCCATGTCTCCATGCCTTCTTAACCTCAAAGATGGGTCAAGGTTCAGGGGCTTATAGCAAGGGGAGAAGGTTGACTAAAGTTTGGCCAAGTCAAGTCAGCAGGTATTTTATTCAAGTTGGTGACTCCACGAAAAAAGGTGAAAGTTCTACAAAATAATAAATAACAAAAAGCCAGTTGGGCAAACATTTCAATCTATTGTTGAAGGAGCTTTCATTAACCATTAAGAAAAGTACAAATAATCCATCAGAAAGCATGTAAATGCATTTTAAAAGAATCACACTCTAAAAATCTCTGATTTCTGTTTTGTACATGTTGACTTCCTTTTTTTAAAAAAAAAAAAACCTTTAAATAGCACTCCAATATTCTGAATAGAAAGTTCACAATACCATCTGGTAGCCAGAATTCTATATAATCAAATTCAATTTTACTTTCATTAAACACTGTTACAAAAGGCACATTCTGTAGGAAGCAACTGTAGTTTATAATACTCTATATTTAGGACTATCATCTATCTGTAAAAGGGGAAGTTTTTAATCTTTTGAGTTTATATGCCTTTTTTCAGAATCTCATAAAATGTATAGTTATCTTTCCAGCAAAAATATACATGAACACAAGACTCAATTTCAGTTTTTACACATATCCTCTAAACCTATCAATGCTTTCCTAGGCTGTAGGTTAAACTGCTATGTATTAAAATCACCACTGTATCATTCTTTACCATATTATCCAATGGAACTGGATTTTCCCAGAGTCTGGTTCAGGAAAATAAAGAAGGAGCTCAGAATTGCCATGTGAATGATCACATTCTCACTGAAAGTCATTATTAATACTCATACAAATTCTCTAGCTAAACTCCAGCTGATCTGAAAGAACTCTCAATTATAGTCAAATAGGACAAACTATTTTTTTTTTTTTACTTAAAAAGAATACAGTCTAATGTATCTATATTTGCTGACAACCATTTCCACAGCCTGGGAGTTTCTTCATTCTCTGCTGTTCTCAAATTGGCACTTTCTTTAAAGCTCAGGACCAATTGTATCTTATCTGTGAAACATTTTTAGTTTTATACCTTCTTCCCATTTAAAAATTCTTGCGTGAATACTCAATGATTTTGGGAAAAGTACAAATGTTACAGTATTTTACATGGCATGGAAAATTTTTCACCTTCTACCATTCTGGCTACCTGAAGCTTCCTAGTTTAGTGTTTTCTATGCTGTTTGCCTTTATGTATCTGTACTTTTGGTACTAGTTTAGTTTTTACCTACAATATAGTATTCCAGTCTCACTTAGAAATCTTCCCCAACCAATCCCAAAATCTGATTTAGGTGTCTCTATTATCCGCTCTACCAATAACAGCAAATCTCTACTATAGTATTTTTTTTCTGTGTTGAAATCATTTACCCTCTTCTATATGTCTTTCTTTAGCTGTGGAACTACTTAAGAGATTATATCATACATGTATTTTTATTCAATAAAGCATTATAATTTTTTGAGTTACATTATTAGCAAACTTAACAACTATATATTTGCCTTCCCAATCTAGGTCTTTTATAATGATATGTCCAGAACAAATACAAAAATATTACAAACACCAATTCTAAAACTTTTCTCTAAACTGGCACTGAGCCATTAATCAGCACCATTTAAATAGGTCTTTTAAATCACTATTAACAGGATCAATTTTACCAGCATCTAGTTCATATAGAACTTTCTAGTCTCAACAATAACAAAAACATAAATAAAAACTTACCATATTTCTCAAAAATGTTACACCTAACATTTTTAATCTTTCTAAATCCACTAATTAAGAAACTCTCTAAAATGGAAACAATGTTGAACTAGCATGATTTCTTTTTAATGAAACCAATAACATGCCTAGTCATTTACCTAAATGTCAAAAATATCCTTTTAATTCAATTTTTTGGAAGAAATACCTAACAGCATTCTTTGTAATTCACTTAAAAATTCCTATTACTTTGTATTAGTCTTCATTCATGTCTGTTTTTAAAGAGACATTATTTTGGGTGCCTCTGATTGCTTCTATGATGGTGAACTGATTGACATTGTTTGTCTTTGAATTTTAAGGATTTTAAAACTATAACAGCTTTTCTTAACTCTAATATTATTTATTTCTCTTCACAAATTTAAGGAGCTCTTTTTAGAAATTTATAGAAAACAGTAACAATTATTACTGGCCTACTGTTTTCCATACCAACACAATTATTAACTATTCTGAGAAAAAAAAAATTAAAACAGAATAATCTGACATGCACATTAGACTTACCTATAATATTTTAGAAAGAATATGATGACTAGACCCCACAAACAGGAGATCTGATATAATTTTCCTGAGGTGGGCCAGACCATGGGTATTTTTTTAAACCTCTCCACTGATTTTAAATTTCAGGTAGGGTTTTAAGCCAGTGCTCTGAAGAAAGCAATCTGTTTTTATTTCTTTCCTGTTACAAAGACATATGGCCATAATTTGCTCCTGGATCATGATCCTGTGATTTTTCGGGGTTCTCATTTTTTAATGCCATAAATATAATTTAAAAACTAAAAATTTAATTTACTGTAATAAATTATAATTTTAGCAAAGGAAAATACATGAATAAATTTGCTATTAGAGTGAGACGTCTTTATAGGTAAAACTAATCTTGCATACAAGTATTCTGTGAGTCTTCCAAATGGCCTTGTTAACTTTTTCACATGTTTCTTCTCTAGTTACTTAGCATGTGTCTTCATCTTCTACATCTTCTAGATTATTATCAGCTGACTTAACACACATAGAAGCAAACAAAAGAATACTCATTCTCTTTTTAAAAATAAATTAAAATAACAATGATATCACAATAAAAGTAAGAAATTATTAGGAAACTATTTAAAAATTAAGAAAAAATTATTGAATAATGCTCTCAAAAAATGAAAAGAAATGGAAAATAATTTCTTGGGATTCTTGCAAAAAATAGAAGACATATATGTAACCAACTATCATGAAAGTGCCTAAAATTGCCCCTGTTGCACATATTATTATTCATTACTGATTTAAAACAGCCTTTCATTTAGAGATTTAGAGTAATTTTGTAGTTTTAGTATCAGAAAAAAGTATAAGTGAATTTTAAATAATTTCCTTAAATAATGCAACATTTTATGTAAACACTGTTATATAATATAGATTCTGAGATAACAAGATTTTTAGGCCTGACCTTACTGTATTCTCCATATAGGACTAACATCTAAATGAGAAAAATTTTCATAAAAACTTATATTTATAAAATCACAATGTCAGTCTTCATCTAAGCAACTTAAAAAGACAGGAAAAATTGTTATACATCACTTATCTTAATATTTTTCTGTGCCTATTATCCAAGGTGAGACTAAAAAATAATCAAAAGAATAATATGTACATGAATAAATAGGTCAGTATTTAACTTTACAAAGATGAACTTCAGGCACTGAGTTTCCCATCCCACCCAAAAATATTACAGAAATAATCTATTAACTCTCTGGTGGCAATTTGTATATAAATTAACATGTTCAATTTATTTAATTTTCAAGGACCATTAAATGTATCAATGTTTCTTTCAATATACCTACAAACAAAGAGGTTCAAAAAGTACCAATCTTTTTTTCTGCAAACAGCATTATTTTCTTTTAGCTGGGCAAATCCGGTATTAGACAGTTAGGACTAAAATAAAAAAACATCTTGACTCCTTGGGCTGTCATAGAATTCAGTACAAACTCTGTGGAAATTTTACACTTGTTAGTGTCTTGCCATTTCTTCTATGATCAGTTAAGGTCTCATTACCATCATCTCTTGTATGTGGCTCCCACTTTAACATCAATCCCATGTGGCTCCCACTTTAACATCAATCCCATTTAGTGTATCATTCACAGAATAAGCAGTTCACAATTTAATTACTTTTCACCCAGATGCTTAAATTTTTTCCCTTTCTAGCTTTTATTCATTTAGTTGTGTTGTGGTGAAGTTAACACATACAAAAATTGCATAAAGTATGACATTTCATGATTTTTAAAACATTAATTTCCAGGAGTACTATCTATGTATAACAAGCATCTAAATATTATAAACATGTTATTTTACATTGGTAGCAATCGATTTTACTTTTTTCTCACACCTTTTTTGAGATAGGGTCTTGCTATGTCACCCCAGGCTGATCTCACACTCCTCGATTACAGGCACAAGCCACCATGCTTGGCTTTCCTTTATCCTTCTTAACAGTGTCTTCATGAAGAGAAGTTCTACTTTTAATTTATTCATGTATATCAATCTTTATATTTAATGGTCCTTCATGGGTGCTTAACAAATTACATTTATATCCCAAATTCATCAATATTTTTTTTACATAAATAACACTTCAGAAAGTAGTATTTTTAATTTTTATAATTATTTCAAAAATTCATTTAGAATTAATTAATCTGGTATATGAAGCAGAGGTCATGTTTCACATTTTTCATGTAGATATATAACTAATTAAGCACCCTTTCTAGAAAAACCATCTCTAGTGTACTGAAATAGCACCTTGGCTTTAATTTAAGTGAATGCACATGTGAGTATGAATCTGTTACGAGACTCTCTCTTCTGCTTCATTGTAATATTTGTTGTTATGCCAGTACCATACCACCTGTCTTAATTACAGATGGATTATAATTAACATTTTATTTAATGGTTAAATAAAATGATCACACCTAGAAACTTTTATTCCAATATTTTTATGTGAGTCTTTTAATATTATATGATTAAATTATATAAGATAATATATGACTGTATTTTCTATTTCTCCTTGAGTAAATTTTGGTATGGTTGGCATTTTTCAGCAAGAAAATAAAAATGATACTCAATAATAATTGGATTTGCCTCAAATCTATATATCATATTATAACAATTGATATATTCATAATATGGAATGATAAAATTTAAGAAAGATGGCATAATATTTTATTTAGTTACATCTTTAAAAAATTATGTCAATATCATCTTGTAATTTGGAAGAGATGTCTTACAGGTCATTTGTTAGTTTTCTGTGTAGGTGTCTAAAAATTTTGGTATTGTAGAAGGAATCCTTTCTTAAATGTAATATAATTATTTGTTGCTAGGATAAAAAACAATTATTTTATTTATATTAACCTTCTAAACAAGTGATTTGCTAATATCTTTATTAATTTGAAGGAGAATATATTTTTAGAGATAACATATTATGATATCTAAAGGTTTTGTTTACAATAACAACAAAAAAGTATAAGATATTCAAAGAAATTGGAGACTATGACTCAGTAAAAGAAACGAAAAGTATAAATGGAGAGAAATCTTCCCTGAGGAGGGTTAGACATTAGAATTACTGACATATACTTTAAATAAGTTTTCTTAAATATGCTTAAAAAGCTAAAGGAAACCATAGATAAAGAACTAAGAAAACCTGGACAATTATACAAAATACACAAAATAAGAATACTGATAAAGATAAAAAATTCTTTAAAAGGAAGCAAACGGAAATTCTGGAGCTGAAAAGTAAAATAAGTGAAATTAAAATATTACTTGAGGTTCAATAGAATATTTGAGCAGGGAAGAGGAACAATCTGAATTTGAATATACAACAATTGTAATTATCAAGTCTGAGCACAACGCACAAAAAATGAAAAAAGTGAACAGAAAACAGAACCTAAAGAACTTATGCCTAAAGAACATAATCAACTAGATCAATATGCATATTTGAGAGTCCTAGAAAGCAAGAGGAGAAGGAAAGAATATTTTCAAAAATAATGATTAAAAAGGATTCAAATTTGATGGAAGACATTAATCTACACATTCAAAAAGCTCAAAAACTTTAAGTAGAATAAGCTCAAAAAGATCAACACTAAGACACATTATAACAAAACTTTTGAAAGACAAAGAGAATCTTGACAGCAGCAAGAAAGAACTGACTCATCACCTACTAGGCACTCTCAATAAGATTAAGAGGTTATTTCTAATTAGAATCCATTGAGACCAGAGTGAGTGAGATGGCATATTCAAAGCACTGAGTGCAGCCAGCCACAGTGGCTCATACCTGTAATCTCAGCAGTTACTCAAGAGGCTGAGGTTAGAAAATCACTTGAGGCCAGGAGTTCAAGAATATTCTGTGTAACATAGCAAGATCTCATCTCTAAAAATCTTTAAAAAAAATTTTTTTTAAGTGGTCAACGAAAAGAAAACTGTCAACCAAGAATTCCCTATTCAGCAAAACTATACTTTAAAATGAAGGATAAATTAAAATAGTCTCAGATAAAATCTGAGATTTGTTACCATTAAAATTGCCCTACAAAAAATGCTGAAGGTAGTCCTTAGGGTTAAAATGAAAGGACGCAAGAGAGAAACGCAAGTCTATATAAAGAAACAAAAATTACAGGTATAGATAAATGCATGAGAAAACCATAAAAGCAAGCATAATTGCACTTTTTGTTTTTTAAAACCACTTTGTGTTTCCTACAATACTTAAAAAATATGTAAAAATAATTAAAAATTTACGTTACTGGGCACATAAAGAATACAGGGGTAACTTTTCATATTGACAATATAAAACATTTGGTGGAACCAAAAAAGCAGAGTTTTATATGATATTGAATATCAGATTCACTGATTTTAGTAATTTGTTCACTCATTATTAATTCTGTTATATTAGTCTTTCTAAAAATCAAATTAATCTTATTAATTTGTCTCTGTTCATTTGTTTCCTGATTCACTAATATCTTATCTGTTCTTATCTTCATGTTTCCATTTCATCTACCATTGTAGGTTTAGTATGCACTTCTTTTTCTAATTTCTAAAATGACTAATCAGATGACCATGTCTCCTTTTTTCTATGTATGTATTTGAGAATACAAATGTGATTATACCTTAAGTTGAATTTTATTAATTTTATGGTATATACTTATTAACATCTCTTCCATTCAAAGTATTTTGTAATTTATATTATTTTTGCCTATAAAATGGATGTACCTTTTAGTAAGTCTTTAATTTTTAAACTTTAGATATTTCAGTGTTTTTAACCATATTCCACTGTGGTCAGAAAAACATAATGTTTTATTATTTGAAATGTATTAATTATGCTGACAATTTTGGAAGATGTCCTATTTGCATGTGGTAAAAAAAGGGAAGTTTTTCAATATTGAGATAATTTTTACATTTATAAATAAGTTTATATTGGTTAATTTTATTATATGCATCTTCTATATCTTTTATAATTTGCATTTCTTTGCTTCTCTTATTAAGGATGATCTTGCTATTGTCTTTTTTCTTCTTCTTCTCCTATTCAGTTGTCTCTTCCTTATCCTTTTTCTTCTCCTCCTCCTCTTCCTCATCCTTGCCTTCTATCTCTAATCCTCATAAATCTCAATATAATGCACAAATTTTAATAGCAGAATTTATTTGTGTTATATATGTATATATAAATATACACACATATATATATACATACACACATATATATATATATATGTATATATATATAAAATGTAATTTATCTAGAGTCTACTTTGTTCAAACATTTGTACAGTTTTCCAGCATTGGAAGGCTTATGCAAATCTGTCCCTAAAGTTCAGAGAAGCTGAGAAGCTGAAGAAATAAACTGACAAATTTAGTTTCTTAAAAAGAAACATTTAGTAGTGACTAAAAAAATAGAAACTATGTCTGTATCTCAGGTGGCTGTGAGACAAGATAGTAGTGTGTCATTAGTCCCTAGACCCTGGGCTTATACATTATAGATAAGGTATCTGTAGGACAGTTGTAGGGAAAAACAAGAATACTATATGAATCTACCTAAAGACAAGATTTATGGTCAAGTTTTTTTGGCCTAAAGATTTATAGTATGTACATGCTGTTATACAAGGAACAATAGTTAGCATAAAAATCTTAGAGGCATTCCCCAAATTGGGGTTAATCAGAAGTTAAAATGGCAGGTTAGCATCCAAGATTAAGTTGCTTTAGTCTATAAATATAAATATACTCGTTTTTTTGTTTTTTTTATACTAAACTTTCTATTTTAGAATAAATTTAGATTTACAAAAAAGTTCAAGATAATATGAAGAGTTTTCATAAACCTAACATAAGTTACCCTATTACCAACCTATTCCATTTGTGTGATAGTTTTTCCACAATTAATAAACAAATATTGACACATTACCATTAACTAATGTTTATATTTTATTCAGATTTTCTTACCTTTTATCTAATGTACCTTTTCTGTGCTACAGTCCCAATCAAGAATACCAAATTACATTTAGTCATCATACCTCTCTTGGTTCTTCCTGAGTATGACAATATCTCAGTTTGCCCTTGTTTTTGACCATCCAAGTTTTGAAAAATACTGTTAGGGCATTTTTAGGCATCCCTTACCTCCGATATGTCTGACTTCTTTTTTGTAATTAGACTTATGCATTTTTTCATAGAAAGACAACTGATGTAAGTGCCATTCTCATCAAACCAAGGATATATACTCTACAGATTATATATATATATATATATATATATTTATATTTATTTATATAATATATATATTTGTATAATACATATATATTTGAACATCATGAATTTTTATTTTTTAATTTAACTTTAAATATTCTTACATTTAAGATCTGTCTTTTGGAAACAGCATTTATTTTTTCAAAAAATCTATTATGATATTCTTATTCATATGCCTGTATATTTTTGTTCATTTAAATTTGGTGAAATTACTAATGCAGTGGGCTTGATAATCTATAATAAAACTATTTATTTTTCTAACATAAATTTGTTAGTTTGTTCTCTCATTTTAGTACATACACATTTAGTATATGTGGATCGATCACATATAAAGGTGTACATTTGACAGGAAAAAAAGTTTCACAATATTAATCTAAGACCCCACATCAAAAACCTAGAAAGCCAAGAGCAAAATAAGCATAGGACAAAAGGAAGACAAGAAATAATAATTATTGAAAAAATAAATATGATTAAAAGAACAATGATCAAGAAATTAATGAAATAAAAATGTGGTTGTTTAAGAATAATAAAATTGATGAAGTTCTAGCAAGATGAAGTAAAGAAGAGATCAGAGACAAATTATCAACATCAAGACTAAGACAGGAATATGAGTCTACAACCCACAGACATCAGCAGAACCAAAAAAAAAAAAAAAAAAAAAACCAAAAAAACAAAAAAACACACATTAGGAATTCTACACACCTAAATTTGAGAATTTAGATGAAATGAATCAATCCATTTGACAACAAAAACACCACTTCATATCTAATACAAAAGGGATAATTTTATTAGCTCTATAACTCTTAAGAGATTTAAATTTATATTTTAAAAACTCCCAAAAAGAAACACAGGCCTACATAATTTTAATTAAAAATTCTACTAAACATTTGAGGAAGAATGGACATCAATCATATCTTCAGAAATAAAGGAAGAGAAAATATTTTCAATCCATTTTATGAAGCTATTAATTTCCTGATATCAAACCAAAGACTGCAAAACAGAATAATACAGAACAATATCCATAATAATTACAAAGATCAAAATTCTCATTAAAAATTATATAGAATTCAGAAGAGTATAAAAAGATTAAAATACAGAAAGAGCTGTTTGATATAGTTTGGATATTTGTTCCTATCCAAATCTCATGTTGAAATATAATCTGCAGTGTTGGAGGTGGGGCCTGGAGCTCTTTGCATCATGGGGGTGGATCCTTCATGAATGGCTTGGGCCAAACCCTTGGTGATAAATGAGTTCTCACTCTGAGTGGACATGAGATCTGATTATTTAAAAATGTATATCACCTCCTGCACTATCTTGCTTGCTCCTGTTCTCACTGTGTGACATGCCTGCCCTCCCTTCATCTTCCACCATGATTGAAAGTTTTCTCAGACCTCCCTAGAAGTCAAGTAGATGACAGTACCCTGCTTCCTGTAGAGCCCACAGAGCCATGTACCAATTAAACCTCTTTCTTTAAAAAATAAATTTGCAGACCATATATCTGACAAGGGGTTAATATCCAAAACGTATAAGGAACTAATTTAAGGGTTAATATCCAAAACATATAAGGAACAATTGAATAGTAAATTAACAAATTACCCCATTATATAATGGGCAAAGCAGCTGAATAGGTAATTCTCCAAAGAAGATATACAAATGGCCAAAAATATATATATAAATGTGTTCAACATCACTAGTCATCAAAGAAATGTAAATTAAGATCCCAAAAATGTACCCCCAAAACAAATCCCACTGCTACTGCTGCTATAATTTGATGTAGGACCAAGGTGTGAGCTAGTCACACACCCCACAGCTTCCTGCCTATGCTGTTCTCACTAGTGTGGTCTCATCTTTCCCAGTGGCAAGCCCACAGTGCAACCACCACTGCCCCCACCTGAACATTTTGCCATAACCTTCAGACGATGCTGCCCCTGTCTATCACAGCTAGTGCATGAACAAATTACCATGGGCGTGAAGAGAGGTCCACTGGCCTGATCCTATTTCTCCAGTATCAAGCACACCATCAAGAGGCTTGAGGGTTGTCCATCCCTATTTGTTACTTTGGGCACCTGAACACTGCTCCTGGGTTCTGAGATCAGGCTGACTCAACCTGCCAATTCCAACACAGATGGCATCCACCCATATGTGCCACCTGTAGGCCAAGAAAATGGCCCATCCAACCCATCACACCCTTTTGGAACCATTGGGTTCCAAAAGGTTGCCCCACCACTGCTACTGCCATCACAAACATCATACTCACTGCCCAGGACCTAAGAACTTGCTCATATTTCCAGTCCTTCGCTGCCATGACTGGCATACAAGAAAGCCACCTGGAGGCCCATGTATCAACCTACCTAGACCCACTAAACTGGGGCCACCAGACACTGCTCTGAGGTTCAAGGACAAACACACTCTACCTATCATTGCCACCACTGAGGCCCAAAGCTGACCCCACTGGCATCTCAGACCCCAGCAAAACTTCACCACAGCCTCCAATAATAACAAAGCATAAGAGAGTGAAGAAATCAAGATATCACTGTCACAACTTACATCCAAGGAAAACATATAGAGACTACACTATTACATGCACCTGTAATCAAAACTAAAATGCTCTATCCAACCAACACAGCAGATACATATTTATGAAAAAGTCCCATATGAAAGCAAATTTATAAAATTGTAATAAGTATCTGTAACACCAGATGCACCAATATAAATTTAAGAACACACGAACATTTAAAAAAGAAAATTTGACACTTTCAAAGGAACACAATAAATCTCCATCAGTAGATTCCAATCTAAAAGATATTCATTAAATCTCAGATATATAATTCAAAATATTAATTCTAAAGAAGCTCAGGATTCTGAAAAACAATACAAAGGAATCAGAAAAGCAATTAAGGATCTGAACAAAAAATAGATATTTTATATAACAAAACAAAATTTGGAGCTGAAAAATTCATTGAATTAAATACAAAATACCTTTGAAAACTTCAATAGTGGGCTAAATCAAGCAGAAAAAGAATATCAGAACTTGAAGACAGGTCATGTGAAAGACAAAATTTTAAAAAAATGGAATGAGAAAGAACAAGCAAAACCTTTGTGAATTTATAAATCAAACAATATTTGAGTTCTGGGTGTCTCAGAGGATGAAGAAGTAACAATAGTATTGGAAAACCTATTTTGTTAAACCTAAAATTTAACAAAACAGTATGATGAAAAGTTCTCAAGTCTAGTAAGACATTTAGACATCCAGATACAAGAGGTTAAGAGAGCCCCAAACAGATATAATTCAAAAGGGTTCTTCCCATGGTACATTATAGTCAAATTAGCTAAAGTCAAGGAAGAAGGGAAAATTATAAATTTTTTTAAAAAAGGAAAATCATCTAATCATCTATAAAGAAATTCCAATCAGATTAACAGCAAATTTATCATCAGAAAACTTACAGGCCAAAAGAAGATTAGATGACGTATTTAAAGTGCTGAAAGAAAACACTTGCCACTTGAGGATACTACATTTAACAAAATTATTCTTCCTAAATGAAAGAGAGATAAAGCCTTTACCAGACAACCAACACTGAAAGAATTTATCACCACTGAACTGTCCATACAAGAAAAGCTCAAGAGTGTCCAAAATCTAGGAACAAAGAGAAGATATTTACTACAAATGAAAACACAAAAAAGTACACAATTTAACTGTAAATGAGACACAGAAATAAGAAAAAGTAAGAACTTAAATGGTACCACCACAGAAAACCAATAAACCTCAATCACAAACAAAACAACCATGCAAAACAATTAACAATATAGTAGCAACAAAACCTCATATATCAGTGATAACATTGAATGTAACTGGATTAAATTCCCCACTTAAAAGATAGAGACAGGATGATGGATAAAAATTACACAATTCAAATATATGCTGCCTACAAGAAATGTTTTTCACCTACAAAAGCTCTTACAGACTTGTAGTAAAGGGATGGAAAAAGACATTTCACAAAAATTGAAACCAAAAGCAAACAGAAGTCACTACACTTATATCAGATAAAACATAATTTCTGTCAAAAACAGTACAGAAAGACAAAAATGTAATTATATAATGACACAAAATACCTAACTCTATGGATTACAGCAAAAACCATGCTTAAATGGCAATTTGTAACAATTAACACCTACATCAAATAAGTAGAAGGATTTCATATAAACAACCTAGCAATGCACCTTAAGGATCTAGAAAAGCAAAAACAAATCTAATCTGAAATTCACAGAAGGAAAGAAATAATAAAGAGCAGAGCAGAACTAAACAAAACTAGAGGCAAAAAAAGCAATACAACATCAACAAAACGAAAATTTAGTTCTCCAAAAAGATGAACAAAAGTGATAAACCACTAGGTGGACTAACCCAGAAGAGAGATCCAAATAGTCAAAATTATAAATAAAAATGGAGACATTACAACTGATACCACAGAAATACAAAATATTATCAGAGACTATTAAGAAGAACTATATGTTGACAACTTGGAAAACCTAGAGGAAATGATAAAATTGTCTAAATATACAACCTACTAAGATTGAATCAGGAAGAAACAGAAAGCTTGAACAGACCAATAATGCTTAATGAGGGTGAGTGAGTAATAAAAAATCTCTCAAAACAAAGTAAGCCCAGAATCACAAGGATTCACAGCTGAATTCTACTGAACATATTAAAAAAGAACTGGTACCATTCCTCCTGATAATATTTTTACAAAATTGGAGAGGAGGGGAACTCTAATTCATTCTAAAAGGTCACCGTTACTCTTATATCAAAACCAGGCAAGGGCACAACAACAACAATAAAAACTAAAACGAAACAATATACCTGATAAATATAGATGCAAAAATCCTCAGCAAAATGATAGAAAACAAAATCCATCAGCACATAAAAAAGATAATACACCATGGCCAAATGATATTTTTACTCAGTGATGTAAGAATATTTCAACATACACAAATCAATAAATGTGATGTAGCTCATCAACAGAACGACAAACAAGAAACATCTGATCATCTCAATTGACGCAGAGGTAAGTATTCACTAAAATTCAACATCACTTCATGATAAAAAATCTGAATAACTTAAGCATAGAAGAAACAAAAGTCAAAAAAGGGTGATATTTGACAAACACAAATCTAATATCATATTAAGTGAGAAAAAGCTGACAATCTTTCCTCTAAGGTATAAAATGAGTCTACCATGATCACTTCCACCACTCCTATTCAACACACTAATTAAAGTCCTAGCCAGAGCAATCAGGCAATAGAAAGAAATAAAAGAGAAAAACAAATTGTTTCTTTTTACAGCTAACATAATATTTTATATAGCAAAACCAAAATATTCCTCCAGAAATCTCTTAGAAGTGGTAAACAAATTCAATAAAGTTGCTGGCTACAAAATTAACATACAAAAATCAGTAGACTTTCTATATGCCAGTAAACAAGACAATTCCATTTCCAATAGTTACAAAAAGAAACAAAATAACATACATCAGAATAAATATAACTAAGAAGTAAAAGAACTCTTCCAGTAAAACTGCAAAAAGCTGATGAAATGAAGAAGATAAAAATGTAAAGACATTCTATGCCCATGGATCAGAAGAATAAATATTATTATAATGGCCATGCTACCCCAAACAATCTACAGTTTCAACGAAATCTCTTTCAAAATACCAACATGATTTTTCACAGAATTAGAAAAGACAATCTTTAAATTTGCAGGGAACCAAAAAGGATCCCAGATAGCAAAAGCAGTCATGAGCTGAAAGAACAAAGCTTGAGAATGACACTACCTGACTTCAAAGTATATTACTACACTAGAGTAAGCAAAACAGCATGCCACTGATATAAAAACAGACACATGAACCAATGGAAAGAACAGAGTCCAGAAATAAATCCAACTATTTAAAGCCAACTAATTTTCAATAAATGCACCAAAAACATATAGAAGAATGGATACCTTTTTCAATAAATCATGCTGGGAAATGGTACATTCATATGCAGAAGAATCAATGAGTATGTTTATCATTCAACATATACAAAAATCAGCTCAAGATTAAATCAATACTTAAACATAAGACCCAAAACTATAAAATTACTAGAAAAGTAACATGTGGGGAAAACCACTTTAAGGCATCAGTATAAGCAAAGATGTCATGGCTAGGACATTAAAAGCATAGAAAATTATTTAAAAAATTAGACAACGGGACTATATAAAATTAAAAAGTTCTGAACAGCAAATGAAAACAATTATTAGAATGAGAAGATAATCTACTGAATGTGAAAAATACGTTTTCAAACTGTATGACAAGGGACTAATATCCAGAATATATAAGGAATTCAAAGAACTTAAAAATGAAAAACTAATAATCCAATTGAAAAGTGAGCAAAATACATGAATACATGAATAGATATTTCTAAAGAAGACTCACAAATGGCTCATAGAGATATAAAAAATCATCAACTTTTCTAATCATCAGGGAAATCTAATCAAAACAACAATGATATATCACCTTACCTTGGTGATATGGTATGGCTGTGTCCCAACCAAATCTCAACTTGAGTTGTATTTCCCAGAATTCCCATGTGTGGTGGGAGGGACCCAGGGGGAAGTAATTGAATCATAGAGGTTGTCTTTCCCGTGCTATTCTCATGATAGTGAATAAGTCTCACAAAACCTGATGGGTTAATCAGGGGTTTCTGCTTTTGCTTCTTACTCATTTTCTCTTGCTGCTGCCATGTAAGAACTACCTTTCACCTCCTGCCATGATTCTGATACCTTCCCAGCCACATGGAACTGCATGTCCAATTAAACCTCTTTTCTTCCCAGTCTCAGGTAAGTCTTTGTCAGCACCATGAAAATGAACAAATACACATGGTTAGAGTGGCTACTTTTAAAAAGACAAAACATAACAGATTCTGTTGATGATGCAGAGAGAAATGAATTCTCCTACAATATTGGTGGGACTGTAAATTAGTACAACCACTAGGAAAAACAGTATAGAAATTTCTTTAAAAACTAAAAATAGAGCTGCAATGTGATTCAGTGCTCAAACTACTAGCTATTTATACAAAGAAATATACATTTGAATATCATAGGTATACTTGCACTCTCATATTTGTCACAGCACTATTCACAATAGCAAAGATAAGGAATCAACCTAAGTGTCCAATGATGGATGGATACATAAGAAAATATTGGTCTATTCAGGAATTCTACTTCTTCCTAGTTTAGTCTTGGGAGGGTGTAAGTGTCCAGGTATTTATCCATTTCTTCTAGATTTACTGGTTTATATGCATAGAGGTGTTTATAGTAATCTCAAGGACTGAAGTTAAGGCAATAATTAATAGCCTAACACCAAAAAAAAGTCCAGGACGAGACAGGTTCACAGACGAATTCTACTAGACATACAAAGAGGAGCTGGTACCATTCCTTGTGAAACTATTCCAAACAATATAAAAAGAGGGAATCCTCTCTAACTAATTTCATGAGACTAACATCATCCTGAAATTGAAACATGGCAGAGACACAAGTAAAAAAGAAAATTTCAGGCCAATGTCCATGATGAACATTGATGCAAAAATCTTCAATAAAATATGGGAAAAACAAATCCAACAGCACACCAAAAAGCTTATGGTTACGCCAAATAGCCTGACAATCATTATCCATTCTATGAATGTAACAAATACTCACATACACCCAATACATATGTAAAATGTTTGCTTTCAGAAAAAAAAAAAACTGATGAAATATCACCTCACACCTAAGTATGGCTATTATCAGAAAAAGAATAAGTGTTGTTGAGGCTATGGAGAAAGGGAACCCCTGCTATTGTTGGTTGGAAAGTAAATTGGTGCAGCTGCTACAAAAATTATATAGACACAACTAAAAAAGAAAATTTCAGGCCTATATCCATGATGAACATAGATGCAAAAAATCTTCAGTAAAATACTGGCAAATCAAGTGCAACAACACATCAAAAAGATTATCCATCATGATCCAGTAGGCTTCATCCCAGGGATGCAAGACTGGTTCAACATATGCAGATCTATGAACGTAATCCATCACATAAACAGAACCAAAGAAAAAATCCACATTATCATCTCAATAGATACAGAGAAGGCCTTCAACAAAATTAAACAGCACTTTATGTGAAAAACTGTTAATAAACTAAGTATTGATGGAACATATCTCAAAATGATAAAAGCTATCTATGACAAACCCACAGCCAATATCATACTGAATAGGCAAAAACTGGAAGCATTCCCTTTGAAAACTGGCACTTGAAAAGGGTGCCCTCTCTCACCATTCCTATTCAACATAGTATTGGGAGTGCTAGCCAGAGCAGCAAGGCAAGAAAAAGAAAAAAAAGACATTCACTTAGGAAAAGAGGGAAGTCAAATTTTCTCTGTTTGCAGATAACATGATTGTATATTTAGACGACCCCATTGTCTCAGCCCCAAATCTCCTTAAGATAAGCAACTTCAGCAAAATCTCAGGATACAAAATCAATGTGCAAAAATTACAAGCATTCCTATACACCAGTAACAGACAGAGAGCCAAATGATGAGTGTACTCCCATTCACAATTGCTACAAAGAGAATAAAATACCCAGGAATACAACTAACAAAGGATGTGAAGGACCTCTTCAAGAAGAACTACAAACTACTGCTCAAGGAAAGAAGAGAAGAAACAAACAGATGGAAAAACATTCCATGCTCATGGTTAGGAAGAATCAATATCGTGAAAATGGCCATAGTGCCCAAAGTAATTTATAGATTCAATGTTATCCCCCATCAAGCTACCACTGACCTTCTTCAAAGAACTAGAAAGAAACACATTAAACTTCATACGGAACCAAAAAAAAAGAGCCTGAATAGCTAAGACAATCCTAAGCAAAAAGAATAAGCTGGAGGCATCATGCAACCTGACTTCCAACTATACTATAAGGCTACAGTAATCAAAACAGCATGGAACTTGTACCAAAACAGAGATATAGGCCAATGGAACAGAACAGAGGCCTCAGAAGTAACACCACGCACCTACAGCCCTTTGATCTTTGACAAACCTGACAAAAACAAGCAATGGGGGAAAGGATTCCCCTATTTAATAAAGATGTTACAAAAACTGGCCAGCCTTATGCTTAAAACTAAAACTGGATCCCTTTCTTACACTTTATACAAAAATTAACTCCAGATGGATTAAAGATTTTAACATAAGAACTAACACCATAAATCTCCTAAAATAACCTAGACAATAATGTTCAGGACATAGGCATAGGCAAGGACTTCATGACTAAAACAAAAAAGCAATGGCAACAAAAGTCAAAATAGACAAATGGGATCTAATTAAATTTAAAAGCTTCTGCGCAGCAAAAGAGACAATCATTAGAGTGAACTGGCAACCAACAGAATCTGAAAAAATTTTTGCAATTTACCCATCCGACAAAGGGCTAATATCCAGAATCTACAAAGAACTAAAACAAATTTACAAGAAAAATACAAACAACCCCATCAAAAAGTGGAAGAAGATATCCCCCCCCCCCCCCGGCTAGAACTTCCAATACTATATTGAATAGGAGTGATGAAGGAAGGGTATTAACAGGCATTTTTCAAAAGAAGACATTTATGCGGCCAACAAACATATGAAAAAAATCTGATCATCACTGGTCATTAGACAAATGCAAATGAAAACCACATTGAGATGCCACCTCATGCCAGTTAGAATGGTGATCATTAAAAAATCTGGAGACAACAGATGCTGGAGAGGATGTGGACAAATAGGAATGCTTTTACACTGTTCGTGGGAGTGTAAATTAGCTGAACCATTGCAGAAGACAGTGTGGTGATTCCTCAAGGATCTAGAAATAGAAATACCATTTGACCCAGCAATCCCATTACTGTGTATATGCCCAAAGGATTATAAATCATTCTTTTATAAAGACACATGCACACCTATGTTCATCACAGCACTATTCACAATAGCAAAGACTTGGAACCAACCCAAATGCCCATCGATGATAGAATGGATAAAGAAAATTTTGCACATATACCCCATGGAATACTATGCAGCCATCAAAAAGGATGAGTTCATGTCCTTTGCAGGGACATGGATGAATCTGGAAATAATCATTCTCAGCAAACTGACACAAGAACAGAAAACCAAACACTGTGTGTTCTAACTCATAAGTGAGTGTTGAACTATAAGAACACACTGACGCAGGGAGGGGAACATCACAAGTACTGGGCCCTTTTGGAGGGTGGATGGGTAGGGGAGGGATAGCAGGTGGTGGTGGGATTAGGGAGGGGATAACATTAGGAGGATTACCTAACGTAGGTGACGGGGGATGGATGCAGCAAACCACCAAGCCATGTGAATACCTATGTAACAATCCTTCACGATCTGCACATGTACCCGAGAACTTAAGTACAATATTAATAATAATAAAAGATCCTTGCTTAGGTCTCATGCTGTCTAAAAATTATTTAAAATATAATTTTAAGTATCCTTGAAATGACAGAATTATAGAGATGGAGACTAGACTAGTGGTTACCTGGGTGTGACTAGTTAAGTATAACATGAAGGAACTTTTATGTAATGGAAATATTTTGCATTTTGACTGCATTTGTGTTACTATCTTGATTATAATATTATATTATAGTTTTGCTGTTACTGTTGTAACAAACTATGTAAAGAACATGTGGTGTCTCTCCACTGTCTTACAACTGCCTGTGAATATACAATTATCTCAAAATTTGAAGGAGGTTTAATTAAAAGAAAATCAATTATTATTTTTCACTCATTGATTTAGACACTAATTGGATATTGGGTTCAAACAATATAATTGGACTGAGAAGCACTAAATCTAATGCTTCTTATTTACAATATTTCTAGTTCCTTTTATCAGTAATTGAACTGTAAGTTGCCTCTGTCTGCTTCCTCATCTAGACTATAGCAAGTCTTGTTCTATACTGTGTTTATCATTTTTAATTTATGTTTCCTTTAGGTCCATGAATACAGAAATTGCATTTTAGAGCTCTGTTATCTTTGTATTTTAGAGCTCTGCTATCTTCATATATGTGTTTTTAAAAAATTAGTATCTATCTGTGGTCATCTATCTATTTACATGTTTATCACTATCTATTATCTATCTATATTTCTTTAAGAAAGAGTAGGTGCTTTAAATGTGTTTACTTACTAGGTCATTTTGATGGAAAGAACCAGAATAAAATATACATATTTACAAAATCCCAGCATCCTTGTATAAAAAGGATGACAGATAGGCTACTAATCTTCAGGAAAAATAAAAACACTTAGCACCTAGAGTTTAATAGCTTACAATTTTGTTGCTTGAAATGCATTGTGGCTATTTGAAATACTGAAATTTTTTACATGTTGTTTTTAGTGTTTATTCAGTGTGTGAGAAATGAATGAAGAAATGTCCTCCCAGAACGATTATAATAGACCAAGTAGGGAACTAGATGAGCATAATTTCAGGAAAGCATAGACCAGGAGCACTTGAAACATTGTGGAGGGTCAGCATGTGTCAACCAAACAGTGAGAAAACTCTCAGTGGTGGATGCAGCATGGATCACCTCTGCTGCCATAGGAGAAAACCCTACTTTTTTGGTTCTGATCAAAATCAGTATTATCAAAGTGAAGGCAAAGTATACAATAGAGTGATATTGAACTTGTTACCCATTGATGGTATTCATTCAGTAGTTGAAATGTATTCATTCAAAAATATTGATAAGGTAGCTACTTGATATTAGGTATTATTCCACATAATGAGATACCATAATAAACAAATAGACTAATTGTTTTTTTACCAGCCTGAATCTCTGTTTAAAAGGCAGAAAATATACAACTAAACAAAGATGACAAAGAAATAGTGAAAAAGTGATAGGAGTTCTTCAAGACTTAAAAGACAAAAATGTGATATACAATGCCTTATGTTGAAGAGGAAGATGATGGTGTATATCTTAGACTGATTCTTTTTGTCCAGCTTTATTGAAGTATAAGTGACTTGTATTCAAGTCATTTATATGTGTGTGTGTGTATACATACGATGTGAAATAATTGTCATAATTAGGCTAATTAACATATCCATAACCCAATATCCCTAATTTGTTTTGGTATGGTGAGAAAACTTAAGATATACTCTCTTAGCAATTTTCAAGTATAAAATACAGTAATGTGCTGCATGACATTTCAGTCATTGACAGCATATATGACAATAGTCCCATAAAATTATATTGGAACTGAAAAATTTCCATCACCTAGTGACTTCATAGGGCATTACCCTTCTTATGTCTAGATGTACAAACACTCAACATTGTGTTACAATTGCCTATAATAGTCAGTACAGTAACATACTGCATAAATTTGTAGCATAGGAGCAACAGACTGTACCACACAACCTAGACATGTAGTATGCCATTCAGGTTTGTGTAAGTCTACTCTATGATTCACACAGTGATGAAATCACCTCACAACATATATCTCAAAATATATCCCATCATTAAGTGACACATGACTATACATGTGTACAGTTATTAACAATAGCCATGATGTTGTACATTAATTCTCCAGAATGTATTCATCTTATAACAGCAAGTTTGTACCTTTTGACCAACATCTCCTTATTTCCTCCAATCTCCAAGCCCTGGTAACCACCATTCCACTCTCTGCTTCTATGTATTTAACATTTTTAGATTCCATACATAAGTAATATTGTAGTATTTGTCTTTTTCTTTCTCATTTATTTCACGTAGCATAATGTTTTCCAGGTCCATTCCTGTTATTACAAATGCCAGACTGTCCTTTGTTTTTAAGGTTGAATTACATTGTATCTAAATATATGCTAGAATTTTTTAATCCATCTGTAGACACAAGTTGTTTCCATATTTTTGCTATTGTGAACAAAGTTACAATGAACAGTAGAGTGAATATATATCTTTGAAGTAGTGATTTCTATTTTCTTTGGGTATTGCTGAAGAGGGATTGCTGATTATACTGTGGTTCTATTTCTAATTTTTTCAGGAACCTTCATACTGTTTTCTCTATTGGCTGTACCAATTTACATTACCACCAACTGTGCATTATTCTATTTTCTTCACACCCTCACCAATCCTTATATTTGATAATAGCAATCCTAACAGATCTGAGGTAATAATCTCATTATGGTTTTGATTTACATTTCCCTAAGGATTAGTGATGTTGGACACTGTTTCACGTATCTGTTGGCCATTTGTATGTTCTTCTTTGGAAAAATGTCTATTTGGTTGCTTTGCCCATTTTTTTAAATCAAGAGACTTGTTTATTTGCCACTGAATTGTATGGGTTCCTTATATACCTTGTATATTAACCATTTATTAAATACATGGTTTTAACATGAATGAAAACAATCAACAAAATAAAAGAGCAAGCATGGATTGGTAAAAAATATTTGCAAGCTATATCTCATAAGGGGTTAGATTGCTTCTCAAGGACATTGCTTCTCAGAAGAAATAACAATTTAGCTGAGTTCTGAATAAGAAAATTGGCCCATATGTGAGTTGATCTGGCCAGAGAGCCTTTCAAGTAAAGGTAATAAGTTAAAATATTTGAAAATAAAATTTGTGAATACATTTGCATCAAAAATAGATGATATGTAGGGTAAGTACAAAAATACCTTCTTGCTAAATGTGTAACTTTAGTAAAACCAAATAAACTCACTCGTTTCTTTTTAGTAGTTCCTCAGTTATAATTTTAGATGTGAGAATAGCAAATTGTACCTGAGGAAGGTACAAAGTTGCACTATGTTGAACTGTCATCTCACAATGTATAAATGCACATTAGGCTGCTATCTTTATTTCTGCTAGCCTTGTGTCCTAAATGCTAGGAACACCTTGGCAAAAGGTGTAAAGAATTTGAGGGCTACATAATGTCTGCAAATGAACCATTTTTACCGTATATTCTAAAAGATTTTAACACCTACTAACATTTCTTGTCAAAATGCAGGGCTGAGTAATGAACATAGCTCCATTTTATTGGTGATTTTTAGGAAGCAAGACTATTAGTTATTTAATGAATGAGCTGAGTAATGACATGGATATCTTCCACAGGGCCAATGCATCAACCACATTTTTATAGGTTAATAGCTTGCTGCAGTAGGTATTTTCTACCATATTTTGAAAATATAGCTCATATCTTGGAACCAATTGACACTATGAATATGTCAGAAGGGCAACAATGGAGAATTGGGCTTTCTAAAATAAAGATGAGTAGTTCAATCAGAAAAAGCTAGAAAGAAATAGAAATAACATTGAATTTGTAGATTGCTTTGGGCCATATGGCCATTTTAACAATATTAATTCTCCTGACCTATGAACATGGGATGATTTTCCATTCATTCATAAGATAACTTCTTTCATCCATGTTTTGTAATTTTCCGCATATTTTTCACCTCCTTGGTTAGATGTATTTCTAAGTATTTTATTTTTTGTGGATATTGTACATGGGATTACATTCCCGATTTGCCTCTCAATTTTAATGTTGTTAGTGTATAGAATACTACTGATTTTTGTGCATAGATTTTGTATCCTGAGATTTTACTGAAGTCATTTATCAGGTCTCAGGAACTTTTGGCAGAGTCTTTAGGGCTTTCTACATTATAAAAGCACATAATCAATAAAGAAGGCTAATTTGACTTATTTTCCTATATGGATGTCTTTTATTTCTTTCTCTTGCCTGATTGTTCTGGCTAGGACTTCCAGTACTATTTTGAATAGGAGTGGTGAGAGGGGACATCCTTATCTTGTTCCACTTCTTAAATAGAATGCTTCCAGTTTGTGCCCATTCAGCATAACTGTAGGTTTGCCATAGATGACTGTTATTATTTAGAAGTATGTTCTTTTGACATCTAGTTTGTTGAGGGTTTTATAAAGAATGTGTAGGGAATCCATGAGCCCCACATCACCCGTGGGTTCCCCGAGTTCAGTGGCGACAAAGGAGAAAAAGACAGATTAAGAGAAAAAGTGGAACCAGGGGGTGACAGTGGTGTCACGTTTTGGAGGTGACAGTGAAGGCCCTGAGCTCTGATGATCCACACTATTTATTGATTACAATCACTTTGATCTACAGGGTAGGGGTGGAGTGATGGTGGAGTGAATCAGTGAGCCGTAAGTCAATCAGTGAGCTGGAACTGGTCTATCAGTCTAAGGATTGATAATAGTGGTGGCTTGGGAGTTTCACAAAACAAGAACATTAGGTTATATTTAGCTTATTATCTATGTACAGCTGATGGAACACAGACCTTAAAAGAAGTCTACAAGTCTGGCTACGTCATAGTGCTATGAAGGGGTTTTACGTCTTTGAGCACAATGTTTATGGTAACAGAGCCTAGGTCACCCTGCACCGGAACATGAGGCATGGAGAGGTCTTCCTCCTCAGAGGCCCCCCGTGGCCTTCTGCAGTTTGTTTTTCCTTGTTTCTATGTTACTCATAACCAAGTTATGTAGGCACTCTGTAAGTCCTTTCTCCTTTGCTGTTTTTCCCAAAAGAAGGGATGTTGGATTTTTTCAAAATCTTTTTCTGTGACTATTGAGATAATATGGCTTTTAAAAATTTCTGTTTATGCTGTGAATTACATTTATTGTTGTGTATATGTTAAATCAACACTGCATGACAAGAATAAAGCCTACTTTATTATGGTGAATTAACATTGTTATTTACTGCTGGATTTGATTTGCTAGTGTTTTGCTGAGGATTTTTACACCAATGTTCATCAGCAATTTGGGTCTGTTGTTTTCTTTTTTATGTCATGTCATTGTCAGATTTTGTTATTAGAGTGATGCTGGCTTTATAGAATGAGTTAAAGAAGATTCCCTCCTTCTCCATTTTTTTGAAATGGTTTCAGTAGGACTGGTACCAGCTCTTTGTACATCTGGTAGAATTTGCCTGAGAGTCCTCCTGGTCCAGGTCTTTTTTTGGTTATATTACTGATTCAATTTTAGAACTCATTATTAGTTAGTTTATGGTTTCAATTTCTTTCTCATTGAGTTGTGAGAGGTTGTAATTTTACAGGAATTTATCTATTTCCTCCAGATTTTCTAGTTTTATGCATGGCAGTGTTCATAATGGTCTCTGAGGACATCTCACATTTTGTGGAATAGGTTGTAATGTCATCTTTGTTTCTGATTGTGCTTATTTGGGGTTTCTCTGTCTTTTTCTTTGTTAAGCTACCTATTGGTCTATTGATCTTATTAATCCTTTTGAAGAACAAGTTTTGGTTTCATTAATTCTTTGTATGGATTTTGGGGTCTCAATTCCACTCAGTTCTGCTCTGATTTTAGTTATGACTTTTCTTCTGCTAGCTTTGAGCTTTGTTTGTTCTTCCTTTTCCTAGTTCCTCCAGACATGATGTTAGATCATTAACTTAAGATTTTTCTAAATTATTGATCTAGGCATTTAGTGCTCTAAACTTTCCTCTTAACACTGCTTTTGTTGCATTCCAGAAATTTTAGTATGTTGTGTCTGTTTTCATTTTTTTTAGAGTTTTTAAATTTCTGACTTAATTTCATTGGTTACCCAGAAGTGATTTAGGAGAAAGCTGCTTAATTTTCATGTATTTGTGTGATTTTGAGGGAACTTCTTGGAACTGCTTTGTATTTATATTCCACTGTGGTCTAAATGTATGATTGATATGATTTTTATTTTTCTGAATTTATTAAGAATTGCTTTGTGGCTGACCATGTGGTTGATCTAAGACTATGTTCCATGTACAGATGAAAAAAATATATATTCAGTGGTTGATGGGTGAGTGTTCTGTCAATGTCTATTAGACTCAATTGATCAAATGTCAAATTATGTCCAAATTTTCTTTGTTAGTTTTCTGGCTCAATGATATGTCTAGTCTTGTCAGTGGGGCATTGCATTCCCCCACTATTATTGTGTGAATGTCTCTAAGTCTTTTTGTTTTGTCTCTAGAAGTACTTGTTTTGTGAATCTGGGGTGCTCCAATGTTGGGTGCCTTATATTTAAGATAGTTAAGTCATCTTGTTCAATTGAACACTTTATTATTATGTAGTTGCACTTTATTATTATGTAATGCCCATATTTTTTCTTTTCTATTGTTGTTGATTTAAAGTCCATTTTCCATTTGCATGATAGATCTTCCTGCAGTCCTTCATCTTGAGTGCATGAGTGTTGTTGTTACATGAAAGATGGGTCTCTTGAAGACAGCAGACATATGAATCTTATTTTCTTATCCAACTTAATTCTTTGTGCCTTTTAAGTTGGGCATTTACATTCAAGGTTAATATTAATGTATGAGGTTTTGATACTAGTGTGGAATTGTTACCTGATTGTTTTATAGTTTCTATTGTGTCATGCCTTTAACGAGTCTGTAACCTATATACTTAAGTGTGGTTTTGTAGTAGCAGATATCATTCTTTCATCTTCATGACTAGAACTCCCTTAAAAATATCTTGTAAGGCTAGTGATAATGAGTTATCTTAGCAATCACTTATCTGAAAAAGATTTTATTTCTCCTTTGCTTATGAAGTTGTTTGGCAGGGCATGAAATTTTTGGTTGGAGTTTGTTTTTTTTGAGAATGTTGAAAATAGGCCCCTGGTGTCTTCTGGTTTGTAGGGCTTCTGCAGAGAAGTCTGCTGCTAACCTGAAGGGGTTATCTTTGTAAATGATCTGACCTTTTTCTCTAGCTGCCTTTAAATTTTTTTTTTCTTTAGCATTGACCTTAGAGAGTCTGGTGACTATATGCCATGGTGATGTTTCTTTTATATAGGATCTCTCAGGTATTCTCTGTATGTCTTATATCCAGATGTCTAAATCTAGCAAGATTAGAGGAATTTTCTTGACTTATTCCTTCAAATGTGTTTTCCATGTTGATTGCTTTTTATTCTTATCCCCCCAGAAATGCCATTAATTTATAAGCTTGGTAGCTTTACATAATCTCATATTTCTCAAAGACTTAGTTCATTAAAAGAAAATCTTTTTCCTTTATTTTTGCCTGATTCAGCTTGAAAGAACAATCTTCATGCTCTGAAATTGTTTATTTTGTTTGGTCTAGTCTATTGATAAAAGTTTCCATTGTATTTGAAATTCATGAGTTTTTCAGTTGAATTAACTTGGATTAAGTTTTTTTCTTTTTTAAAGATGTTTACTTCTTCTTTTATTTTCTGCATTGCTTTAGATGTTTCCTTTTGTTGATTTTCAGTCTCATCTTGGATCTCTCTGAGTTTTTTGAATACACAGTTTGGAATATCTTGCACTTCTCTGCCTCTATTTTGGCTAGGGACAATTGCTGGAGAGCTAAAGTAAGCCTTTAGTGGCATCACATTTTATTTTTCATGGTGGCAGAAATCTTATGCTCATATCTTCTCATCTGGAGAGGATTGTGTTGGGTAAGGTCTTAATACTTTGCTTCTATAGTGTCACACACTTCTGTCAGCACATTTTGTATTGGGCTGTAGGTTTGACCCATGGGCCAGTACATGGCATTGGCAGGTAGGAGACAGCTGCCACACAAGCAACTGTATGAACCTGATCTTTGTTTACTGTAAAGTGCCCTTTGTTGTTTCAGGTTAAGGGTTGGACAGTGGAGTGCCCAGTGCCCTGAGCTTCCCATTCCCTGTGGGTGGTGGGATACTGTTGTGCAGATGGAGCCTCTGACTTTCCCATGGATATCCCAATGATGAGCACAATCACCAGCCCTAACCAGGGTGCCTGGAGGGAGCTCATGATGAAGTGTGCTGAGGTCTCTTTTGGGGTTGTGAGAGGGCTGCATTGGCTCCCCATCCTAGATAAACATGAATACAATCTGTTTCTCTGTCACATCCCTGTTCTAACATTTGTGACTTCTAGTTCAGATGTATACTGTAGTTTATCTCTGGACTGTAATGTGGTTGGGAGCCACAGGGAACATCTGTTTTGGTAGTCTTTGTGGGAGTGGTTTCAGGGTATAACCTCATCATACAACTTGATACAGAAAGCTCTAAGGCTTTGCTCTTCCCAGTGTGGTTGGGCCTGTGGGAACAGGTGTTAGGTGTGGTGGTGTCGGCTGGTTTGGTCAGCCTGAACTCAAGCCATGGTGGAGGTGATTAGGTTCCAGCAGAATTGGAACGGGGTTGGTTTCTCCTCCAATTCCAAAGACCCCTACATGGCCTTTGGGACAGTATATATGAAGGGGTTGGACTGGCGTTATGCTAGCCCAGAGTTCAGATGCTGGCTGTAACAAGAAGATATGGGCTGGTCTGCAGCTCGCTGGCCAAACTCTCAAGCAGTGGCAGACAAAATTCTTATGTGGTGGGAGCTTGAGGGCATACCTTACATTGTCTCTTAGATGATCCACTTGAAAAACTGGTATTTATTCATCACTTTCTTTCCTCTCCATGAGAATGGCATACAGTAGCTTCTTCTAGTTAGTCATCTTGAACATATCCCTCAGTGATTAAGTTTGAACATATGCATTTCGGGGGACCCATTCAGAACATAACAGTCTTCGATACTACTTTATATTTGAATTGCTTTCAGAATAGTTGGTTCAAAGTCTCCTTGCAATAGTGAGGTGACAGAACCAATGGTCTATCAGTGACACTTACTGTTCACAACACTATGTAGTAAAGCCTATGGGACAATGTGGCTCTTTTCTCTAAAGAGGAAGGCAGTGACTTGAAAACATATCAATATTGTACCACTTAGAGAAGTGTGTGGTAAAATTAGTCACTGGATTAGTCCTCTGAAAATCACTGTCTGATCACAAAGGGTATTTGAAGTAGGAATAACTCTTTAACACATATTTGCCCAAACTCTACAGGAAAAATGAAAGCCCAGATTTCATAAAGTGTGGGTTTTACTGGCAGAAAATGAGTAAAATAAACTGGCCATTATTTCCAGTTGATGCTCCAGACATTGGAGAGCTGAGAAAAAAACATCTCTGTGTACTATATACGAATTCCTGACTTAAAAAGCCATGAGTGTAATAACATGTTTTATAATGCCAAGTTTTTGAATAAGTTGTTACTTAGCAATAGTATATGGAACACAAATACTGCAAGAATGAGGGAAAAGCAAGGGATAAATTAATAGCTACATTGAAAACAACAGGGGCAAACAGGAGGCAGGATTTAGTTAACTACCTGTCTAACATGTCTTCACATTGGCTGACAGATGTAAATGACTGTGATTCTATGCATTGTTAGAAGTCAGTGTTACCACATAGTCACTAGAGACCTTGAATATTTTTAGCATTTTTCTTCTTTCAATGTGAACTTAACCAAGCAATTAGACACACATATTTTAGAATAAAACTTAGAGAAAATTATGCATTTCTTACTCCTCTTATGGGTATTGAGACAAGAGGGTTGACTTCAATTGCACTTCTTTCATCAGTGATATCATTTGTCTGTGTCCCTACTCAAATCTCATCTTGAATTATAAAGCCCATAATCCCTACATGTCAAGTGTGGGACCAGGTAGAGGTAATTGGATTAAGGGAGTTGTTTCCACCATGCTGTTGTTCTTTTGCCAGTGAGTGAGCCTCATGAGATCTGATGTTTCTATAAGCATCTGACATCTTCCTGCTGGCACTCACTCCATCCTGCCACCCCGTGAAGAGGTGCCTGGCTCCTCTCATTTGCCTTTGCCATGATTTTCAGTTTCCTGAGGCTTTCCCAGCAATACAGAACCATGAGTCAATTAAACTTCTTTCCTTTATATATTATGCAGCCTCAGGTATTTCTTCACAGAATTGCAGGAATGGACTAATACAATCAGTATCTTCAACCAAGAAAGAAGACCCAGTAAGGAGTTCCTTTTTAATGCTTTAGTAACGGTTGACCAGTTAATTCTGACCAATTCTTCAGCTAAGGACAATTAGAAAATTTAGGGCACTGACACTTACAGGAGTCAGAAAACTAACAATACGGTGGCGAATGGCCAGGCCAGGATCAGGGAGAAGAGACAAATCTGGGATATTGATCCCATCATCTGTGGCTATTTGTGCTTTGTAGGCTTTTGTAAACTTCTTAAGAACCAAGTGAGTGTGAGCAGCACATACAAAAACTACATAATAAACATAAGCTTATGTGTAGAAACATTTGAGATTTGTAAAGGACCATATAAAAAGTTGTATTAGCCCATTCTCATGCTTCTACGAAGAAATACCTGAGACTTGGTAATTTATAAAGGAAAGAGGAATTGACTCACAATTCCACATGGCTGGGAGTCCTCAGGAAACTCACAATAATGGTGGAAGGCACCTCTTAATAGAGGGACAGGAGAGAGAATAAGTGACAGCAGGGGAAAGGTCAGACACTTAGATAACCATCAGATCTCCTGAAAATTCACTCACTTTCATGAGAACAGCATGGGGAAACCATCCACATGATTCAATTACCTCCTACTGGGTCCCTCCCAAAACACATGAGGATTATGGGGATTACAATTCAAGATGAGATTTTGTTGGGGACATAGTCAAACCTTATCAAAAGTCATAAGGCAATTTCTGACAAATTTCAAAAACTGATATACAGATTATATGAAATAAACTGGCATTTTATCATATTAACATGTTAATTAGAAAAATTGTATATGTTTGTGCTATATCCTGAATTGCTTTCCACCCCATATATTCACATGCTAAAGCCTTAACACCCAATTTGACTGTGTTTGGAGACACAGCTTTTAAGGAAGTTATTAAGGTTACATGAAGTTAGAAAGCTAGGGCCCAAATTCTATTACACTGGCATTCTTATAAGAAGACACACCAGGAGTGTGTGCACATAAATAAACGGCCATGTGGGAACATGGTGAGAAGGCAACTGTTTTCAAGTCAAGGAGAGAGGCCTCACCAGACACGAACCATTGCTACAGCTTAATCTTGGACCTCCAGGCTCCAGAGTTTGATAAAATAAAAGTCTGGTGTTGAAGCCGTCAAGTCTGTGATTTTTTTTTTTATGGCAGTCCAAGAAGACTAAACACAGTTTAGAAAATAAGGGATGAATTTTTAAATAACCCAGGAGAATTACATTTTCTGTCATGAAAAAATAAAATGGTCCAAAATTATCCTTTCACCATAAACAAGTAGAAACTAGAGAAATTGCAAGAAACAATTTTCAGTCAAAGGCAATAGACAATGAAATACTGTCATCACTGAGAAAAGGAAAACTAATTCAGTGAGTCCTACCATTATGTACTTTTGGAACATGATACAATTCTCAATGTCACAGGAGGGGAAAAACTAAAATGAACACAGACATATTTCTTGAAAGAGAACACAGAGAATACAGTTCAAGGAATATGAGATAGCTAGAATTTGTGGGGCAGATAAGTTGAATTGACGGAGCTACAGAAAAGAATTTTAGAAATCTGCACAGGAATCCCATTAAGTCTTCAGGTGATTACCAATCATGCAGGCAAAGGGTGAAATTAACCAAGGGTAGAAAGGAGAAAATTTAACAAGAAAGGAAACAATTACTTAATAGCTATAATAATAAAAATTCCCAGAGCTCAGTTAGGGTTAAAGATAGTACAAGCTTTTATCAGTCAGAATGTAGAGATATTAGTGAATACTGAGGACAGGTAACAGAAAACTCAAAGTTTTGTATCTTTAAAGTAGAACTCAATTAGCCCTAAGACAAAGGCAACTATAAGCCTGCACAAAAAGAGCTTAGAAACAAACCTTGACATGATGAAACTGGTTATCAAGCCAACTGACTTCAAGAAGTCAAACTCGGAGAGAGATCCAAGATGGCCAATTAGCAGCAGCTCAGGATTGTAGCTCCCACTGAAAGCGGAGAGAGTGAGTGGACGCCACATTTTCAGACGAATTGTTATTGCCCACAGACCAAGAGATTCCCGGCGAAGGAGCCCCACGGGTAGCCAGCGCGACTCTTTGGCCGGCGCAGCCATGTTGCAGGCGCCCCAGCGCGGCAGTTCTCAGTCCAGAGTATACGGGACTGAGTGCCCTTCTAGTTGGCGTTGGAGCTCTGGGAAAACAGAGTCTCCCATTCAGCTGATTGAAAAGCGGACTGAAGCGGGGAACCAGACTGGGAGATTCCCGGGCAGAAAAGCGCCAAGATCTTAACGCCGCTGTTTTAGCCGGCGTAGTGGGTCGCCACAGGTGCAGGCTGGTCACCCCCCCACCAAAAAAAAAGAGCAATTGGAACTGCTGACGATTGAGAGTTTCGCAGCAACTACAGCTGAACCCGGAAAGGTCCAGCTCGGTAGGGAAGGGGCATCCGCTGAAGGAAAACTAAGAAACAGAAAAAACTTTACCACCACCAAGCTGGACTTCCACTCAGAGACCTAATCTGAAAGTCAGCAATTACACAGATGACAGGTGGATAAATCCACAAAGATGGGAAAAAAACAGCACAAAAAGGCTGAAAACACTCAAAATCAGAATGTCTTTCCTCCTACAGAGGATTGCAGTTCCTCATCACCAATTGAACAAGGCTGATTGAGAATGAATGTGAGGAATCAACAGAATCAGGCTTCAGAAGGTGGATAATGAGAAACTTCTGTGAGCTAAAAGAACATGTTCTAGCTCAATGCAAGGAAACTAAGAACCTTGAAAAAAGGTTTGACGATATGTTAAAGAGAATGAACAATTTAGAGAAGAATATAAGTGAATTAATGGAGTTGAAAAACACAATAGGAGAACTTCGCAAAGTATGCACAAGTTTTAACAGTCGAATTGATCAAGCAGAAGAAAGGATTTCAGAGGTCAAAGACCAACTTAACGAAATAAAACGAGAAGACAAGATTAGAGAAAAAAGGGTAAAAAGGAATGAGCAAAGTCTCCAAGAAATATGGAACTATGTGAAAAGACCATATCTACGTTTGATAGGTGTACCTGAACGTGACGAAGAGAATGAATCCAAGCCGGAAAATATTCTTCAGGATATTATCCAGGAAAACTTTCCCAACCTAGCAAGGCAGGACAATACTCAACTCCAGGTAATACAGAGAACACCACAAAGATATTCCTCAAAGAGAGCAACCCCAAGGCACATAATCATTAGATTCACCAGGGTTGAAATGAAGGAGAAAATACTAACGGCAGCCAGAGAGAAAGGTCTGGTTACCCACAAGGGGAAGCCTATCAGACTCACAGCAGATCTCTCAGCAGAAACCCGACAAGCCAGAAGAGATTGGGGGCTAATACTCAACATCCTTAAAGAAAAGAACTTTCAACCCAGAATTTCATATCCAGCCAAACTGTTTCATAAGTGAAGGAAAAATAAAATTTTTTACAAACAAGCAAGTACTCAGAGATTTCATTACCACCAGGCCTGTTTTACAAGAGCTTCTGAAAGAAGCACTATATACAGAAAGGAAAAACCAGTATCAGCCATTCCAAGAAACCCATCAGTAAGCTGCATCCAGACTCATCTCACATGCAAGGATATACAGAGACTCAAAATAAAGGGATGGAAGAAGATTTGCCTACCAAATGGAGAGCAAAATAAAATAAAATAAAATAAAATAAAGTAGGAGTTGCAATTCTCATCTCTGATAAAATAGACTTTAAAGTAATAGAAACCAAAAGAGATAAGAAGAACATTGTATAGTGGTAGAGGGATCAAAATAATGGGAAGAGCTAACGATCCTGTCTATGAGCACCCAATATAGGAGCACCCACATACATAGGGCAACTTCTTGGTAACTTACAAAGAGACTTGGACTCCCACACGATAGTAGTGGGAGACTTTAACACTACATTGTCAATATTGGACAGATCAATGAGACAGAAGGTTAATAAGGATAACCAGGACTTGAACATAGACCTCGAACAAGTAAATTTAATAAACATTTACAGAACTCTCTACTCCAAAACCACAAAACATACATTTTCTTCAGTAACACATCACATCCATTCTAAAAGTGACCACATGGTTGGGAGTAAATCACTCCCCCAGCAATTGCATAGCATTTCGTAGGTTTAAATGAAAATATTGGCTGGCTGTTTGTTTGTTATTTTCCTCCCATATTCCTTCCTGTCAGCATTGTATAACACAATTATTAGTACAAAAGAGCTTTTCAGTACCCATTTTTAGACTGCATTCCAGCCTGGGCAATAGAGCAAGATTCCCGTTCTCTCTCCCTCTTTTCTCTTCTTTTTCCCTTTCTTTCATTCTCTTTTTTTCTTCTTCTCTCTTTTTTCTTTTCTTTCAAAAAAAAAAAAAAGAAAAGAAGTTGAACTCTGCTTAATGGTATAAAACAGTCCTCAATGTTTAAACTGCATTAATAATCACTACAGGTATAAAAAAGAGTGAACAATATTTAGGAGGAAAATGTCAATAAAACAAAAAAAAATGAGAGAGGTAATAAATTCATTTAAAAAATGAAAGCAATTGTAAATATGTTCCTTATGTAAAAAGATGAAAAAATATGTAATATGATGAAAAGAAAAAAACTATGTTAAATACGATATAGAAATTGAACTTCTAATGATGCAAAACAAAGAATAAAAAACACTGGATGGAATTACAGCAGATAAGACCTCAAAGAAGAAATGATTAGTGAACTTCAGTATAATAGCAGTAAAAATCCAAAATAAAATATAGCAAAAAAACCCTGAAAATAAATGAATAGAGCATTAGTGGCCGAGACAAAATATCAAGCAATTAAGCAGTGTAATATATATTTGAGTAGAATCTCCAATGGGGAAGACAAGTGAGAGTAATGGGGGTCATATACAAAAACATTACTTGAAGAAATAGTAGCAGAAAATGTTATAAAGACTATAAAATCACACATTCTAGAAATAAAATATTAAGCAGAATCAAATGCTAAATAAAATAATGACAAGAAAAGACATACTAAAGCAAATAATAAATGAACTGCTGAGAAGCAATGAAAAAGAAGAAATCTTAATTGCAGGCAGAAAAAAGAAACTGCGAAGAATATAAATCATAATTGTAACAAATGTGTTATCAAAAAGTGCAATCTAGATAATAATTAAAAGTCAGCCTTAAAGTACTAAAAGAAAGAAAAAACTATCAGCCCAGAATTTTGGCAAAGTGAAAATATCTCATAAATTGAATGTGAAATAAAGTATTTTCCTTCATGCAACAGATGACAAAATCATTGGCAACAGAGATAACCTCGTAGTCTTTTATGCAAAAAGGAAATAATACTCCATTAGGGTTTTACAGAGAAACACAGCCAATAGATAAAGACACTGACACACACAGACACACACAGACAGACACAGCACACACACACACACACACACACACACGGCAGGAAGACAGATTTTAAGTAATTGGCTCGTATGATTGCAGAGGTCGGTAAGTCTGAAGTTCTGAAATTTTGTAGGCTCAAAATCTGGAGTTAGTTTTACAGCCTTGAGTCCATAGTTAATTCTAAAATCCACAGGGTAGGGCAGCAGGCTGTAAACTCAGGCAAGGTTTCTATGATTCAGTCTTGAAGCAGAGTTTCTGTTTCTTGTAAAACCTCAGACTTTGTTCTTAAGGCCTACAATGGATTGAGTGAGGCCCACACAATTATGGAAGTAATCAATTTTACTTAAAGTCTACTGATTTTAAAAGTTAATCAGATATAAAAAATACTTTCACAGCAGCATGTAGTGTTTAAACAAACAGCCAATCACCATAGCCCTAGCCACATTGACAAGTAAAATTAATCATTATATAGCCCATTTAAAAATATCTACCTACAAAATTAAATAAATAGTACTGGTAAAAATAAATGTGTGAGTAAACATAGAACATTTCAAATTTACAAGATCTCATTTAAATAACATTGAGTATAAACCTAAAGCTACAACTAAGATTGTAACAATAAACTGTGCTGTAACATGTAGAAGTAAAAATATGATAATTGCAAAAATTATGAATAAATTAATTTATAAATTATATATTTGTAAGATACTAAAGTATACATGAAGTGATATAACATTACTTTAAGATAGAGTATTGTTAGTTAAATATGCATGATGAAAACCCTAGGGAAACTACACATGAATGCATATGAATAGACATGAAAAAGTACATTTCATATTCCAATAGGGATGATAAAAAAATTTTTTTTAATTCATATGAGAAAAAAAGAAACCAAAACCAAATGGAACAAACAGAAAACAAATAGCTCACAATATAGTTAACCATAATCATCTTAAAAGGTACATAAAAACTAAATGGCATAATTATACCCATTAAAGATAGAGCACCTAAATGTGAATGCAAAGTGTTACCTAATATTTGCTGCATATAATAAAGTCACATTAACTATAAATGCATAGATATTTTAAAAGTAACAGAACAAATAAAGCATATACTATGCCACCACTAATCCAACGAAGTGAGTAGCTATATTAATATTACATAACTTAGACTCCAGATTAAATATTATAGTGATAAGGAACAAATTTTATAATGATAAAGTGATAAAATAATTAAGAATATGTAACAAGCTCAAATATGTATGCAAAAAACACCACATTGTATAGGGAAAGTCTAATACAACTGATAAGTTAAACAGATTTATAAGTCTAATATAACTGATAAGATAGAGAGATTTATAAATATAGTTGTGATTTCAAAAAAAAATTCTCTAAAATATAATGTGAACAAAAATATTTGTAAAGATATGCAAATCTTGATTGACATTATCAATGAAGATCCTGTCAGATTTTTGTAGAATGCTTCCCTCAACAACATCATAATGTATCATTGCAAGTGCAAATAAACATTCACTGACGTAGATAATTTTCTGGATCTTGTTAGTTTTTTTTTTTAATAAAAGTGTTAATAAGTTTAAAACAATTTAATTCATAAAAAGTAAAATTTCTAATCACAGCTAAATTCCCATATATTAGAAAATTCAACAGTATGTCACTAAATAAGTACCTATTGATCAAAGAATAAATCACAAGGAAAATAAGAAAAAAATTGAAATGAATGAAGATGAAAGGAGTATATCAAAATTTGTGGCAGACAGGTAATGCAGTGTTTTGCAGGGATAATAAAGGCTTATATTGAAAGGCACAAGTCAGAAATTTTTTTTAAAAAAATCTAAATTTATACCTCAATAGAAAAAGAGAGAGAAATTAAGCAGAATTAAAAAGATAATAATCAATGAAATAGAATATGTTCAAAGAATAGCAAAAATCAAAGAAATAAAAGCTGTCCCTTAAAAATATAATTAAGATTGATACGCTATTAAAATAAAAGATTAAGATAAATAACTTATTATAAACGATCAACATTAATAATAAAGGGCTAAAGCCCACATCTTAATATTAAAATGCTATTTTTCCCTACTGTTGAGTATTAGGAACAAAGCAAAGTTTTCAGCTCTAATAATTTCCATTCAATATCCTTCTAAAGATTCTAAAAAATTCAAGAAAGAAAAATTTAAAAAGAGAAGAAGGAAGAAAGAAAGAGGAAGGAAAAAGCAATCAAAAGAAGATAAATTTGAGAATAAAGTAAGTCAAGTTTTTGTGTAGACATGATAGGCTATGTATAAAATTGTAAATTTTTAAAAAAGGAATCAGTACCTATAAGTAAGTTTAGAGAAGTATTATGATACAAGGTTAGTAGAAAATTTACACGTATTTTCACATACTAGTAATACCCTATTGAAAATTGAAAGTTTAAAAAATTATCATGTACAGTAGTATAAAAAATATAGAATACTTGGGACTAACAATAAAATATGTACAAGATTACATAGTAAAAAGAGCAAAATATTATTCAGATGAACATTAGAAGACCTGAATAAATTCAGTTATTTCATTTAATTCCCAAGATAAATCCCAGTAGGCTTTCCATTGAAATTGAAAAATTAATTTTAAAATCTATATGGAAATATAAAGGACTTAAAAGAACCAAACAGTTTTGTAAAAAGGAACAACAAAGTTAAAGGACTAACCATCCTGATTTCAGGATTGATGCAGCTTCAGTAATCAAGACAGTGATTGAGGCACTGGTTTAGGGATAGACATCTAAATTAATGGAACAGAATAAGGAGGCCAGAAGTAGACTTACACTTATGTACATGTGCACTTATACATTTGATTTTTCACAAATGCACAAAGATCATTACTGAGGAAATAATAAATTATTCAAAAGTTGTGTTTGAGCAATCAGAAAGCACTAGAAAAAACAAAATAAATTTGAACTATTACCTGACAGTGTAGGTAAAAGTTAACTCAAAATGAATCTCAGACTTAAATGTAAAAGTAAATTACCATATTTTTGGTCATTTGAGGACAGAAAAAAACATAAAAATTAGGAATCTAAGCAAAACCAAAATTTTATTTAAAAATTTACTATCAAGAAAATGAAAAGGAAAACCAAAAACTCATGGAAATTATGTACAAATCATATATTTAATCAAGGACTTACACCAAGTACATATGAATAATTCTTTTGGTTTAATAATGAAAAGACAAACTACCCAAGAGAAAACAGGCAAATATTTGAGCAAACACTTCCAAAGAAGACAAATGGATGGCAAATAAACACATAAAATGTGCAATATTATTTGATATTTAAAAATGCAAATTAATACCACACAGCATTATCACTACACATGCAATAAAATGAATATAATTAAAACACAGACAATATCAGGTTTTGGAGAGAATGTGGTAAACTGGAACTTATATACAAAAGATATAGCCATGTTGAAAAGAGTATTGTAGTTTCTTGTGAATTAAACACATACTTACCATACAATATAGTACTGAACTCTTGGGACTTTAATCAAAAATAATTCAAAATATTGAATATTCATAGCTACTTTATTTGTAATAGCTAAAATGTAGAGAGAGCCCAAATGACCATGAATTAATGAATGAATAAACCAGTTGTGGTGTAGCCACTCAAAGGAATACTAGTCAACTATTTAAAATAAACTATTAATAAATGAAACACTATGGATAAATTTCAAAAGCATTAAACTAATTGAAAAAGTAAGAGATAAAGGTATAATTTATAAAAATTTTGATAGAAGGAATGACTTGTGACAGAAACATCAATTACTGATGTAATCTTGGTGTAGGGGGAGGGCTTTCAGGGAAAAGGGGGCACAGTGGAACATACTGGAATGATGGAAATGTTCTATATCTTTCTTATGATTGTTGGTTTAACACTGTATTTATTTCTTAAATAATCCCTATGGTTATGGTGTGTAATTTTTAATTTATCTTATAATTTTAAACTATACCTAAGTTAGCTGATTAAAATGTGTAACTATGATATAAAAGTAGAAATTTAAAAATACTGTGATTTGAGTAACAGAAATAGTAGTACACATAAAAATTTGAGGAATGCAAGCAAAGTCATGCTTAAAAGGAAATTTGTATACTTTAATAAATACATTTTTAAAAAGAATAAAGTTATGAATATAATGTCCTAATTTTTCCTCCTAATATGTTGAATACATAATAGAAATTACTATAAACCAAACATGGTTGATGAAAAAAAATTTTTTAAATTTAATGTAGTTCTCCACATTTGTATTAAGGAGACAAGCAAAACAAATTTTGTTTCTTTGAATAACTTCTGAAAAATTTCTTAAATAAGTATAATCAGAAAAAAAAGTTCAAAAAAAATTTTCTACTCTTTCTATTTAACACTCTTCTGGAGGTCCTAACCAGTAGAGTAAGGTGAGAAATAAAACTAAAATATAATGATTAGAAATAAATAAATATTCATGACTAATGTGATGTTATATGTAAATCAATACAAAATAACTCACAGATCATGCATTCAAATTAGTAAGAGTATAGTCATGTTTACAAGAATAGCAGAGTTACTCCGAAAGTTTGCAACCTATTGCCTGTGCTCATGGTTCAGAGATTACACTTCCAGTAGATAAAGAAGATAACCCAAATATCCTTGTAAAAATATTGACAGACCTTCTGGCAATCAAACAAATAGTGTTTTCTTATAGTAGAATATCTGGGGCAGCATCAACCTAGCCTGTCCACAGATACTCACAAAATCTATTGGTGACACAGATTTTATAGAGGGAGTCACATAAATCAGGACTCGGCAAACTTTTTTCTGTAAGGTAGCTACATAGTAAACAGTTCAGGCTTTGCAGGTCACATGAAACCTCTTTTACATATTCTTTTTCTCTCTCTTTTTGAAAATAATTTTAAAAGCCATTCTTAGGGCTATACAAAATCATGGTTAAGCTGAATTTGGCCATTGGTCATAATTTGTCAACCCTTATACAAATTATAAGAAAACAATTGAAGATGTGTCATGCCCAAAATGACTATTCTATGAAAATTATGCATCTGCATATATTACATAGAAACTTCATGTTAATCTGGGCAAGCATACCTATTACTGCAGCCCAAAATGAAACTTTAAGCTGTGCTGGTGAACCCAGACCTCCTCTACTATACGTTGCAATCACTTATATCCTGGGAACAAATAGGAAGGTTTGAAACAGGGGAAGCTCTCTGGTATGTGTGAGTCTGATTGACAATTTGAATGTGTGAAATATTATACAGGCAAAATGTAACAAACAATTGTATTCTTCTCATGAGGACTAAAGTAGCAGAAAGAGAATTAGTTTCCTACCTTTAACACCAAAAAGTCAGACAAATTATATTTTTTAAATATGGCTCTCAGGCATTGATTAGCAGAAAGCATAAGGCAGTATTCCACCAGCAAATGGGAATAATGAGTAGAACCCAGTGATTAAGTGAACACCTGACCTGGAGACTGTTTCAGGCTAGAGTGCATGAGAAGTCAATAGAGCCTGGCTGTCTCCCTGATTCCAGAAGATAAAGTTAGGGAGGCCAAGGTGTCTAGAATTCCTAAAAAAGTTAAGTCTACAAGAAGGATACCTTAAATATATGCACTCAGGATAATATAAGATAATGGAAAAACTGTGCCATGTTAACATTACTCAAGAGAACTCTGAAACCATATAATAAAACAAAAAAAATAAATTTGAGTGCATAAATGTTACCAGAGATAAAGCAGGTCATTTCAAATAATAAATGAGTCCAATAAAACTAAATATATAAATGCAAATGAACCTATCATGAAGCATCATAAAACAAAAATGATACAAATAAAGTAGAAATAGACACATTTACAATGGCAAATGAATATTCCAATACCACTTTTTGATAACTGTTAGAATAAGGCAGAAGATCAGTAAAAATCTAGACGATGAGTAACATTATCAACACTGACCTAATGGTAATAATGGAATACTCTATCCTCCACCAAAATAATGGGTGCTAATGTTTCAGGTGCACATGGAACATTTTCCAAGGTAGACCACATCTGATCCCACAAAACAAGTCATAGTGAATTTGCAATTGGTAAAATAATACAGAGCTTGTCCACTGATAACAAAAATAAATTAGTAATCTGTAAAAGATAGAGATCAAAAGTACCAAAATATTTGAAAATTAAACAATATATATCTGAATCAACTATGGACCAAAGAAAGAATCATAAGAAAATTTTTTAGATGTTTTGAAAAAAAAATTAAAATGTGATGTGTTCAAAGTTGTGGGCTGCAGTTAGGAAAACAAGAGCATTTCCCAATTTATGAGTTAAGCTTCCCACAGTAATAAACTAAAAAGTAAAGAAATTTTACACTAGCAAAGGAAAACAATAATTTTTAAAAATGTAAAAATTAATAAAATAGAAAAAAGAGTCACAATAGAATTAATAAAACCAAAAGCTCATTGTTTGAAAAGATTAATATATTTGATAAATTTCCTAGTAGAATTATCAGGAAAAGAAAAATAGAGAAATAACAAGATAATATTATCAAGAAGGATAAAGGAAGATATTATTAGAGATCCTAAGAGCATTTAAAGTATAATAAGGAAATACTATAAATAATTTTTTGGTATTATATTTCACAATTTAATGAAATGGACAAATTTTTTTAAGGCATAAGCTACTGAAGTTTGCTGAAGAAGAGACAGATAACTTGAATAGTCATAAATCTATAACACAACTTGAATTCATAGAAAAAAATCTATAAAAGATATGTGAGGCCCAGATAGTTTAATGGAGAAATTTTATGAAACATTTCATGAGAAACAATACCAATTCCAATTCTTTCAGAAAATAGAGAAGAATCAGAGACTTTCCATGAGGCTATAATTATTGTGATACCAAAACCAGACAAAGGTATTACAAGTAAGAAAAACAAAAACCTGCAGACCAACATCTTCCATGAATATATGCAAAAATTTCAAGCAAAATATGTGTAAGTCAAATTTGAAAATACATAAAAATATATTGTGATCAAATGGATTTTATCCTGGAAATACAAATCCGATATAACATTTTAATACCAATTAATTTAATTCACCATATTTACAAAGTAAAAAGAAAGCAGCATTTGATTACCTCAATAGACATAGACAGTTTTTGGCACAATTTAGCTCTAATAATAATAAAATGCAGTGGGTAAACAGGAATAAAGATAGTTTCTTCAACCTAACAAAAGACATGTATGAAAAATCTATAGCTTATGTCAAAATAATGGTAAAACTGTGATTACTCTCATCCTAAAATCAAGAAGAAAGCCCTTGTTAGCTCTATTCCTAGGTATTTTATTCTCTTTGCAGAAATTGTGAATTGGAGTTCACTCATGATTTGGCTCTCTGTTTGTCTGTTATTGGTTTATAGGAATGCTTGTGATTTTTGCACATAAATTTCACATCCTGAGACTTTGCTGAAGTTGCTTATCATCTTAAGGTCATTTTGGGCTGAGACGATGATGTTTTCTAAATATACAATCATGTTGTCTGTAAGTAGAGACAATTTGACTTCCTCCATTCCTAATTGAATATGCTTTATTTCTTTTTCTTGTCTGATTGCTCTGGCCAGAACTCCCAATACTATGTTGAATAGGATTGGTGAGAGAGGGCACCCTTGTCTAGGGCCAGTTTTCAAAGGGAATGCTTCCAGTTTTTGCCCATTCAGTATTATTTTGGCTGTGGGTTTGTCATAAATAGCTTTTATTATTTTAAGACACATTCAATCAATACTTAGTTTATTGAGAGTTTTTAGCATAAAGGGCTGTTGAATTTTGTCGAATTCCTTCTCTGCATCTATTGAGATAATCATGTAATTTTTGTCTTTGGTTCTGTTTATGTGATGTATTACATTTATAGATTTGTGTATGTTGAACCAGCCTTGCATCCCCCGGGATGAAGCTGACTTGATCATTTTGAGTAAGCTTTTTGATGTGCTATTGGATTCCCTTTGCCAGTATTTTATTGAAAATTTTTGCATCAGTGTTTATCATGGATATTGGCCTGACATTTTCTTTTATAGTTGTATCTCTGCCAGGTTTTAGTATCATTGACCTTCACAGAACTGAAAAAAACACAACCTTAAACTTCATATGGAACCAAAAAAGAGCCTGCATAGCCACAACTATCCTAAGCAAAAAGGACAAAGCTGGAAGCATCAGGCTACCTGACTTCAAACTATACTACTAGGCTACAGTAATCAAAACAGCATGATACTGGTACAAAAACAGAGATATAGACCAATGGAACAGAACAGAGGCCTCAGGAGTAATGCCACACATCTACAACCATCTGATCTTTGACAAACCTGATAAAAACAAACAATGGGGAAAGGATTCCCTGTTTAATAAATGGTGTTGGGAAAACTGGCTAGCCATGTGCAGAAAGCTGAAACTACATTCCTTCCTTATACCTTATGCAAAAATTAACTCCAGATGGACTGAAGATTTAAACATAAGACCTAACACCATAAAAACCCAAGAAGAAAATCTAGGCAATACCATTCAGGACATAGGCATAGGCAAGGACTTCATGACTAAAACACCAAAAGCAATGGCAACAAAAGCCAAAGTAGACAAATGGGATCTAATTACACTTAAGAGCTTCTGCACAGCAAAAGAAACTATCATTAGAGTAAACTGGCAACCAAAGGAGATAAAATTTTTGCAATCTACCCATCTGACAAAGGGCTAATATCCAGAACCTACAAAGAACTAAAACAAATTTACAAGAAAAAAAGCAAACAACTCCATCAAAAAGTGGGTGAAGGATATGAACAGAAACTTTTCAAAAGAAGACATTTATGCAGCCAACAAACATATGAAAAACGGCTCATTATCACTGGTCATTACAGAAATGCAAATTAAAACCACATTGAGATACCACCTTATGCCAATTAGAATTGCAATCATTAAAAAATCAGGAGACAACAGATGCTAGAGAGGATATGCAGAAATAGGAACACTTTTACACTGTTGGTGGGAATGTAAATTAGTGCAACCATTGTAGAAGACAGTGTGGCAATTCCTCAAGGATCTAGAACCAGAAATACCATTTGACCCAGCAGTCCTATTACTGGGTATATACCCAAAGGATTCTAAGTCGTTCTATTATAAAGACACATGCACACATATGTTCCTTACGGCACTGTTTATGATAGCAAAGAATTGGAGCCTACCCAAATGCCCATCAATGATAGAATGGATAAAGAAAATGTGGCACATATACACCATGGAACACTATGCAGCCATCAAAAAGGATGAGTTCATGTCCTTTGCAGGGACATGGATGAAGCTGGAAACCATCATTCTCAGCAACCTGACTCAAGAACAGAAAACCAAACACTGCATCTTCTCATTCATAAGTGGTTGCTGAACAATGAGAACACACAGACACAGGGAGGGGAACATCACACACCAGGGCCTGTTGGTGGGTGGGAGAGCTAGGGGAAGGATAACAGCAGGTAGGAGGATTGGGAAGGGATAACATTAGGAGAAATACCTAATGTAGATGACGGGGGGGATGGATGCAGCAAACCACCATGGCATGTGTATACCTAATGTAACAATCTTGTACCATCTGTACATGTACCCCAGAACTTAAAATATAATAATAATAATAAAAGAAGGCAAAGGTGTTGCTTCTCATACTGTCTTCTCTATGTTTCACCAAAAATCTTGTGCAGTAAGATAAGAAAAATAAGTTCAAATTGAAAACGAAGTGGTAATGCTATCTTTATTTTCAGAAAACACATAATTGTCCATGTAGATAGTTCTAATTCAACTCCAAAAGCAAAAACAAAACAAAAACTATCAAAACCAACAATTGAGTTTAGCAATGTTAGAGGATAAAGTCAATAGAGAAAAATTAGTTCTATTTTAATGTGCAGAAATTGAAAAGTTTTAAAAATATGTATAATTTAAAATAGCATCATTAGATATTAGGCATTAAAAAGTAAGTTTGAGTGACACTATAAATGACCTATCCCCTGAAATCTATAAAACATTTCTAAGATAATTTAAAGACAAAAATCAGTGCAGACATATATCATGTTCTTTGATTGGAAAAATCAATATGTGTAATATGTCAATTTTATATAAGATTTTGATTATGATTACATGCATTTGATGTATATACACCTGTGAATCCAACACTATAATCAGAATTAACCTTTCTGTCAACACCAAAAGTTTTCTAATTCTTATTATCACAGGATCTTTCACATGTCACTTCACCAGCTGGAAATCTCTGTGGCTGGCAGTTCCCCTCCTTAAGTTTTATTTGCACTTGCTGGGCTCGTTCCTCCCACTTGGCCCACCAGGCTGCCTCTGTTTGCACTACTGGGCCAGATTCCTTTGCCCTTCAAGGGTGTACCAGGCATAGAGCAGCAAAGGGTGTATGAGCATCTGAAGTGGTATATGAGCGAGCAAGTATGGGGTTTGGCCTAGTCTACAGCCAGGCGTGTTGGCAGCTGTGGGGGGCCAGACAGCTGAAGGTGCCAGCAAAGGTGCCAGATTTGTGCAAGACTGTGGCTGGACTAGGCATACCACAAGTGGATTTGGCAGCGGGTGCCAGCATCTGGACAAGGGTAATGTGGTGGTGCCTAAAAACGCAGAGACGCCAGCAGCCATGAAGCCCCAAGGGGTAGGGAGGGAATGTTACAGCTCTCTCATTCCTGCCACCCACAGCTCATCGAATGGTAGGGGTAGGGGAGACATGTTTGCAGCTTCTTTAGTCCCACAGCCTCACACCATCAAATGGTGGGGGTAGGGGAGACATGTTTTCAGCTTGTTTAGTCCCACAGCCTCACTCCAGCCCAGGGCTCCCAGGCTGGCCTGGCCCTGCCACCACTTCCTGTCATGTGGAGCGGCCACCTGACATTGGCGGAGGGAAGGAGGGATATAGTATTACAGTTCTGGCTCCGGCATTCCCAAGTTCTGGGCCCCGAGAAGTTTGGCAAATGGGAGCTTGGAGAGCTCACTGGGAATATGTTACAGCTCCTTTCACTCTTACCTGCAGCTTGGTGATCCATTCAGGAAGGTGTTACAGCCCTTTTTGCACCTGCTGTTCGGTGGGTCCCGAGTTCATGTCCTGTGTCCAGGAAGAATGAAGTTACGACAAAGTCAACTGAAGGGTGAGCAAGGTGGGGAAGAGGTTTTTTGTTTTTGTTTTTTGTTTTGTTGTTGTTTTGTTGTTTGTTTTTTTTAGATGAAGTCTTACTCTCTCACCCAGGCTGGAGTGCAGGGGCGCGATCTTGGCTAACGGCAACCTCTGCCTCAGTCTCCCAAGTAGCTGGGACTACAGGTGCACACCACCATGCCTGGCTAATTTTTGTATTTTTAGTAGAGATGGGGTTTCACCATATTCATCAGGCTGATCTTGAACTTCTGACTTTGTGATCTGCCCACCTCCTCCTCTCATAGTACTGGGATTACAGGAAGAAGAGTTTTATTGAGTGCCAGAACAGCTTTCAGCAGAGAAAAGATCTGAAGCGGGTAGCTCCTACTCGCAGGCAGATAGCTGTGATCTGTGGTTGAATCTGGGATTTTTTATGGCCTCAAAATGGAGAAAGTACATGCTGATTTGTCCATGGGTTGGTCTGGAAGAAGAACCATTTCACTGGCTGAAAGGCATCAAGGAAGTTCGCACTTTGGGTTGTGGATTCTATCTTGAACTGGCAGCCTAGTTTTCAGGCATAAGGCAGTCTTTGGCTTGAAGGTTGGGTTTCACCAGGGACCCACCCCTATCTGCTTAAGAATTTGTCTGCCTCCTGCCACTACCACTATTATAAAACATACGTTCCTCCAACTACATATGCAGAGAACCACTGATTTCTTTCTGTCAATATTATGTATTTTCTAGAATTGTGATAAAGCAAATCATACAGTATGTGTTCATTTTGTCCAGCTTTTTTATTCAACATACTTATTTCAAGATTCAGCCACATTGATATATGTAACAGAAACGTGTTTTGTTTTTTTTTTCCTATTTATTGCTGAATAGCAGTCCACTCTACGGGTATATTAAAGTTTTTAGGCATATTGTTGTTAATGAGTTGTTGATGTACTACTTATTTGGCTCTTACAAAGTTGCTATGAACATTCACGCACAGATTATTGTGTGGACATAGGTTTTTGTTTCCTGGCATAGACACCTAGGAATGAAATGGAGTGGTTCTCTGGAAGAGAAAATGTAAATATTCAAGGAATTCCTAACATTTTTCCCCAAGAGAATTTACTGGTATTCATTCCCAGCACAAATATGATGTAATTGCTCCACATGCCCACAATAATTGGTCTGGAGATTCTTTTTACGATAGCCATTCTACAGTGTATGAAATGGTATCATGTCAATGATTTAATTTGTACGTCCCTACCAAGTTAAGATGTTGAGTATCTTTTCACATACTAATTTTCATCTATATAACTTACTGGGTGAAGCATCTGTTCAAATATATGGTTCATTTTTATTGGATTGTTCTAATTATCATTTTTGAATTGTAAGGTTTTGTTTTGTATTATGAACACAGATCTTTAGTTAGAAGTATATTTGAAAATATTTTCTCCCATACTGTGATTTGCCTTTTCTTTTTCTGAACATAGATCTGGAGATAGGGAGTTTATAATTTTGATGCAGAATTTATTTAACGTTTTGTAGTTCAAGAAGTTGTAACTTTATTAAAGAAATTATTGACAACTGAAGATTACACTAATTTTGTCCCATTTTTCCTTGTAGATTTATAATTTTAGCTCTTAATTTTAGTATACATTTTAATTCTTGTACAATGTATAACATAATAAAAGAGTTTTACTTTTTTTACTGATGGCTAGACAATTGTTTCATTATCATTTCTTGAAGATATTTTTTCCCATGGATTCTGAAAAAAAATATATGCACATTAAAATTTATGTAATTCTTCTGAATACTATAAGTCTGCAATCAGAGGTTTTAATTAAGAGATAGCTGTGCATGGTGGCTCACACCTGTATCCCAGCAACTTGGGACGCAAAGGCAGGAGGATTGCTTGAAGCCAGCAGTTGGAGACCAGCCTGGAAAAAATGGACATTGTCTCTGAAAAAAATAAAAATAAATTTGTCAGACGTAGTGCTGTGTATCTGTAGTCCTAGCTACGTGGGAAGCTGGAGCCAGAGGATTTTGTGAGTCCAGGACTTATTGGGTATAGTGAGCTATGATTGTACCACTGTGCTCTGGTCTTGGTGACAGAGCGAGACTCTTTCTCAAAAAATAAAAATAAAAAACTACATACAAAACATATTATTTATCTTCAGTAAAACTTTAAAGGGAAAAAGATATGTGCTGGCCTCAACTAAGAGAAGACAACTGTTTGACCAATTTACAGCATGCTATGAAACAAAAGAAAACCAATAAACCAACAAAGACATGATATGAAAATGGCAGTAACAGGGTGTTTTGTACATAATCTGCTCACATATTATTTGTACAGTTTTTGTCTGTTTCTCATCATGCACCTAAACATTGACATTTTGCAAACTATGTAATATCCTGATAAGTTTTAAATTTTAAATAAAACACTTTAGCTATGGGATTGGTAACTTTCCGTTTTTTAATTTGATGACATAACAAAATATCACACATATGGCTGACATGTTCTCTGGAAGTGATAAGCAGAATATTTCCCTTTGATTTATAATGCTAATTGAAAATTACAATGCTCCTTAATTATAGTAAGGAGAGTCTAAAGTCACATGACTGAATACAGTTGTAGAAGGAAGCAGCATCATGTTTTATAATGAATTGTAAATTAATTTTATATACTTAAAACAGTTTTCTAATTGTGACTAGTTTCAATTTCTTTAAATATAAATGTTATATCTTTGAGTTATTTTCATTAACTTTTTTTAAGAAAATGCTAAAGTCTATAAACAAAACTGAGATCATTTCACTCTTTAAGCTAATCTGTGGTCCATATTAAATTGCCTTGATTCAGACAATCATAATCTAGTCCATGTACTGTAAGATTAACATAGTGAATAGTATCAAACAAAAAAATTAATAGGCAGTGTTAATTCTACTTATAAAATTGTCTAAAAAAGCTTAATTATGTACTCTAATGTCTCTTTTTATGCTAATATCTTTATCAAATTTTATAATAAACTAGCTGTATATTAACTTGTCATTAATTATTTTTATAGTATAAAAAGAGGAATTGTGAAACTTTCATTCTACAGCATTGAATATAAAGATAACAATGGCATTGTCTTGCCATTATTGTGTTCTGGCCAAATGTGTTTAAAATACCGACAGAACTCTAAAAAAGTGAGATGACAGTTGATACACATGTAGCACGGTATTTTCAATTAGTATTTTAATTATGCTTTGTGAAATCTAGTGATACTTTTTTATGTCCTAAAAATAAATTACATAAATCTCATCAGAATTATCTACTCCTATGGATAGTCATTTATATGATAAACCACTTTGATCTGCAACTGCATTACAAAAAACCAATTGTCTCATGCTGTTCGTGGAAGTCAGTAATAGGACACAGACTGTGATGCTATCAAAGCAATTCACTAACAGAATATTAGAATGTCTACTAAAATATCACAAATGAGTACCAGATTTTATATTGTACTGGTGGAATGCTATAACACTATAGGGTTTGCTTCTGTTAGACTATTTTTCCAGTAAATAATATTACTAACATAATCATGTTTCTTGTCTAACACAATCCAAGTTTTGTCCCAAATTATAGCATTGCAGTCATCACAGTAAAATAAAATTTCTTTCTATTCAGGAAATGGCTTGATACTTCTGTATGGTTTTCAAACTGTAAATATTTTGTTACCTTGCATTTATAATATCTAAGTGCTAAGTATTAAAACATAGTAAATTTTGTTAAAGTGTAAAAAATATGTCAAGATTCAAAGCAGCAATTTTGTTTTACTGTTACAAATTTAAGTAGAACACAATGAATATTTAAACAAAGATATTGCTTTACATGACCATGACAATGTTCTCTAAAAATAAAGTATATTTACTATCTCACTTATTAGAAAATTTTTCTTTATTATTCCTCCACCACTTCTTCCATAATACTCCTGCCTAACCTGAAACTAAAGGAAATAGGGTTTTCACTGTGATTTATAATATACCAGTGCCTAAAACTACTACATCTACTTCTAATGGCAGGTGTATTGGTAAATACTTTTTAGGCATTTCCAGATATTGTTCATTTTGGCTCTCAACTCACTTACTAGCTAGAGTTCACCATGCTAGACACATCACCAAGCTAGGCTTTTGTCTTTTTTATTATATGTTTCATGACTTATTATATTTTTTTCTTCATTCATTGATTTACTCATTCAACTTTCAAAGTGCTAATATGCAAGAAACAATGTGAGATTCAAAGACGATTCAAACTATTTTCCTTCATTAAGATATTTACAGTGTATTAGGAAAGATAAGATAGGAACTGGGCCAATTTTCCTAGAACAAAACTACCACAACATTAGTATATACTGGCTACTAATATATTGAGATGAAGACAGTTTAACACCAGTGATGGATATGCTAGACATAACAACAGTTATAGTTGCTTAACTACATCAACAATTTTACTGATTTTAAATGTGAAGAAACCAAACCATTAACATTAAATAATTTTTTTGTACAAGCAAGCTGAGTTAATGAACTTGTATTAAAGAAGTTCTACACTATTGCTTAGCCACTATACTAAAATAAACCTTACTTTTTTTGGGGGGGGGTGATAACAGAAATATTTCAATGATGCTTAGATTGTGAAATATTATCAGGTCTAAAAATTTTAGTGTTGATTAAATTCATGGTAAAATTATTATTATTAATTATAGGTTAGTCATGTAAATTTAAATAGTTAGGGTCTTTGATTTTTATTGGGTGAGCTTTTCCTAAAAACAGTAAGAATAATTTGAAAAAATATATAAATATGTTGAAATGAAGTGCAATGCAGTAAAGATCACAGCGCATTCCATTGGAAGATGATCAAGTTTAGCTTCATGGGCATGGTGGAAACTTGTTACTTTTGGTATCCATAATCTTCTACAAAATAATAACCTTTGGTCATTTTGAACACTATCAGCACTTTTCCTCTGATAAAATGAATGAGGAACTGGACAGACAAAGGAATTGGACAGAGAAGCACCTGAAAATAGACTGGGACAGTTGTCATGATTCTAATAAAAGCTTAATGAAACTTAAAACTATCTCTTGCATCCAGATGGACTAAGGTTTTATTATAATACTTGTAGATGCCTCAGTTCATGCTGCTAGCTTCTGCAGAAATAATATGTCAGCGTGACATGTCCTGTGGCAATGTAATGTTTCTCTCAAAGTGAAGAATATTTACTGATGAATCTTACGGACTCCTCAAAAATAAATGTGGATAATTAACCAATGTGATTTTGATCACTCATAAAAACCCTGAGACATTTCCTTTCAAGTGGCAGCTGTAGATGCTTTCTCCTACTCGCCTCAACAACACGTGTTGTCATTGTGTGGAATGTATAACATTCTTGGTTAGCATTTGAGCAAGTACTAGTGCAGTCTCAGCCTTTCTTACATAGCTTTTGCTAGGTCTTTTCGCTTTATGCAGAAATAAAGTCTTAAAAACTCAAGCTAAGTTTCTATTCTATATTCATAATGATAAATCTGCACTCCTGCTGGGGGCCATTTTCACAGCTTCCTCTCCAATAATTAAATGACCACCAGCAAGCATATTACCTATAGAATTTAAATAATCAAAACATTTTTCTAATACTCCTCTTAGCAAAAATGATTTTTACCATTTTATTTCTATTTTCTTAACATTTTTAAAAAAGTGTACTACTGATTAAGGCAAAGGTTATTTCTTAGCACTGTTTAATCCTCTTTACATAGTTAATTAACATCAAGTATTTTTATTTTCTTGTGCAAATTTGTTGGAGTATAAAGCCCTGGTGTGTGTTTTAAATGCATACGACAAGGTTTTGGTAGTGAAATATGAGCATTAACAAAATAAGTGCCTTCTCTGCATACTGTTTTGAATGTGAATGTTTGAATCAGTTTATCAATCTGAAATGTATTCTTAAATATATACATTTCAAGAATGAAAAGATTATGTTATGTATTTTCTCACTGTAATAAGATGTAATGAATATCACATTTCATAATCAAATAGAAATTATATTTTCTGCATTCTGTTATGCCAAAGAGTTATCTTGTATACATCCAAGTAATTTAGCACCCATTGATATGGGATGAATCAAATAACTACCAAGAGACAGCTATTAAACAAGTGGAAGCCTTGTTCTCAGACACTTCAGGAGGGAGAGATATTTAAATAAAAGGAACTAAAATTGAAGATAATTAAGGGCAGGAAGAAAATGTCTGAAAAGTCATGAGGAGACTTAATCATTTAGATGAGAAAAATAAATAAGGTATATAGAGAGACACTTGGTGTGATAATTTACTCAATATCTTGCCCAACAGCAAACACAATGCATTACTCCAAGGAAATGAAATAAATACAAGTGTCCTGCATCATCAAAGAGAAAGTGAAAAGAGAGAGAGAGAAAGTTCTAGAGAGACAGAAATATAGTTGGCAAAGAAACCTCACTACTCAGGAAGGAGGTAGGCTTGTCTTAAAGAATGGCTCTAAGGTTTAACATTATTTGCCTTAAATTCACTAATATTCACATAATTTTCACTGTGTAATTTTTTAAAGTAGCTTTTAACCTCTATATTAGGAAATATGATGTTGGTAATTTGCATCAGATAAGTAGAAATCAAACATAATGAAGAAGTAAAAGAGATCACAAAGAGAAAACCATTTTTTTATAATAGAGATAGTGGAATGATCAGGAACCAAACTTGGGCCTCCGGTGAAGCTATCAGACTTGTTTTATCTCTCAAATTAGAGAATATAACTGAGATATTGTCTGATAATTCTATACATTTCTCTGCATAATATAGAAAATTAATCTATAAGAAACAAAGAAAAGATCTTGATTTTTAACTTGGTACATTCAAGGATAAATCAATGATTTCTCAGGCGCTTTTATCATTAATAGATCTTTTAAAGTTTTCTAGAAAAAACATGCTACATTAATTTCCAATTCTAGCAAATAAATTTAGAGTGTCTTTTTCTTTATTAATACTATCTAGTAAATAATGATAAAAGACTTGAATCAAGATCTTATTTTTCTTGTCTACATGTTTTATGTTTGAAGATCCTCTAATTTTCCTGTGTAATTTAAAATAGAGTTAAGACATGTTTGCTATATATAATTTTTCTTTCCTATGTCAAATATCAATTTTGAATGTATTTTTTCAGTCTACTTTCTACACAATTTAATATATTTGCAGCCCTTCTGTCAAATTTTAATAATACCAACTCTGAATTAAGCTTTGTTAGGAAATTGCAAAGTATACATCACAAAGTAAAAATTAGCCCATGTTTAAGGACATTTTTACATATGAAAAGAGGAATATTCTAGACATAGCTATATGAAGGCAAATCAGTCCATGCTTAATTCATAGTTTTATTTTTTAAAACAATTTAAAAATAATCCTAGCAATAGCTTTCCAAATTATTCTGTAATATACATTTATTTGAGATTCAGTGAGTTCTCCGCTATCCTCATAAAGTTAAGGAGAAAAGCTTCTCACTTTTTTGAAGGTAGAAAAATTCTCATCACCTCTTAAAAAAAGTGTTCATTTTGATTGTGACTTTTTAGTTGCTACATACTTTCTTCACTCTTTCCTAAATCACTAAAAGGTTGAAAAATGGTAAGAAATTTCAGAGGTTCACAGGTACATGAATCAAGTCTTCAAACTTAATGGCGAAATAGTACTGTATATGAATCCAGGTTCTCTGATGAAGGGTTATTTTCAGTAAATGTTGAAAGGTTGACAGTAGCTGCTTTGTAGATTTGGGGAAAACCAAGTTGATAACAATCATATGAAATTGCTCTCTTAATGGTAGACATTTTTTAAAAGGAAAGAATTTCTTTGGAATGCTGACTTTAAGCCATGGGATATACTTCCTGGAAACTTCTTACAAACTTATTATTGACTCAAGTTAAAACTGATAAAATAATAAAGTAATACAAAATTTGCTTTCCTTGTCTTCATCAGTGCACATTTGTCTCTCTGTTTATTACCTATTTATTGCTATTTTGCTCTATGATAAAGATAATAGGTTGAGAATTAAGGATCTGAACCCCCAGTCTATGTTTACACCCATTTAGCTTTGTTGCTTCTAACATAGTCAGATTAAGCAGACTAAATTTGGTAAAACAGCAATCCCAAACAAGACCCACTTTCAGAAAAGTAACATTAAAAACACTGTTATTTTCAGGGGAAAAAAAAAGATGTGATTGTAACTGAACTCTATATTTACTAAAAGATAGAACAGATTAGTTCTCTGGAAAAAGTAACAATGGCTTATTCTGGAATGATCAATCAGTTGTTGTGACATTGGACGGTCTGAGTATTACTATTTCTTTTCCGTCTTCACTCAGAACATGGCTTTGGAGGACAGGATTGAGAAGTAGTAAAAGATGGAAAAGGAAAGAAAGAAGTAGATGATCAAAACTGAAAGAAGTGATACAGAGAAAAGTTTTATCTTTTTAGATTTATTTTAATGACCATTCCAGGATACATCTGAAATAAACCATTTGTTCTCCAAAGTTCCTTTTCTTTAATAATATACATCTCTCAAGCTTTGTATTATACTTAATGGTACATATTCCCTTTCAAATAAATAATGAATTTTTGCTGAAGAAATTATACATTTGTGTCTTTTAAAGTAAAAAATAAGTAATTGAATTAAAAGTGAAAGGTTCATTGGCATTTCCATTTGAAAAAAAAAATATCCCAGAGAAAATGATAGCTTACAGGTCTGTTTTCCTTATTTAAACATCTATATGTTAATATTAATACAGATAATTTTGGTTTGGATTCTGGTTTTATTTAAGTAGGATTATTCTTTAACATCCTTTAATAATATGATCTAAAATTTAGAATTTGTTATTTTTTCTCTGTACTATGAATTACATTATTTTTCATAATCACTGACTTAACTTCTCATTATAATTTTTTTACATTTATATTTCAAGTTAGTGATATCTGGCAAACTTATTTATCATTCACTTGTTGACCTTCTGCTTTTGGATATCCTATAGGTTACTCAATTTCAGTATTTAAATGTTTCTCAACCCCTTACTGTCCTGTACGATTCCTTGTTATTCCCTAATCATTCATAAGGCTCCATTCAGCTGCTCATGACTAAAACCTAATACTCCTCTCTGATATGCCAATATTTCTTCTATTTCCACCACCCTATAATATTCAGTTCATCACAATATATTCATGAGTCTAATATTCAAAATACCTTAATATTTCACATATCTCATATAAATTGAGTGATCTGCTTGCCACTGATAATAATTAATTGACCAGCTGCATCATCTACTATGACAAATTCTAATGGATATTACTACTTTTAAGACTTGCTTTGAATTTCTTCTTCATAATGTAGCCAAAATAAGCTTTCCATATTTCCATTATTTAAATCCAATTGTCCTCTGCCATGAGCCTCAGACGAAGACTCTACCACATTTAACCCAGTGGTTTAACTGTTAAAAAATCTTAAAAACAGAATTACAGATATTTAGAGTCACACGAAGAGAACTTCTAAGAGAGACATCTTCACATTCTAATTCATATGTAATGCTTAAGACACAATTAGACTTTATTAACTATTATCTTATCCTTCTATATCTAGTTTATACATGCTCTTAAGTAATTGCAGGAAGTCCTAAACTATCATCCATAAATACCTAATGTCTATGTATAGTACATCAGTAAAGCTTGAGCTTAATGCTTGTGATACATAGAAACCATTAAATAATTTTAGTTTTCTTCAAAATAAACTTTTTAAAAAACAGTTATAACTTTTGCTGTGAATCAAATAATAATCATTGGAAAATGACTCAATACATATCAAAAATCAGGCTGAAACATTATTTTCTTTGACCAAAGGAAATATAATTTTGCTTCTAGCTTCCTTACTAACAAATATTATAAACATTTGGTATTATACTGTGCCTGTAAAATGAATATCTTAGCATGCCACAAGAATCCTCCTTGATCTGTCCCCCTCTTCCCCTGCTTACTGTCATCTGCCACTATTCCTGCCTTGTGCTCTGGGTTCCAACCATAATGAACTACCTGCAGTTTCTTATGTGTATGTCACCGGAACATACTTGTATTTTCACATCGGGGCATTTGTACCCTGGTTTAGTGGTACATATGACCTTTTGTAGTGAACATAGATTTATTTCTTTCTAAAACAAGCCAAAAGGAAGAATGCTTGATATTTCTACGTGTATTCTTGAGTAGGTATCAAATATTATTAATTATTCAATCGTGTATTATGTCTCAAATCAGAGATTATATTCTCCATGAAATCTGCTTTTGGCCTAGATGTCCATCCCTTTTCCTGTTTATATTACCATCATGACAGAGTTCACATTTTTATTCTTTTTAATGGCCTATTTTGTTGAATTCTTGAGATTTAAAAAGAATAAAGGAGATTTTTAAGGATATATACTGGGTTTATTTAAGATATATTGAGAGAGGATGGCATTCCAAACAGAAAAAACATCATATATAAGCTGCACAGCAGAAATGAGAGTTTGTGAAAGTAAATAACTTTTCAAGTGAGCAGAAGGAGTATTTTGGAGAACAGAGAGAAATAAGGTGTGGTAAGTCATGAGTGTGGACTCAAATGATTAAATCTAATAATAATATTTTTTAAAATTGAAATTTACATTTAGAAGACAAAATTCAGTGCACTAGAAATGAATATTATCGATTTTGAAAAAAGAAATATAGAAATACTGTTAGTGAAGTTATTAAGCATCATTGCCTAGGCTGACTGAAATGAACATAAATTGTCACAATGAAACATAAAAGTGATACAGAGATAATATGCTACCAAGATGTACAGATAAAGAAAAGGAGAAATTTGAGATGAACTTCAAATAATTAAAAACAGCTACAACAACACATTTTTCTAGAAAAGGTTCTTGGAAATGGATAGAGAAGGAGGAAACAATCATCTAGACTCTGTCCTTTGGAGGAAGTTTTGCCAGGGAAATGGAAATGATGATACTATGTGTCAGCACGGGGTATGCCCACCTTGTCTCTCTTGGGCTTCATATTGGGCTTGAATTGATGTTATTTTTACTAGCTTATTCAATTAGGTTAGGCCCTAATTCCCTCAGATTATGAAAAAGCAAAGAAAAAAGGGGTATGAGGAGAAAATCCTAGGTTAACAACAATAGTAGTCATTTTCTTTTACATGTTTTATGTCTTTTATTTTAAATAGTTATTCTTATATTCAGACATGAGGAGAACATATTTTTAGTGTAAATTTGTAAGCACCAGGGATTTTGGGGAATAAATTTGAAGTATAAAGCTAATTGCTTAACGAATGTCCTAGAATAATTATACTTTTCCTGTTATTAGGATCTATATTTTCTATAAACTTGTCAAAACTGCTATTTATATTCAAGCCCACATATTTAATAAGCTATCATTTTGACAATGAAGTTCCTGTAAATGTATAAAACTAGGAAAATAATTAGACAACTTTCAAAAACAGGTATATACATAAAATCGACTTCATAATGACCTTATATCCATTTACCTTTTATAAAATGTTTAAAATGTAAATACTGCAATTTATATGCAAGGAAAATATTTACTCACTATTTCCTGTGGATGATGAAAGTCACTTTATTTTCATATATTATTAACTACAAATCCAAAAAATTTATGCCAATCTAGAAACGTTTTTATTTTTACATTTCAATGGATGAATAAGATATAACAGTCTAGAAGTGAATATGAAACTTTTTTGTTTTTATATTTTCCTTTAATTTGTTGCTCATAGCAGAATGAAGAGTGGAATCTTCTCTATAAATTATATTGTGTTTGACATTAAGGATACCACACAAATCTTCCTATTAGGTGACTATTTTCACATCAATTTCTGTTGAATAAAGCATCCTTATACATGCAGTCTCTTTTTAACAGCCTTAGATTTTTTTGTTGTTATTGCTTTAGTTTTTATGTCATAGCTGCTACGAATCAATGAAAAAATAATTGCTGGTTTTACACGTGGGTCTGTTTTTAATAGGTAATCATAATGATTACAAATGTTTTCTGCCTGTAAGATTAGACTAGAATTTTAAATTGCCTTATGCAATATATACAGTAAATGTGTACTAGCATGGATTTTTAAAATCAGTTTTGATCATTTGTTTACATGAAATTACTATAAACGAAATTCTAAAATATAATGGTACATGCATCTTCAGTGAAATTTTACTCAAATGAAGATAGTTTAATCTAATATCAAAGTCACTGGATCTTACACAAAGAGACATCATTCAAGAAATTGTAATTCATGAAAAAATGGTATACCAATATGCTGAGAATCCATTCTATATATTTTTTTAAAATCTTAAATAGTAGCATTGCTCATTCATATTTAAAATAGATACAGCATACACTTCAAAACTCCAGAAAAACACAAAAGTTTTTGGATTTCTGGCTTGGATCAAGATAGAACAATAGAAATCATGGTTAGCCTACTACCTGAAAAAAGAAGAAGAAAAAACAGACCAAATATATAAAGCAATGGTTTTTATAACATAGATCATCAAGTAATAAAGGATAGTAACCTCAAGCTAATAGGTTTACTCCTAAAATTGTTTTGACTTATCACCTAAAAAGTTTCCAGGCCCTGGTGTATGGTAGGGAAACCAAAGTGAAGCCTATAATTTCAAGAGACAAGAACAACTGAGAATCCAGGGTGGCCTAGGTAGAACAAGTTCAATAAGCAATTTACCAAAGCTAAAAGTCCTGCATAAAAAGATAACCACTGATATCTCAAGAGGGTCTCCCTTCAAGGAATCAGCTAAATAATAAGTAGTGTATGTATAGTAGGAAACTACTCATTACTAAGTAAAGAACCACATAAATGATTGGAAAAATTACAGAATGTCTCAAGATAATCTTGTAATCACAAGATTAGAACTATTTCATCTTATTAAACAACATAATTGAAAACCTTATAATTCACAGGATCAAAATCTCATAACTCAAGATCCAAATCAAACTCTCAGAGATGAAAGATGATGACACTGAAGGTTAGAAGTAGTTAAAAATAAAGATTAAGGGTAGATGAGATAACATTAGTAAGTCTGAAGACATAGCAATAGAAATTATCCAAATGAAGCTCATAGAATAAAAAAGGAACTAAAAAATAAGAGCACCAAAAACTTGCAAAGCAACTTTTAATGACGTAATATATATATATAATCCAAGTCCCTAAAAAAGAGAAGAGTAATGAAAACTTTTTGAAAGAAAAAACTTTAAATTTAAAAATTATTTGAGTTCTTCAAGAATGTGTGGGCTTTTATTGTTTTTAAATAAATTTTATCATGTATATTTAAGGTATACAACATTGACATTATGTGATACATATTCATAGTGATAAAGTTACTATAGTGAAGTAGATTAATATAGCTATCATCTTTCCCTTTTTTTGGTTGCTATTTTTGTGGCAAGAGTAGCTAAAACCTATTCATATGGCATTAATCTGAAATACAGTATAATTTTATTATCTATAGTCCTCATACTTTACATTAGCTCTCCAGATATTCATCCTACATAACTGGTTGTACCTTCTGATTATATCACACTGTTTCTTCCCCAAGGCACCCTCCGCAGCTGACAGCCACTGTCTTGTTCTCTATTTCTGTATATTTGACTTTCTTATATTCCACATATATGTGAATTCTTGTAGTATTTTCCTTTCTGTGCCTGACTTATTTCACTTATCATATGTGAACTTTAATGCAGATTCAAAAAGTTCAATGAAACATAGTGTACTCAGTATAATAATTATAAGTTGCATTATATAGCATTTAAAACCAATGATAGAGTAGAATCTTAAACAGCCAGAGAAAGGAGATATTATACACTGAAGAACTAAGGTAAAGATAACAACCAAGTTCTTGGAAACAAACCAGAACATGGTGGAGAAACATATTTAAAATCCTGAAAAAGTAGAAAGAAAAGAAACTATTAACTAGAACAAGTGAAAATATCTTTCTAACTGAAGATTAATTAAAACCTTTCAGGCATACAAAAACTAAAATAATTAATTCCCAGAAGATCTGCATTGTAAGAAATGTTGAATAGAGCTCTTTAGGCAAAAGAAAAATGATATCAGATTTTGTAAATATTTGAGAAAAATACAAACTATGTAAATTTTCATAATTTATATCAATTTAAAAGCTAATCCATTATTAAAAATATCTATGCATTTTGAGGTTTATAAAATTTGTAAAAATAAATTGTATAATAACTTTAGCAGAAAAGCAAGAATTAGAAAAATAGGAGTATATACAGTAAGATTCTTAAGCAATACACAAAACCATATAATATCACTTGTATTGAGAATGTGATAAGGTCAAGAAGTTAAGGGGCTTCTGCCAGAGCATAGACTAATGCACTGCCTTCACCACTGAAATTGTTGATATTAATACAAAATCTACTGAATTGAGCAAGAATGTAGTCAATTTATATTATGAAGCAAACTCATTATCTCATCACATGCTAGCATTTCGAGTATCACTGCAGTAATTAAGAGAAGGAATTTTAAATAAGTATCATTCAAATGTTCTAGGAAGTAAAGAAAAATATGCAAAATGTCAGTAGATAATTGGAATACCAGCAGTATTTATTTTGTGTGCCACTGCGCTAACTGCAACTTGCGTAAATCAAAACCATGTCCTTGCTTTGCAAGATTTCAATGACTGAAGAGCTGTGCAGAACAAAGACAGTTCTGATATGCCAGAATTTCAGTTAAGTAGACTAACATGTGTACTGTTTGCATTTTAAAAAAGAGTCAAATGGAAATTCTAAAAGTGAACAATCTAATACATAAAATTATAAACTCAGTAGGCAAGTACGGAAATAGAATAAGCAGCATGTGATAGGGCTACAGAAATAAAAGACAAGTCAATAGAAAAAAAAAATCCAAACTGAGACAAAAAAAAGAGTAGAATACATAAAAAAGAGCAGATAGGACATGTACAACATAGTAAAAAGTCTAACATGTTTAATTGCAATTACAGAAAAAGATGAGACAGAATTGAACAAAGCAAAATTAGTGAGTGATGAAGAAGTTTCCACAGTGGTTGATCAATACCAACTCAAGCATTTAGGAAGTGCTATGGATCCCAATCAGATAAATACAAAGAAGAACACACGCAGGCACATCTTACATGTGTTTTTAAACTTTACGCTCTTTAAAAACTACATGTATGCTAATATAAGTAATTAACATAATTAAAATAATTTATAACCATATTAAATGTATTAGAAATCAAAACTATGAAATATACAAAATGTGTATGAAATTCATTTAATAAACAACAATAATGCCTCTATTATTTTGTTGTAACAATACATACTGATGAAACAACTGTATTTTCAAAACAACTATATTTTCTGAAACAAAATTTAATGAGAAAAGTGATATTGCTTCACATTTTAGCAAATATATTTCATATTTTGTTTGCTGAAAGACAGTTGCATTATCATAACTGCTTCTGAATTTAATCTGCTATGATATATTGTTTTGATAGATGTATATAAAGAAAACCTGGGCTCAAATAATTATGTAGTTAGAAAATGGAGGGGTATTTGGATTACAACATTTTTTCAGATAACTGGGGGATATTTTTATTTGATATAGGCCAACAATATCTTTGTAAAACTCAGTAATTTTCAAAAGATAGTTGTAATGTGGAATGTGAAGAATATCACCAACCTTTTTGTATTCTATTACATTAAAATGTATTTGACCCAACTTATACTTTGAATGGACCTTACATGCATGAATCAATGAATCATCTTGTAACATCAGTTTTGCTCACTTTAGAATAACTGCTAAAAATAAAAAAAAGACAAAGAAGGAATCTTAAAACCGTCAGAAGAAACCTTCATTGTAGAAACAATATGGAAGAAAACAGAAAATTTTATTGGTGTCTTTAAGGTGTTAAAAGAAAAAATAAAGCATATTCAGAAGAAGTAAAATGATTTCAGACAAAAACATAAAAATGCCTAAAGGACTCAAGAAAATAGGATTACTTAAATATATGAATAAATATAAATGAACACTAACTATACAAAATAGTGCTAGGTATGTTTTGTATGGCTTCAAATATACGTAAATCAAAATGCATGGTAATATTGAAAGAAAAGGAGTACAGCCCACAGGGATAAAGTGTTTTAAGTTTGTAGCATTGTTGGAAAGGAGCAAGAGTAATATTTGCATTACATTTTTATTACTTTTATAATTTGTATTACTCTTATAATGCAAGAATTCACATACAATCTTTAAGGTAACCACTAAACAAAAAGGAAAACAGGGAAGTGATATATGATTTATAACAAAGAAAGCAGAAAAAACTCTTAACACATGTATGTAAAATAAAACTTATTTAAGAAGATCAATATAAATGGAAATACAAATAAAAAAATAATGTTTTATATATGAAGTTGGAGGTATGGGTCCTCTATCAAATAAATAATAGTCTTTTATAATTTTTAGTAATTTGTGTCATTTTTTAGATAGCCAATTCGGATCTTTCTTATTAGACACATCAGGATAATACCAAGTTATGTATAACCACTAATACATTCAAAGCACCATGCTTGGTAATAGGAGAAATAATGCATAAAGAAAAATAACTTTAATACAAGATAGAATATGTTAGACTCAGTTCTCATCACTGTTTTTTCCCTATCCTAGTTGAGACCAATGGCATCATTTAAAAAACAAAAACAAAAAACCAGCGAGGTTACAGTACTGGTACAATCTTGACTTGAGCCAGAGGTTTTTTTCCAACAAATGCTTAGGTCAATTTGGAAGCTGGAATTTTAACGTCTAAAAATGTCTTCAAATTAACTAAGTGAACTAATTAAATTAATGTTCATTCCAGGTGAGCCTCAAATTTTGCTGCAAAGCCTACTCACACCCTTTAATGGGCTTTCTTTCCTTTTGTTATGTTCACACATTTATTTATTGTCATGTATATCAATAGTCTACTCCTTACTCATACTGATTATGTTATCGTCTCTCTGGAACTAAATCTGAAATGACATAAGATCAGTCGATTTTTCAATTTCAGTTGCAAAGTTCTTCACAGGAACTTTAAAAAACCACATGAAACTTGCAGAGTAAATTAGAATCAAGAAAAACTTCACCCAAACTGATACTAGTAAAAAAAAAAATCATTTATAAAGCTCTCTTTCTAGAATAATGCTATATATATATGTGGACAAAGATAGTTTCTTATTTTACAAGGACTACATAATGCTCTGTGCAATTGCCCTCACTTGGCATTATTAATTAATTATCAAATAAACTTTAAATGACTTTATCCTGATAATTATTTATTATTACTAATAAAGAGCCAATATTTATTAAGTATTATCAGTCAAGAACCACAAAACAATTATTATAAACACTTTTATATTTATATTATTATGTTTATAAACACTTTTATATTATTATATTTACAGTATTCTAAGGAAGATTTCATTATTGTCATCAATTTGTAGATAAAGAAACTAGGCTATAAACATGGTAAGTATATAATTTAGGCTTTCTAATGTGCACTAGAGTGAAATTCAAACCTGGACAGTCTGAGTCCTTGATGGAGATGATTTTATCTGTCAAATACTTAAATTATGATGAACAAAAAATTTGTGAGTCAGAAAATAGTATTAGATATTATCAAATAAATCCATTTTTTTAATGAGACGTGGTTTGTCTAAAACAAAAGCCAAATTATTACTCACTATGTGTTACAGGAATTCAATAAATAGAATAACAAGAATGAAAATACATAAAATTTCATTTTTCAATAAAAAACAAGGAAATAAATTTTATAGATATTGCTTTGTTTTTTGTTTTTTTGTTTTTTGGTTTTTTTTTTTTTTTGAGATGGAGTTTTCCTCTTGTTGCCCAAGCTAGAGTGCAGTAGCTGATCTCTACTCACCACAACCTCCGTGTCCCAGGTTCAAGCGATTCTCCTGCCTCAGCCTCCTGAGGAGCTAGATTACAGGCATGCACCACCATGCCCAACTAATTTTGTATTTTTTAGTAGAGATGGGGTTTCTCCATGTTAGTGAGACTGGTCTTGAACTCCCAACCTCAGGTGATCTGCCTGCCACTGCCTCCCAAAGTGCTGGGATTACAGGCGTAAGCCACTGTGCCCAGACAATATTTCTTTAATAAATACTTTTGTGACCGCTGATCTTAAAGGTACAGCTGAAGAAAGCTTTCGATATGTCACTGGTTAGGCATGCAATGCATTTGCCTTGTTAAAAATAAAAATACATAAAAATAGAAATTCACAGGAATAAGTTAAAAGACAAGAAAAACTGTCAATCAATGCAAACCCTAGAATACACGAAAACACGTCAGGAAAGGAGTCCAGAAATTAGAAATTACAGTAAACTTAGAGATCCAGCTACAGCTTTAGGTGTTTCTGACACATTTAATAATCACCATGATCATGAAAATCATTATACATATAAATACTATTACTATGGATGCCTATTAGTAAATCCAGTTTATTGCAGCATGAGCCTATAGATTCTTAAGTTTGGAGGACTTCCAGTATACATGAAGCTCTAACGTGTATTATTTCTGTGACATTGTTCAAGTCAATCTACTTTTCTCATCTCAATTTCCTAGTTCTTTTTCTTTTCTCTTTCCTGATTCTTGAAAGTATCAACCAACAAGTTTAAATATACAAGTTGTCTAATAAACTCTGCTAGAAAAACACATGATTTGTTTTGTAAGCATTAATTCACTGTCTTCTTGATCTTAGCCTAACATAAAAGGAAGGAAACTTGAGTAATCATTTTTAAAGGTACTCTATAAAATTGTGTAGTATAAACACAATGGTATAAATTGGAAAAGTGCACCAATACATAACAACAAGTCAGAAAACTCATTTTTGAGACAATTTTTCTGACTCAGAAAAGAAGGAAATCTGCTTGAAATGGTAACAAATCCTTTACTCTTCCCTCTCCAAAAATCTGTTTTTCTCCATTTTCTTCTCTCCTGCTTGAGAGTGCAGGAGGAGAATCATGTTTTATCTATATCCTGTGATTTTATTTCTGTCTTTAAACATCTTCAGAGGTGTAAAAAGACACAAAAAATCACAGGATGTAGATAACACATTGATCTGCTTCCATCTCTGAAACTAGAAAAAGTACCTTTTACCTGATCAAATGTACTAGCTAAGAATATAAAAGAGAATAAGATATTCACAGTGATTCCTGCCAGCTCTGACTCCAGATGATTTATACAGGCAAAAAGGATTTTAAAATTCATACAACTTGGAGATTACTTAATCTGATTGAGGCCCCCAAAGATTAAGCAATAACTTCATAGATGGTATGGCTTCTGAGTGGCTAGTGAGAAATCAGGATGACAGCTATTGGGCAGAAAGACTGGAAGTGGATTTCCTGAACTCTTGTTAACAATTTTTCCTTTTTACCTTTCTATATCTGAGTTACTAATAAGAGAAACATAATGTTATGGGCTCATTTTTAAAATAACTTAAATTAATGTATATATATCTGTGTGCACCACACAATATCATAATTTCTAAATTGGACATTTTGGCATTCTAAATCTCCACTATTATTTGAATTCATGAATGGGAAGAAAATTACTATGCATAAAAAAGCTACCTAATATGTATTTATTAAATGAATGAAGGCATGGTGTATTTGTTTCTCTCTTACGTGTTTACGTTCCTTGACGATGAAAATATCTATTGGTACTTCAGAATCACTTAACTTCAAAATAGAATAATTTCAAATGACTGAATATATAACAATATCTATCTATCCATAGAGAATATCTATAGAGTGAGGTGTCTCATAGGATCCTCAAATAGAATCAAGAAAAATGAATTTTATTAACAGTTTTTCTGTTGATGCTGGGCTTTCAATTTAACTTCACTGTTCTTTAGTATCAGCACTAGTGTGATAAATAATACAAGATATAATAATATCTAGATATACTAACAAATTGTATAATACATTTTATATCAGAATATTGTAGAAAAATTATCTCAGAATAAATGTAAATTTGCAGTTAACCTCATAGGTTAAAGTTGGAAAAAGCATTGTCTTTGGTCTGTTCAGGCTGCTGAAACAAAATACATTAAACTGGGTGGCTTATAAACAGCTGAAATTTATTTTTTATATTTCTAGAAGCTGTGAAATCCAAGATCAAGGCACTGATAGGCTGGGGTCTGGTGAGGGCCTGGCTTCCTAGTTCATAGACTGCACTCTTCTTGCTATAACCTTACATGGCAGAAGGGGTGAGAGAGATCTCTGTTATCTCTTTTATAAGGTCAGTGATTCCATTCATGAAGTTCTGGCCTCATAACCTAATCACCTTGGTAGGACCCCACCTCCTAATACCATTACATTGGGTGTTAGGTTTCAACATAAGAATTTGGAAAGAACACAGATAGTTTGCAGTAAGCATAGACTACGTGTTTAAATCTAAAACAAGACAGACACTATGAAGGAAGTGGACTGTTCCTGCAGGACCTGGGAGACACCCCAAATACTATTAGTGCCCCAATTGAAGAAATGGGAAATAGAGATCCTCTGCTTCTGAACACACACCTCCCCTAGGGAAATGCAAGTTCTGCTTGCAGGAGAAGTTTCAGATCTTACCTTGAGTTAAGTGAATTTACAGGGCCAAGTGAAATACACGGGTAGAGAAAGCAGCAGGAAAGGCCCTGGGGGCCCTGCTAGGTCCCCAGGCAGGCCATTCCTTCCTGGCATCACAGGGATCCATCCATCAAGAGGGTGACCAGAGGCCCAGGGGGGAAATGCCACAAGGAGAAGGAAATCTCCAGGTGCATTTCATAACAATTTGAACCAAGCAAGAAGCCTCCCGGCCAGAACTCAGAGGAGGCCGAGAATCTGGTGTGCAGGCTCTACAGGTGAGGTAAGAAACCAAGACCTGTTTTCCTTTGCAGCTGGGAGTTAAATAGCCTGGGGAAAATTCTTAAGACCTGATAGCCCACTGCCTGGAAACAGACTCGAGGCTGTTGATTGGGGCACGTGGGAGTGAGACCTGCCCTTCAGACTACATGGGAGCTGGTTGAGGCCTGTGACTGCCGGCTTTCCCCCACTTCCCTGACAACCTGCATGACTCAGCAGAGGCATCCATAATCCTCCTAGATACACAACTCCATTGACCTGGGAACCTCACCTCCAACCCGCACAGCAGCCACAGCAAGACCTGCCCAAGGAGAGTCTGAGCTTGGATACACCTAGCCCTGCTCCCACCTGGTGGGCCTTTTTCTATCCACACTGGTAGCTGAAGACAAAGAGTATATACTCCTGAGAGTTCTAGGGCCCCACTCATTGCTGGTTCCGCTCCATACTACCAAAGCTGATGTTCTCTGGGAAGCACCACCTTCCGGCAGGAGGCCAGCCAGCACAAAAACAGAGCACTAAACCAAAAGCCAAGAATCCTCACAGAGTCCATTTCACCCTCTTCCACCCCCTGCCACCTCCACTGTAACAGGTGCTGGTATCCATGGCCGAGAGACCCATGGACAGTTCACTTCACAGGACTCTGTGCATCTGCAACCCCCCAGACCAGCCTGGAGCTAGGAAGGTTTGCTAGGTGGCCTGAATCAGAAGAGATAACAATCACAGCAGATTGGCTCATAAGAAGCCACATCCAAAGGAAAAGGGAGAGAGTACTACATTAAGGGAACACCTTGTGGGACCAAATAATCTGAACAACAGCCTTCAGCCCTAGACCTTCCCTCTGACGGAGCCTACCCAAATGAAAAGGAATCAGAAACCCAACGCTGATAATATGACAAAACTTGGTTAAGCCCCCAAAAATCACACTAGCTCACAAGCAATGGATCCAAACTAAGAAGAAATCCTTGGTTTACCTGAACAAGAATTTAGAAGATTAGTTATTAAGCTAATCAGGGAGGCACCAGAGAAAGGCAAAGCCTAACGCAAGGAAATCTGAAAAAAAGATAGAAGAAGTGAGGGGAGAAATATTCAAGTAAATAGCATAAAGAAAAAAACAAAACTTCAGGAAACATTGGACACACTCATAGAAATTCAAGATGCTCTGGAAAATCTCAGAAATAGAATTGAACATGTAGAATAAGGAAATTCAGAGTTATAAGACATGGTCTTCAAATTAACTCAATCCAACAAAGACAAAGAAAAACAAATATGAGGCAGGGTGTGGTGGCTTATGCCTGTAATCCTAGCACTCTGAGAGGCTGAGGCAGGTGGATCAGTTGAGGTCAGGAGTTTGAGACCAGCCTGACCAACACAGCAAAACCCCATATCTACTAAAAATACAAAAGTTAGCCAGGTGTGTTGGTGGGTGCCTGTAATCCCATCTACTTGGGAGGCTGAGGCAGGAGAATTGCTTTAACCACAGAGATGGAGGTTGCAGTGAGCCTAGATCATGCCATTGCACTCCAGCTTGGGCAACAAGGGAAAATCTCAATCTCATGTAGGAATAATCTGTGTTCCTGAGGATGAAGAGGCATCTAAAAGTTTGGAAAATGTATTTTGGGGAATAATTGAGGAAAACTTCCCTGGCTTTTTTAGAGACCTAGACATCCAAGTACAAAAGCATAAAGATCTCCTTGGGAATTCATCGGAAGAAGATCATTGCCTAGGCACCTTGTCATCAGATTATCTAAAGTTAAGCTGAAGGTAAGAATCTTAAGAGCTATGATACAAAAGCACAAGCAACCTATAAAGGAAAACCTATAGGGTTAATGGCAGATTTCTCAGCAGAAACCCTGTAAGTTAGAAAGGATTGTGGCCCTATCTTCAGCCTCCTCAAATAAAACAATTTCCAGCCAATAATTTTGTATCCAGTGAAACAAAGTATAATAAATGAAGGAAAGATACATTCTTTTTCAGACAAATGCCAAGAGAATTCACCACTACCAAGCCACCACTACAAGGACTGCTAAAAGGAGCTCTAAATCTTGAAATAATTCCTGGAATCACATCAAAACAGAACCTGTTTAAAGAATACATCACAAGGACTTATAAAACAAAAATACAAGTTCAAAAGCAAAAATAAAAACAAAAATAAAAAAACAAGATACACAGACAACAAATAGCATAAAGATATAATGGTACCTCATATCTCAATAGCAACATTGAATGTAAGTGGCCTTAATGCTCTACCTAAAAGATACAGCATTGTAGGATGGATAAGAACTCACCAACCAACTATCTGCTGCCTTCAGGAGACTCACCTAACACATAAAGACTCACATAAAGTAAAGGGGTGAAAAAGGGAATTTTATTTTGCAAATGGACACCAAAAGTGAGCAGGGATAGCTATTCTTAGATAAGCAAAACAAACTTTAAAGCAACAGCAGTTAAAAGAGACAAAGAGGGACATTATATAATGGTAAAAGGCCTTCTCCAACAGGACAATATCACAATCCTAAACATATATGCACCTAACAATGGAGCTCCCAAATTTATAAAACAGTTACTAACAGACCTAAAAAAATGAGATAGACAGCAACACAATAGTAGTGGGAGATTTCAATACTCCACTGATAGCACTAGACTGATCATCAAGGCAAAAATTCAACAAAGAAACAATGGATTTAAACTACATCTTGGAACAAACGGACTTGAAAGATGTGTACAGAACATTTCATCCAGCAACCACAGAATACATATTCTATTCCACAGCACATGGAATATTTTCCAAGATAGACCATATGATAGGCCATAAAACGAGCCTCAATAAACTTAAGAAAATTAAAATTATATCAAGCACTCCCCCAGATCAGAGTAGAATAAAACTGGAAATCAACACCAAAAGAAACCTTCAAAACAATGCAAATACGTAGAAATTAAATAACCTCCTCTTGAATGAGCATAGGGTCAAAAATGACAACAAGAAGGAAATTAAAAAATTCTTAGAACTGGATGATAATAATAACACAACCTATCAGGACCTCTGGGATACAGCAAAGGTGGTGCTAAGGGCAAAGTTCATAACCCTGAATGCCTATGTCAAAAAGATGGAAAGAGCACAAACTAACATTCTAAGGTCACACCTCAAGGAGCTAGAGAAACAAGAACAAACCAAGCCTAAATCCAGCAGAAGAAAATAAATAACCAAGGTCAGAGCAAAACTAAATGAAACTAAACAACAACAACAAAAAGATATAAAAGATAAATGAAATAAAAAGCTCGTTCTTTGAAAAGATTGATAAAATTGATAATCAATTAGCAGGATTAACCCAGAAAAGAAGGGAGAAAGTCCAAGTAACCTCACTATGAAACAAAACGGTACATATTACAACTGACATTACTGAAATACAAATATGACCATTCAAGGCTACTATAAACACCTTTACACATATAAACTAGGAAACCTAGAAGATATGGATAAATTTCTGGAAAAATACAACCTTTCTAGCTTAAATCAGGAAGAATTAGAGACCCTGAACAGATCAATAACAAGCAGCGAGGTTGAAATAGTAATTAAAAAATTACCAACAAATAAAAGTCCAGGACCAGATGGATTCACAGCAGAACCCTACCAGAAATTCAGAGAAGAATTGATACCAATTCTTTTGATAGTCTTCCACAATATAGAGAAAGAGGGAATCCTCACTAATTCATTCTATGAAGCCAGCATCACCCTAATATCAAAACCAGGAAAGGACATAACCAAATATGAAAAGTACAGACCAATACCCCTGATGAACATAGATGCTAAAATCCTTAACAAAATACTACCTAACTGAATTTAGCAACATATCAAAATGATAATCCACCATGATCAAGTGGGTTTCATACCAAGGATGCAGGGATAGTTTAATCTACCTAAGTAAATAAATGTGATACACCATATAAAGAGAATTAAAAACAAAAATTACATGTATCTCAATAGATTCAGAAAAAGCATTTGACAAAATCCAGCATCTCTTTATGATTTAAACTCTCAGCAAAATCAGCATACAAGGGACATACCTCAACGTAATAAAATCCATCAATGACAAACCCACAGCTAACATAATACTCAACGGGGAAAAGTTGAAAGCATTCCCTCTGAGAACTGGAAAAAGACAAGAACACTCACTCTCACCACTCCTCTTCAACACATTACTGAAAGTCCTAGCCAGATCAATCAGACAAGATAAAGAAATAAAGGGCATCCAAATCAGTAAAGAGAAAGTCAAACTGTCACTGTTTGCTGACAATGTAATCATTTACCTTGACAACCCTAAAGACTCCTCCAGAAAGTTCCTAAAACTGATAAAAGAATTCAGCAAAGTTTCTGGATACAAGATTAGTGTACACAAATCAGTAGCTCTTCTATACACCAACCTCATCCAAGTGGAGAATCAAGTCAAGAACTCAACCCGTTTTACAATAGCTGCAAAAAATATCAAATAAAATACTTAGGAGTATATCTAATCAAGAAGGCAAAAGACCACTAAAAGGAAAACTGCAAAACGCTGCAGAAAGAAATCATAGACAACACAAACAAATGGAAACACATCCCATGCTCATGGATGGGTAGAATCAATATTGTGAAAATGACTACAGTGCCAAAAGCAATCTACAAATTCAGTGCAATCCCCATCAAATTGCCACCATCATTCTTCACATAATTAGAACAAAAAATTCTAAAATTTATATGGAAACAAAAAAGAGCCTACATAGCCAAAACAAGACTAAGCAGAATGAACAAATTTTGAGACATCATACTTCCTGATTTCAAACTATACTATAATGCCATAGTCACCAAAACAGCATGGTACTTGTATAAAAATAGGCACATAGACCAATGGAACAGAATAGAGAACCCAGAAATAAACCCAAATATTTACATCCAACTGATCTTCCATAAAGCAAACAAAAATATAAAGTGGGAAAAGAACACCCTTTTCAACAAATTGTGCTTTGATGATTTGTTAGCCACATGTGGGAGAATGACACTGGATCCTCATCTCTCACCTTATATAAAAATCAACTTGAGATGGATTAAGGTCTTAAATCTAAGACCCAAAACTATAAAAATTCTAGAAATAACGTTGGAAAATCCCTTCTAGACATTGGCTTAGGCTGGCCAAATTTTCGGGTTGGCTTATTTCAAAAGCAACAGAAATAAAAACAAAGATAAATCATTTACACTTAATTAAACTAAAGAGCTTTTGCACAGCAAAGGGAACAGTCAGCAGAGTAAACAGACAACCCACAGAATGGGAGAAAATCTTCACAATCTATACATCTGACAAAGGACTAATATCCAGAATCTACAACAAACTCAAACCAGTTAGTAAGAAAAAACAGTCCCATCAAATGTGGGCTAAGGACATGAATAGACAGTTATCAAAAGAAGAAATGCAAATGGCCAACAAACATATGAAAAAATGCTCAACATCACTAATGATCAGGGAAATGCACAATCACAATAGGATGTCACCTTAATCCTGCAAGAATGACTGTAACAAAAAATTCAAAAAACAGTGGATGTTGGTGTGGATGTGGTGATCAGGAACACTTCTACATTGCTAGTGGGAATGTAAACTACTATAGCCACTATGGAAAACAGTGCAGAGATTCCTTAAAGAACTGAAAGTAGAACTACCATTTGATCCAGCAATCCCACTACTGGGTATCTACCCAGACTAAAAGAAGTCTTTAAACTAAAAAGACACTTACACATGCATACTCATAGCAGCACAATTCACAATTGCAAAATCATGGAACCAACTCAAATGCCCATCAAACGACAAGTAGAAAAATAAACCGTGGTGTGTGTGTGTATATATATATATATATATATATATATATATACACATACACACAATGGAATACTACTCAGCCATTAAAAGGAATGAATTAATGGCATTTGCTTCAACCTGTATGATATTGGAGGCTATTACTCTAAGTGAAGTAACTCAGGAGTGGAAAACCAAACACCGTATGTTCTCACCCATACGTGGGAGCAAAGCTATGTGGATGCAAAGGCATAAGAACGATACAATGGACTTTAGGGACTTGGGGGGGAAAGGTGGGAGGGGAAGGGATAAAAGACTCCCAATAGGGTGCAGTGTATACTGCTAGAGTGATAGGTGCACCAGGATCTCACAAATCCACTAAAGAATTTATTCATGTAACCAAATGCCACTGTACCTTAATAACCTATGAAAAAATATAAATGGATAAATAAGGGAATCTAAAACAAATGAATGAGAATTTTGATAGACCATTCTCCTTTTTGTATATTTTACCTCTTTCTTCTCTTGGGTTCTAAATATATTTTCTAAATTTTACTTTTTTATTGATGACCAATTATAAAAATAACTACAGACCCTATGACCACTGATTAAGGCAAACTCTAAACAATCTGACCCCTTAGTTCATTTTCATTAAAAATATAATTTGAGAGAGCAAATCGGTCTGAAATTAATACTGCAGACATATCATTCTCTTAAAGACCTCATATATTTAAATCCTATAAATAGTGGGTCTACATGCCAAGTATGTATTAAAGCAGCTAGGATTAAAAACAATGTCCTTTAAACTTTCTCTTTTTTTTTTCCTAATACTTCACTTTGCCTCAGAACATCATAAACGCTCCCAACAAGAACAAGAAAAAATCCTAGTTACATTTAAGTATTATTAAATTAAAATGCATGCACATAAGGAACTAAATTTAAATAAGTCAGTCTCCCAGGACATATGCCATTTGTTTCTTTATTCTCTCAGCTAGTCTCCTGCTTCGTCATACCACCATAAAACTGCATATCAGAACTGCATTCCTTTTGTTTCCTGTAAGAATGTCAATCATTTAAAAAAATTTAATGTTCATTTCCTGTTTCAACATGAATTATTCTGTCTCAGTCACCTGGGGATGTAGCCTATGATTCAGCCTGTTTAATAAGTGAACAGAAGATTCTGGAGCAATCTATTCAGCAACCAATCTAGGTATTTGTTGTGTCATTGAATCCTCTGCCTTTGCTGCCCTGAGACCCTTGGGATGCAAGTTTTACTGGGAATAAACTATCAAAAATTCTTGGTCAGTTAAACTGAAACCCCTGTAGTATCACTCCCACACCCTATCCCCATCACATGCTGTGTGTGCTTCCTCCAGCTCTTACAATTTATTGCTCTGCCTCCTCAACATCTTGACATGTTTCTCTCATCATCTCTTTGCCTTATCTATAACTTGGGTCAAGGAAAATTTGGAGATGTAAAGGGACTAATAGAAATTAAGAAATAAAGAATAATAACATAATCCTTTTCCGAGAATACCATTTCTCCTACAACCTTGTTAAGAGAAAGCTGTTCATTCTCCATATTCCCCACACCTTATCATTCAAAATATTGTTTCTTAGTTACCAATTAGAAACTTAGTCACTGTTAATCATTCAGTATCATACTTTCAATCATTGCAAGGGTTGTCATCATCCTGGTTGATTCCATTTCTGTATTAATAACTGACTTTTTAATATAAATTCTCAATTTTCAAAGGAGTTTTGCTTTTTTCTACTTCTATTTGAATTGACAACTTCCATGGACCTAAACTAGCCATGCAATTTTCAGGAACTCTGATTCCTCTGTCAAACTAAAGATGTTTCACTCTCTGCATATGTTTATCAATCCCTTGAGCTCACTCACAGGAACCCGAAATGCATTTCTTCACCTACCTCATTGAAGCTTTTTCTCTGCCTCTTTTCACCCTACCATCTCCTCCTTCTCTACAGTGCTTTCAATCACTATCCACTTGGTTCATATTCCCACCTCTCACCTCCCACAACCCCCAGTTTTTAACCTATTTTCTCCTTGTCCTTTATGTCTGTTAAAGGATAAAGCCCTATCTTGGCTACTGTGAGGAGAGCAGAATTGTCTGAAAGTGGGATCTTGCCTTTTCTTGCCTAGACAATAAGATGGCTTGTATTAGGGATTCTCCTCTTAATATTAAGGGCTAAGTCCACATTTAGTTTCTCACACATGTATGACTGCCTTCCTTTGAGTGAAATCACAATAACTTCTCATTGGGCTCAAGATCACAAATGCTGGGCACCTAGTTTTCTGTCATCAGCTGGTACAAAGTCTAGACTGCCTGGCTTCTAAACCCTAGTTACTTATTCCCTACAACTAAGTTGTTCTTATGGTCAGTGTGGTCTTCAGTCACAGGAAAGAAAGAATTCTTTTCCTGAGCCATGAGTCCTGGGAAGCATGGAATCACAAGGTTTCCTTTCTCTACGTTCCATCTCTTTCTGATTTCTCTCTGTCACACACACACTGCACACACACACACACACACAGAGTGTATTAAAGAACATAGTTGTTCCTCTGCTGCTCCGGATCTTGGATCCACTGTTTAGACCTGAATGAAAATCATACACTTCTATCACCAACATGGCCCAAGGAAACACTTCTGCCTCCCTCCTTTCTTCTATCTTGACATCAGAAGGTGACTGTGTCTAAATGTGGTTGGGTTGCTGCTGATGTGGGAGATGCATTTCAGAGTGTAAGGAAGATTTGAGAAGCAGAAATTCCCAGTTGAGATAGAAGATAAATTAATTACATTGCCAATTTTTTGTCAGATAGCCTGAAGACAACACTTTTTTTGCATGATAAAATATTGTTTTCAAGTAGAGCTGAATATCCATTTGCTTACCTCATGATTCCAGAATTACACAGGATTTGAACAGTGTATAAAACATTTATATGTATAACCTTTGATAAACATTTTGCAATATTAAGCAATTCATATTTTTCTAAAGTTTGCCCATACGTAGATCTAGTCAAAACATATATGAATCATGATACTGATTCTTTACATTGTCGCTACCATGGATAAGGAAATTGCATATCATGAGTCATTTTATTTTAATATAAATATTTAATAAAATGTAATTAAATTTTCAAAACTATGCAATGGTTTATCCTTATTTAATATTTTTGATAATAAAGGCATATTTTACCTTTTAACAAACTAGATATTTTTGGATATTTTAGATGTAACCACCTACCAATATAGTAATTTTATTTTTATTTTTACATTTACATAATTTGAATTGTCATTACAAATATAGCCAAAGATTGTACACATTAATTCAGTAACATTTTGTATTTAATCCTTTGATTAGTGAAAATAATTACACATTGAGATTATGATAGAAATAAAATATACAAAGATGGAGCTTTTAAAAAAACTGAAAATGTAGATAACTCTTTATAAAACTGGTCTGCTTAACTTTTTAAAAAGTGGAAGAAATCACAGATATCTGTAACAGATTGCTCTAATAAAATTTGTGAACATGATACATAAAATTATGTCAAGAATAATTACCAATAAAGACACATTTGAATTTATCCTTCTTGATGGTAGATTTAATCAAATAAAATTTTTTGCTCATATTAATTGTTTTGATCAGGCATCTGACATTTTGCTCACTCAAATCATAAACACTGTTAACTTTCCACATTTTTTTTTCAATTTGCTATTAAGACGGCAAGGTAAAATAATAGTATACATTTTATTTAACAATTGTTAGATTAATTAGTGACCTTTAAATGTCTGACATATATAAGCCTTGTTTGAGACACAGCAAATATTAGGGTCAGAATTGCTTATAGTAACATTAATAAAACAAGAAAAAGACATGGTTGACATAGTTTCCCTCTTCTGGCACACATAATCCACTCTGTTTGTCTAACCAATGAGTCCTAGAACACTTTTCTGTGGGTTAATGGAAAGATTGGGAGGAAATACTCTCTTTCCTTTATTGACTCTTGTAATCTCAACATTTCCCCCAATTATATCTGTTTCTATACCAGGCTGTGTTACATTGTGGAATTTACCCTAGTTGTGGCTGCATGATCATTAATCCAACTCTATACCATACCCATGCCCATAAGAGACTCCAGAACACTAATAAAAGAATCATAGAAGAAAGCATACCAGCATCTGTATGAACCCAGGGTCTCTAACTTCATTTGAATTCTCAGTGCTGCTAATTAATTTTCATGTCATAGTTTGTTCTTGCCCATATTCTACTCTTCAATATAGCGAAACTTTTTCTCATTCCTTTAGATTTCAGTTCTCTGTATCATCCCTTAGACTGAAAGATGATGTCCTTTTTAACATGAAGAAAGTCAGTTCAGGGGGAGATACTGTCAAATGTCTTAAGAAAAACTAATACCTACATTTTCAGCCAAAGTTCCTCGTGTTTGTTATCCTATAAGTAATGTTTTTTCACTTTGCTCTGGATATCTTTCTGTCACATATTTTAAAAATTATCAAACTCTTCTAAATCTTCAACTCTCTCTCTCTCTCTCATTTTTCTCTGTCATTAGTTCTGGCACTAAAATAAATTGTACAAAACCCTCCTGTCATCCTATATACTCCTTAAAAAATAAAGATTTTTTTCACATGTTTTCCAGTCTTTTCTATTTTCCAATCTTCCTTTTATTCCTCATTTATTACTCACTTCTTATTTTCCCAGTCTACAGAAAGTACTCTCATCAAAGACACCAGTGACTTCTTACTAGTTTTTAGTTTATACTCCATTTGAATTTTGACAGTTTGAAGAGTAGCACTGTTGATCACTATTTTTTCATAAGACACAGATCTCTGTCTTCTATAACAAAACATTCTCTACTTTTCTTACTAGACATTTGGCTCCCATTTAAATTGTATACTCAGGTCCTTTTTTATTTGCCATTTTAATTTGGGACACGAGGTCAAGTCTAAGTGCTTTTCAGATATTAAACATTCTACCTATGTAATCTTATCAATCATATATATGGCTGTAGATACCAACAATAGCGAAAGTTAGCAAACATTTTCTGTAGAAGGTTCAGATTGTAAGTATTTCAAGTTTTTGAGATGTATGTTATCTGTCTTAACTATTCAACTCTCCTCTTGTAGTAAGAAAGCAGCCCATCATCTCAGCCCAAAATCTTCTCAAACTGATAAGAAATTGAGCAAAGTCTCAGGATACAAAATCAATGTGCAGAAATCACAAGCATTCCTATATACTAATAACAGACAAACAGAGAGCCAAATCAAGAGTGAACTCCCATTCACAATTGCTACAAAGAGAATAAAATACCTAGGAATACAACTAATAAAGGATGTAGAGGACCTCTTCAAGGAGAACTACAAACCACTGCTCAACGAAATAAGAGAGGACACAAACAGATGGAAAACATTCCTTGCTCATGGTTAGGAAGAATCAATATCATGAAAATGGCCATACTGCCCAAAGTAATCTATAGATTCAACCGTATCCCCCATCAAGCTACCAAAGACCTTCTTCACAGAACTGGAAAAAAACACATTAAACTTCACATCGACTCACAAAAGACCCCACATAGCAAGACAATCCTAAGCAAAAAGAACAAAGCCAGAGGCATCACACTGCCAGACTTCAAACTATACTACAAGGCTACAGTAATCAAAACAGCATGGTACTGGTACCAAAACAGAGACATAGACTTACGGAACAGAACAGAGACCCCAGAAGAAACACCACACATCTACAACCATCTGATCTTTGACAAACCTGGCAAAAATAAGCAATGGGGAAAGGACTCCATGTTTAATAAATGGTGTTGGGAAAACTGGCTAGCAATGTGCAGAAAGCAGAAACTGGACCCCTACCTGTCACCTTACACTAAAAATTAACTCCAGATGGATCAAAGATTTAAACATAAAACTTAACACCATAAAAACACTAGAAGAAAACGTAGGCAAAACCATCTAGGACATAGGCATAGGCAAGGACTTCATGACTAAAACACCAAAAGCAATGACAATAAAAACCAAGATAGACAAATGGGATCTAATTAAAATTCAGAGTTTCTGTACAGCAAAAGAAACAGTCATTAGAGCAAATTGGCAACGAACAGAATGGGAAAAAATTTTTGCAATCTACCCATCTGACAAAGGGCTAATATCCAGAATCTACAAAGAAATAAAACAGATATACAAGAAAAAAACAAACAACCCCATTCAAAAGTGGGCAAAGGATATGAACAGACACTTTTCAAAGGAAGATATATATGAGGCCAACAAACATATGAAAAAATGCTCATCATCACTGATCATTAGAGAAATGCAAATCAAAACCACACTGAGATATCATCTCATGCCAGTTAGAATGGCGATCATTAAAAAATCTGGAGACAACAGATGCTGGAGAGGATGTGGAGAAATAGGAACACTCTTACACAGTTGGTGGGAGTGTCAATTAGTTCAACCATTGTGGAAGACAGTGTGGCAATTTCTCAAGGATCTAGAAATAGAAATTCCATTTGACCCAGCAATCCTATTACTGGGTATATACCCAAAGAACTATAAATCGTTCCACTATAAGGACACATGCACACGCATGTTCATTGCAGCACTGTTTACAATAGTAAAGACCTGGAACCAACCCTAATGCCCATCAATGATAGACTGAACAAGAAAACATGGTATTATACCATGGAATACTACGCAGCCATAAAAAATGATGAGTTTGCGTCCTTTGTAGGGATTTGGATGAATCTGAAAACCATCATTCTCAGCAAACTGACACAAGAACAGAAAGCCAAACACCACATGTTCTCACTCATAGGTGGGTGTTGAAGAAGGAGAACATGTGGACTCAGGGAGAGGAGCATCACACACTGGGGGCAGTTGTGGGGGTAGGGGAGAGACAGCAGGGTGTGGGGGAGGAGGGGGGAGGGATAACATGGGGAGAAATGCCAGATATAGTATGCACCTAAAGTAAAATAAATAAATTTAAATTAAAAAAAAAAAAAAAAAACAGCCCTAGATAACACAATAAAATGATCAAAGTGACTCAAGTTAGCCCTTTTTATTTCATCTAGTGTCCTGGGGGTAGTGATCTTATTAACTCTTCCTTGCTCAAAAGCCTTCTGCAGACCTCCATTGTGCAAATACTGAATAGAGCTCACAGAGTCTTATTAGTTGGTGCTACTTACCTTCAACTTAAGCTGTTACCATTTTTATTTTTTAATCAACTCTGAAATAATAGTGGAAATATTTCTTTTACACAAGATATTTATGCTTCTATCTGTCTTCATCGTGGGAGAATCTGATTTTTTTTTTTTGCTTTTATTCTTTTATTTGTTTGGTTTTCTATTCTTACATTTATTTTTTTCTTTTTGTTTTTAATTCCTAATATCTGCCCTAACATATAATTATCATTTAATGATTCCTTTGTAAATGAATAAATTTTAGTCATATATTTTATAGGAATAACAAATCTTAGAAGTCCATAAAATCTAATAAATTCACATAAACACATAATTTTGGTTGTAATATTTACCTTGCAATTAATTAAAAGATACAGAAAGGTCAAGTATATACAGAAATATTTTTAATTATTCTTTATAAATCAGAATATACTTCTTTATAAAAAAATAGATTGTCATAATCTTAAACTCAGTTGTAATACTCCTGAAATTTTCACTAGAAAATACATTAAGAAAAAAGTGTGCATTCATCCATTAACTCTATATAGATAATTTTGATTACACAAAATTGATTTTAATTTTTATACAGCCAAACTGGGATATGAAATTAACATTTCCATATAACATTTTTCTATTTTATTAACATTGAGAATGTCTTACTCTCATGTAACATGAATTGCATATATGTTCAATAAAATAAAATATTTTTCACTTCACAATCATGTTAAATTTATTATTTGGAAGATCCAATTTATTAATATTACCAATCTTTCAACAATTTATAAAGTATCACATACTCTGATGCAATAAACAACTATTATGTGTTCAGAACATCCTAAATGCCTATTTATACTTTTCCTACTACATTGATTTAATATATATTTCAAAAGTGGCTAACACAAAGAGTCCCTACACACCTGGGTATATCTGGCTGTCTAGCCAAGCAGATAGTTCCCCATAAAGGAGAATTAATCATTATTTAGGCTTTGGTTCCCAGCATTACGGCATAAATTTAATCTTGGGATCATTAAAGTTCTGATCAGAATTGAGTCTGCTAACATATGCTAATGAAGTCACAAAACTGACCTTTAAAACTGGTATTTTCATTTATTAATTGAAATCGAGAATCAGAAGCACTTAGCAAACTGGTTAATGTAGTTGTTTATCTCTCTTGACAAAGGGACTTTATGAGAATAAAACTTGGTGTCCTCGAAAACAGAATATGGAGAATTCCTTTTATAAGTTAAATGTTCGGCAACACTATGCCATTGTACACTTGAATTAATATTTATGGCAGGTAATCCAGTCTCCAGGGAGAGATGTGCTGCTTTCTTAGGTGAGTATCTAACTCTTTTTAACCTATATTAGATTACTTTGAGTTTCCCATTAGATACATGTCCTGCCTATTGGCCTGTAAGTTCCTTAAACACCTTTTGAAACTAATCTTTACAAAACTGGACAATATCAGTGATTTTATAGTAGTTGCTAATCAATAAATATTGAACTACGCTTGATGTTTTGAACATTGGCTTATAAATGTCAGCCTCCTGAATTCTTTTGCTCATCATATTGTCTTTTGGGATTCACCATTCTATTTGATATTACAGATTCTGAAATCCTAAAACAAAGAAATTATTTTTATGTTATTTATGCCACAATTTGCAAAGCAAATTTAATCACAGGACTGCTTTCGGTCACACATTTAACCCTTTTCCCATTTATGAAAATAAAAAAATGTAGCTCTCTACCAGAGTTCATTTCATTTTACATAAACATGATCTTGGAGGCTGAAGCAAATATGACTGATTTTTAATGTAAAAATAAAATATAAGAACTGTTCTTGGAGTTACTTCTTTTTTTTTTTTTTTTTTTTTTTTTTTGAGACAGTCTTAGCTGTCGTCAGGCGCCAGGCTGGAGTGCAGTGGCGCGATCTCAGCTCACTGCAACCTCCGCCTCCCGGGTTCAAGCAATTCTACTGCCTCAGACTCCCAAGTAGCTGGGACTACAGGAGCGCACCACCATGCCCAGCTAATTTTTGTATTTTTTAGTAAAGAGGGGGTTTCACCATATTGACCAGGATGGTTTCAATGTCTCGACCTTGTGATCTGCCCGCCTCGGCCTTCTAAAGTGTTGGGATTATAGGCGTGAGCCTCCGCGCCCGGCCCCTTGGAGTGATTTCTAAACAGATATAACCTCAGAATCATCTGAATCATCAGAATTGTCTATTTTGGCAAAATCGGATTCATCAGATGAATCTTCGGCCATCAACTTCCAGAACATCACATGTAAAAATGCTATGATTTCCAGGATTTGATATTTTCAGCGACTTGAGAATTACTAGATTTTATAAATGGAAATTACTGCTAAAAACAGAATGCTATAAATAGAATAACATCTTTTGTTTTCAAAGCTGAAATAGTAGAGTGATGGGAAAATAATAATAAAAGCAAAATATTTCATGGCAAAGTTATCTCTTGGTAAATGTTGCAGCCACAAGCTCCACTGATGAGTTTCTCAGGGCAAATGGGGAAAGGATGAATTAATAGAACTCACGAAGTGATAGCCAGTTGTTTAGATCTTCCTCAGATATATGCATTTTTGTAATATATTTGCTAATATTTGAAAATTAGAGGATTTTACATGTATTTAAAATAGGCATTTTTTTTTTCTAGAAAAAGGTTGATTAGCAATATTGGATCTAAATCCAACATGATAGCAATTCTATTGGGCTGCATATTAGTCACTTTTTTCAGAAAGAGAATAAGGAGAATAAACTTTCATTTCCACCACAGTTCCCAGCACTCCTAATTATATAGTATTTACCCAGACACAGTCATTTATGTTACCTGCCTGGCAATTGTGTTTGCTACGCCTGTAATTTAACAATCTCAGATAAGAAAGTTTTTCACAGTTCACAATTTGTGAAACAAATATAGTGACAATTTCTAAGCTCACTTAAAGCACTAAAGATCTATTAGTCCATAAAGCTCGAGGATACTTAAACTGGAAATTATGGCATACTCTGTAAGTTCAGTATGTACTTACTTATTTTTCCTAAACCACAAATCCAGGCTTATCTTCTGTTCACAAACACAGTGACAATTTTTTAGTAGAAAATCAAAAATAAAGGAAATCAGGAGGGAGGTTAAGTTAAAACACACTGCTGTACAGTTTGAGGATCCCAAAGAAGCAGCTCAGACAATTGTTCTGTCTTTTGTCTAAGACATTCTGCTCATCTCAATAGGAACTTTCTTCTGGGCTTGAGAGGGGGAATGGAAAATTATAAAGATGGACATGGGTACCCAGAGTCTCCTCTGGGTTTTTGTGATTAGAGCTCTGCAGTATGGAAGTTGAATGCTTGGCTTCATGCTTTAATTCTTGTTTATGACTCAAAGATGAGAGACTTTGAGAATCTTGGGAATGACTGAAATATATGTCATGTCTGACAGCATAATGAAATGTAAAATGATAATATTATAGACATGCAAAGAAACTAAATAGATAAAAATCACTTATTAAGTCAAAATGTGTAGTTAGGTTAATGGATTTGATTTCATTATTATCCTCTTCTCTCACCTCCAACTAAACTTCCTTAAAAATCACATAAATGTTACAGGATTAATTTGTTCACTGTCACAGAAAGTGTTACCCTAATTATGGAAATATTTTTCATAGTTCAGCAGCTGAGATATAAGAGCAGACAGATTGAAAGGTGATGAAAGACCTGTCATGTATGCTGGGAGATAATGTATTAAATTGGTTTCCTTTTCCATCATTCCTTCTTCTCTTCTTTCACCTTTTTCCTTCTTTCATCCCTCCCTTGTTCTCTCCATTATTTTCGTCCTTCTTTCCCTTCTCCTTGTCTGTCATCTTCTTTTATACATTAGTTAAGACTTGATGCTTCCTGTATGCCAGAATGGTTTTGAAAATTGACTGTGAGATTGTGTCTTGCAGGCATTTAAGAAAGGATTAGATATGGCATATGCAAGGTGAGCCACCCGCTGCACAACTCATCTGGGATTTAGCACACACGGAAAGGCCTCTGGTGAGGATCCGGGGACTGTGCTTCCTCATTTTATCCTTGGCTTTATGGATGAATTAGAATTGTTTTTACAGATTTTACTATCCTGTGAGGATATCCAGTGTCCATGAATGACCCGGAAGCCCTAGGATTTCAAAATTTTGGTCTCTGTTAACTATTTATCTTCTCATAACTTTGAGTTAGTGTTTTGAGTAAAGAGGCAAAAATCTGCATGTTATATATTTCTAAGAATGAGAAAATGATTTTAATTTAATTATTGCTACTGGTCAATTCAATAATTAAGTCTGAGTTATCACTTTTGGAAAAAGTTTATTACCACAAAACTATACTGTATATATTTTTTAAAATTGTATAATAGAGAGAATATAAACCCTCTCTGAGTTATACAGATAAGTTATTTGAAATAGCAGGATAATTATCAGCCAAACTTATACATGATACAAGGTTATGGAAAATGGGAGAAGGTAGGGGGGAAATTATGGACTAATAGAGATGGTTACTTATCTATTATGACAGCCCTTAAATTTTTCACTTTTATTTAATAATAGTTAAAAGCTGTATACATAATCACTGTTATTTAAGACTGGACTCTTTCCAATACTGTCACTGAAATTTACCAAATATTAAGAGAGATTTTGCAACTTTGTGTGAAATTTTATAACTGATCCCATTTAACATAATGCGTATACTTAATGAAAGACAATAATTGTGGCTTGCCACATAAATACTTAGGATATAATTACCTTCAAATAATTATTTTTAAATAGTTGTTTTTAAAACAAAAGAATATATTACCATTCAGCATTCATAGATCAGTATTTCACTCTGAGGCTGAGTTTTCTTCATAGTCTCCAAAATGGAATCACAATTGAATGTCCTAAAAGAGCCACACTCACCAGATTTTCTTCCTAGGTTTTTGGTACTCTGTGGTTTGCTTCCATTGTAAACTTGTGCCCAAAGTGGCTCAAGTTGTTTGTTTGCCTTACACTGTTTTTGAGAAATGCTCAACACTTTCTGTTTGACTGTCTTCCAAATTAGGCAAAATATAGAAAAGCACTTTGCATCAGTCCATCAGGGAGCACCTAGACTGGTAAGAAAAGCAGAGAACTGCTCTGTTTCCTCTGGAACGAAGGTTCCTGTACTGAGTATGTGAGCTGCTGTTTTCAGTTCTACCATGTGCAGAATAGAGGTAACACAAAAGTAAATCAAAATATCACAATGTTTTCTCCATTTTAAGTGGTCTTCTCTTGGTTCATTGTTTTATTATTAATATTATGAATGTAACACCTTGTTTCTTTTCACTTCCCTGTAATCTTCACATAAATGTTGGACATTGTTGGACAATCTAGGGCAAAATTCTTACACTAGAGGCTAATGCCCAGGGTCTTCGGTGTTTCAACGCACTCAGGGAGGTCTCTCAATTCTGACTTGGCCAAAACTCTGATATCTCTCAGCACTGTACAACCTCTGGTCCTTATTTTCAGATCTCAGCCCCTCAGTGGTGGTTTCTGCAAAGCCTTGAATAGTTTCGCCGTCTGCATAGGTAGAAACTGTGGACAATCTTCACATAAATATCTGGCCTCTTCATTTAAGTAATTTTCTGTTCTTTTCTACTCTTATCCAGATTTTTTAGCAGTCTGTAACTCATCTCTAACTCCTGAGTGCTACAAAACCAACTTGCTCTATTTGTGCTCTATTTCTTGGACATTTCTGAATGTACCACAAAGCCAAACTTGTAGTAAATCTGGATTCCTTCTTGATAATTTCCCTTATGTCAAGTATCATACGTAGTCCTTTGCTGTCTGTTGTCTGATGCCAAAGGAAAAGCTGCTTCATATACTGTGTTCATTTTTTAGCTGTGGGCAATGGAAGGGCAAGTCCAGTATTATTTTCTTTGTCATGCCCATAAGTGAAAAGTCAATTTTTTAATGTAATAAAATTACATATGCTTAAAAAATATTTAAACCACAGAATGTTATATGTGAAATGTTTATCAAATTCTTTAAAGTTATAAATAGCAACATAATTATAAAGTAAATATATATATTGCTAAGACAGAAATACTGGTTTGAATGTAATTTTTTGCTTTCATGTTAAGATTGTTTTACAATTCTTCTGCTATCTTTTGCCTCTTCTTCCTTTTATGTGTATTACAGATGTGATTCTTTTTTATGTTTGTTTTTTTCTTTATGTTCCCTTGAATATGAACATGTGTGTGTTAGTTTACATGTTTCCTTGTATATAATTTCTGTATGTAATTTATATATATATATATATAATTTTCTTAACTTATATATAATTTGCAGTATATTTTTAGTTATCTCATTCTTAAGGCTTTGGATAATACATTTTGCTCATTTATGGCATTGGATAGAATTTTATTATGACAAAAGCTTTTGAAAAAGTATACTGGTAATGCTTATACTGCATATCATGAATAACGTGTCCAGAATTCTATAGCATTATAATCTATACTTAAACATGTTAGACATACATTAGAAATACATATCAACATTCCTTAATTTCTGCATCTTTAATTTGAGTTCAATTGGTATGTTAAAATGATAATTGTGTTGGATGGTATATTAGTTTCTTGTGGCTGCTGCAACAAATTACTACACACTTGATAGTTATATTAATCAGAATTCTCTAGAGAAACAGAACCAATAGAATGTAGAAAACGTGTGTGTGTGTGTGTGTGTGTGTGTGTGTGTGTGTGTGTGTCTTAGAGAGAAGTTTATTTTAAAGAATGGCTCAAGCAATGTGGAGGCTGTTTAATCTAAAATCTGCATGGTAGGAAACCAAACTATAGAACCAGGGAAGAGTTAATGTTGCAGTTCAAGTCCAAAGAGACTTGAGAAGGAATTCCCTCTTTTGGGGACCTTAATCTGTTTTATCTTAAGGTCTTGCACTGATTGAAAGTAGCGCAGCTACATTGTGGATAGTAATCTGCTTTACTCAAAGTCTACTGATCTAAATGTTAGAACTGATTTAAATGTTAAAATTTCTTTAAGAAATACTGTCAAAGAAATATTAGACATGTTTAAACAAGAATCTGGGTACCATGGCCCAGCTAAGTTGACAGACAAAATTAATCATCATAATGACTTAAAACACTGAAATTTATTTTAAATTCTGATTATGGAATCAGAATGTAGGCATGGCTATGCTTGCTTCTGAGCTCTAGGAGAGAATCGAACCCTTGCCTTTCCATCATCTAGTGGCTATTGGCGTTCTTTGCCTTATGGCTGAATTTCTCTCTGCTCCATCTTTACATTGTTTTCTTGTGTTCATGTGTGTGTAAGCATGTGTGTGTGTGAGATGGGAGGCATCTGATCTTTCTCTGCCTCTTTCTTATAAGTATACTTGTGATTACATTTAGGCCCTACCCAGATAATCCATAATGACCTTCTCAGTTTAAGATCCTTAATTTAATCACTTCTTCACAGGTGGTTTTTTGTTTGTTTGTTTGTTTTTCCCCCAAAAGGTAACATTTGCAGTCTCCAGGGATTAAGAAATGGACAAATCTTTAGGGATCAAGTCAGCCTATCACAGCTAGATTTTTATTGTCGAATAAATTTTCAAAGAAGAGAAATAAATGATTTGTACTTTAGGTACAAACAGCTTAAAATGCTTTTGTCTTTATGGCTTTCACAACTGTTATTTTGTGAATTAAAAGCTATGACTCATTAATAACAACTTTATTTGTTTTAAAGTTCTTGGACCATGACTTTTATTTTTCTTCTAATGACTGTACTACTACTATCACATACTCTGATGATGACTACCACAGTAAAGAATTTAAGAAAAGCCCAGCTTTTGTTTTTACAACTTAAGTTTTTTTATTTCAATATATATTTCTTGTCTAGTATTATTTCTTATGTGTAATTTTTATTCTCGATTTTTCTTCTCTTGCTGAATACATTTAACAATATCTATCTAAAATTTATTTCTATCTATATATGGAATTAGATTAAATCATAAATGTAGATTAATGCCATAAAAGCTCTCATATTCTATAGATTTATGTCTTTATCAGGAAATTTTTTCATTTATGTTATCTGTACATAGTTTACAAATGTTTTCTGTTGCATCTCAGACAATTTTAAATTTGCTTTCTATATTTTATTTTCTTCCCATAGAACACTGGTTATTTTCTTACAGTTTATGTTTATGGTTATAGTCTTAAAAATTACCTTTTTGTGGAAAATCTAAAGATTCTACCAAAAAAAAACTAGTAAAACTTATAAATTCAGTAAAATTGTAAGATACAAAAATCAACGTGAAAATTCATAGCATTTCTGTATGCCAACAGTGAGCAATTTGAAAAATAAATAAAAAAGTAATCCCATTTGCGATGGCCATAAATGAAATTAAATATCTAGTAATCAAAGAAGTGAAGGATCTCTATAATAAAAAACATAAAACACTGATGAAAAATATTGAAGAGGACACAAAAAATAGAAATCCACATGTTCACAGGTTGAAAAAAATCAATATTGTTAAAATGTCCGTACCACCCAAGACAATATATAGATACAATGCAATCTCTATCAAAATTTCAGTGACAGTCTTCACAGAAACATAAACAAATAAAATCTTAAAATTTCTATGAAACACAAAAGACACAGAATAAGCCAAAGCTATCCTGAGGAAAAAGAACAAAACTGGAAGAATCACATTAACAGATTTCAAATTGTAGTACAGAGCTATGCTAACCCAAACAACCTGGTACTGGAATAAAAACAGACACATAGATCAATGGAACAGAATAGAAATCCTAGGAACAAAATACAGTGAAGTCATTTTTGAAAAGGTACTGAAAATATACGTTGGGGTAAAGGATAGTCTCTTCAATAAATGGTGCTGAGGAAGCTGGATATTCATATGCAGAAGAATGAAACTAGACCGAAATCTCTCACCATACACAAAAATCAAAATCATTTAAATACTTAAATCTAAGACATTAGACTATGAGATGAAGAAAACATTGGGAAAACTCTATAGAAAACTGGTCTAGGAAAAATTTATTGAGTAATACCTTGCTAACACAGGCAACCAAAACAAAAATGGACAAATGAAATCACATTGAGTTTAAAAGCTTCTGCACAGAGAAAGAAGTAATCAAAAAAGTGAAGAGACAACCCATGGAATGGGAGAAAACATTTGCAAACTAAATATTTGATAAGGGATTAATAACCAGAATATATAAGGAGCTCGAACAACTCTATAGGAAATGATCTAGTAACCCAATAAATAGACAAAATATTTTAATAAACATTTCCCAAAAGAAGATATATAAATGGCAAAGAGGCATATAAAAAGGTCCTCAATATCCTTGATCATCACCAAAGAAATTCAAATCAAAACTACAATGAGATATCATTTCACCCTAGTTTAAATGGCTTTTACCCAAAAGATAGGCAGGAACAAATGCTGATGAGAATATGAAGAAAAGGAAACCCTTGTATACTGTCGGTGGGGAATGTAAATTAGTACAACCACTATCAAGAACAGCTTGGAGGTTCCTAAAAAACTAAAAATAGAGCTACCCCATGATCCAGCAATTCCACTGCTGGATGTATTCTCAAAAGAAGGGAAATCATTGTATTAGAGAGATATCTGCACTTCCATCTTTCTTGCAGCTCTGTTCACAATGGCCAAGATTTGGAAGCAATCTAAGTGTCTATCAACATATGAATGGATAAAGAAAATGGGGTTCATATACACAAGAGAATATTATTGAATAATGAAAAGAATGAGATACTGCATTTGCAACAACATACATGGAACTGGAGGTCATTATGTTAATTAAAATTTGTCAATAACACTAGACAAACTTCACCTGTTTTCACTTATTTTTGGGATCTAAAAATTAAAACAGTTGAACTCATGGAGATAGAGAGTAGAAGGATAGTTACCAGAGGTGGGGTAGGGTGGTGGAAGCTGGGGTAGTAGTGGAGATAGCTAATGTATACCAAAAGTAGTTAGAATAAATAAGACAGTATTTGATAGCACAAAATACTGACTATATTCAATAATAATTTATACATTTTAATATAACTAAAAGAGTATAAGTGGATTTTTTTTTTTTTTTTTTTTTTTTGAGACAGAGTCTTGCTCTGTTGCCAGGTGCCAGGCTGGAGTGCAGTGGCGCGATCTCGGCTCACTGCAACCTCCGCCTCCCGGGTTCAAGCAATTTTCCTGCCTCAGCCTCCTGGCTAGCTGGGACTACAGGCACATGCCACCATGCCCAGCTAATTGCTTTTTGTATTTTTTAGTAGAGATGGGATTTCACCATGTTGGCCAGAATGGTCTCGATCTCTTGACCTCATGATCCGCCCGCCTCGGCCTCCGAAAGTGCTGGGATTACAGGCTTGAAGGTGGATTTTTTAAAAAGGTACAAAGGATAAGTGTTTGAGGGCACGGATACCTCATTTAAATGATGTGATTATTACTTATTACATGGCTGTATCAAAGTGTCTCATGTCCTCCATAAATATATATATATATATATGTACTATATACCCAACAATTAAAAAATTTAATATATATATACATCCAAAAAGAGAATTACCTTTTTATATTTGTTCCTTTATACTTGATTTGCTGAAATATTTTCCTAAAGCTGACATTCTTGTCCGCTAATTTCATTTTCAACAATATCTATTTTATATTTCTTTATTTACAGTAGAATTCTTATTTATATACAGGGTCACTTAGAGTTTAACTCTGAAACTCTGTCACTTCATCTCTTGATTTCTTGTGATCATCTTCAGCTGTAGTTTTCTTTAACAATCTCTATCAGATGTTATTCATTTGAGAATATAGATATATATTGAAATGTATTTGTTTGTGGGGGTATCTCTTCTGATGTATATTCTTCAACTGTCGCTTCCTTTTATTTTGTGGGTATGTTTACGTGTGGAGGAGGATTGATACCACCTGTGCAGACTCTTTGAATCTTTGTTGCTTATCAGTCATCTTTTAATGCTCATCATTCCATTTTGATCTGTTGTTTTTAATTTTTATGAGTTATTAGGAAAAGAGGACCTATGAACATATTAAATGTTGGATGTGACTGCCTAGATTTGCTATTTTAGAACACTTCCTCACAGATTCAGTTGTCTTTTTATCAGCTTTCTTCAGATTTCAGCTTTTCTCACTTCAGGTAATAAGATGGCCTAGATAGATTAGACACACACATACCATCCTTACCCATTCTCTTATATCACTCTTTTATATCAACAAGAACACTTGACACATCAGTTTTTTATAGCATATGTACAAGAGATCCACTTTTTAAAATAAGTGCCTCGTGAAATGCATCTCTCTACTTTCCCATAGTCCACAAGTCTGCCATTCATTTAGAATAGTATACAAAATAATAGCCCAATAGTATAAGAAATCTGATAAGTATGCTTTAAACAATTGTAGAAATACTTATCATACCTTTTACAATACCTACTCTCTGTTGATTGAATAGCCTAAAATTAGCTTTTCACATACCAGAACTAAAATGAAGAGTTGCTGTATCGCTAACAAAATGAAGAACTTTATGACAGACAAGGTATGGGAGAAAATAGATGATACATTCAAAAAAAGCGCCAAAGAGGGTTTAATGGATGCACCATTTACAGTTTCAGGCAGGATTAAGAGAAACCAACACTGTGTGGAGCCAGAAACGGCAGGCCTTTACCAATTCTAGGCTTGAGAAATTTGATGTTAGAGAAGTTATCCACATGCACGGAGAAATAGAGCTAAAGGTACACAAAAGACCCAGACAACTCTTTCTTCCAAGTCTCCATTTTCCCACAAAACTTATTTAACAGTTAGAAGGCAAAGAAAATTAACTGATGCATGCTATAGTATCTTGGAGCAAAAAGCATTGTCACATATGTAGTTTAGAGATTTGAAGACACAAATGGAAAATATATTACATAATCCATTTACCAAACTGCCTAATTCAGTGAGTCAATATTAGGATGAAATTAGAATACTCCAAAACCTGAAATTAATATGGTTGGTGGTCACCTACATAATCTTAGTGTACGTTCTTTAGTAGGAGTAGACTTCTACGAACTTTTGGTTTCAAACAGCATGTTTACTTCCCTCATTTGCACAGTTTCTGCATCTAAGTGAGTAGAAAATTTCTTAGTCTGTTAGGTGATTTAAGCTACATATGCATGTACCATATTAAAGAAAATACATTTAAGCAAACATTTACTGCATAGTCAAGTGTACAGTAAAAAATATGACCTCATAGAAAGAAGAAGAACTAAGAACCCAAAGCCCTGGTTTGAAGTTTATCTTAATACGTCTATACTCATTTGATCTCATTAAGAATAAATTTCTCTCATCCACTGACAGAGAATTTACCACCTCTACTACCTGCATAATAAAGATTGTTTCTTTATAGAATAATTATAGTATTAACTAAAGTCTTACACCAAAAATAATCCGAAATAAGTTCAGATGATAAATACATAAAGTTAACAGTCTCTAATAAGACAAACAATTCAACTGTAAAATATAATTCTAAGAGGGTTTAATTTCATTTACTATCGATGTTTAAAATTGTCCTGCATGAAGCAAATTTATTTAGTAGAAGAGGAACTATCATATAAGTTATATGCTATTGTTTATTTTTAGTATTTGTGACTTAAAACTTTTGTTTTCTCTGCAGGAGCCATGAAAAAGAGAAAAATCTTTTAAAATTGTAGTGTGTGTTCTTGATGAAATTATTTTAGTTCTATGCTTTTATTTTTTATTAAACTTCTGAAAATCTATTTGCCTGAGGACAATATCAAAAGTGTGATTCAAAAGAACATAATGTATTTTTGTGATATTCTAATTAAGCAATATTCTTTGAAAAATATTATTTGTCTGGCTCAACTTACTCAGGATGTTCAATTTTCTAGGCCCATGTGCACACTTCCTCATAAAAGCTAGTTTTTACAAAGAATCCTGCTAAGTCAAGTTAGCAAGAGCCTTCCACATTCAATATCTGATTATCCTCAATATCTGATTATCCTCAATATTTGATCAGTTTCTCATGTCTCCATCATCCTGCAGGTGATATCTGATCACGCTTGCCTCTCCTTAGAAATAATTCTGTAGGTGGGTTTAGACAGATTCTCCCTCACTCCTATTGTTTCCTTTTAGTACTTTTCCATCTAATTGTGGAAATAGTTGGATTATAGGGAAGCTGTATATTTAATTTTTTTGAGAAACTACACAACTGGTTTCCAAAGTGTTCTGATGTTTTGCATTCCCTCTAGCAGGCTCACCAGAGATTCTTCCATATGATCCAACTATTCCAATCAGGTATACTCCAGAAAATGAATGGATGAAAGTTTATGTTCATACAAAAATATGTATATAAATGTTCATAGCTGTTTTTTTGGTAATAGTCCTAAAATGGAAACAACCCAAATATTTATCAATAAATTGTGCCATAATCACATAATACAATATTACTTATAAAAAATGAACTATTGATATATGTAACAATACAGCTGAGTTTCAGAATAATAAAAAGAAACCTGACATAAAAGAATGCTTTCTGCACGATTCCATTTACATAAAATTATAGAAAATGCAAAGTAATTTATACTGACAGGAAGATCGATAGTTGACTAGAGACAGAGAGCAAAGGCTGGTGGAGAGGAAGTGGGGGAGGGTAGAAGACGGTCATTATGAAGGGGCAGACGGAGATGGTGGGAGTGATATATGTGCTTGTTATCTGATTCCAGTGATGGTTTTTCAAGTATATTCACATGTCAACACTTGCTAAATGGTTCACATTATATATGCACAGTTTATTGTACATTAAATATAATCTTAAGGGAAAAAAAAGAATGATGCTTGTTTTTGTCTTCAGCAAATCGGAAGATAATGTTGGTAGTTTCTAAGCTGGGGTAAAAATTTGATTGGCAATGCCAGTCATGAGTAGAATGCAGAAATAAGACCTTGTGGTATGATCTACATAATAAGACCATAACTTTCTCCTGGAAATCAAACTCTGGCAACTCTTTTCCTTTGCTTTGTTTTAACTGATGGATATTTGGTATCTTGATCTTTGAAATCTGTTATTTCCTAGATGATTACCCGGAATTAAAAGATTTAAAAATTCTTCTGGTGGCAGGACACAGCACAATGACATTTGAACAGATGAAAGGCAAAGCTCCAAATAGATCGCTAGACTTATAAATAAAGATATCATTCAGTAAGCCTTAAATATATACAAAAATAAAATAAAAGCTTTCCAACTTCAAATTAGAAAACTCTGCCAGGTGAGGCCACAGAGCAAGTTGCAACCAGGGGGCAAGATAACAGCAAGCTAGAGCGGTAGCAGGCAGCTTTTCTATAAGTGGAAAGTTGAGCTAGCTTTGGTGGGTTTCCTGTGGATTGGCTAACTTAAATATCTGAGACAAAGGGGCTTTTTCCTAGTTCTCTGATACTTGGCCCTCAGGAAAATTAGGGCAGCAGAAAGGTCGAAGTGTTTGAAGTATGAATTAAAAAAGAGTGGTTGGGGTGTGAAATTAATCAGGTGCTGAAGAATGAGAACTGACCAGCCTCTAACCATGCCTCAAAACTTGGTCAAGACAGAATTAAAACAAACAAACAAACAAACTATATCACATCCCTGGTCCTACAGTGTGCTCTGTGACTTATCTATTCCAAATGCTAATTATTTCTACTTCTTAATCTTAACCAGATTCTATCCCTCAGATTCAGTTCCCTAATGTTCATCCCTTCTCAAAGTTTACATTCACTGTACATCTTTTGCTTCTTCAACCCAGAAATGAACATATGGAGGCCAGAAAAAAAAAGGGCTTCATAAATCATATGTAAAGAAAACACGCAGTAATTATTGTTTTAAAAGTAGAAATATGCCATATAAATATGCCACTTTGAAACACTAAAATGGAATATAACTTAAGGCGTACTACTTTCCCTTTTAGCGTGGCACCATATAACTCTAGTTTATAATGTAGTATCCATATAAATCAGTCAATGACCATAGTAACATATGCACGAAACATTGCATTTTAGTGCTGCTCTGATGTATATGCACAGTACCTCCCTTCACTGTTAATGAGACCCCAGACAACTGCACCTACAAGAAGCAGCATACCTGGCTTTTCCTTTCCTCAATCAGATTTAAACCTCAGAAGTTTATATTTCTGTGTTCACCTAAACTTGAAAACATTCTCTCCAGATGCTAATATGGCTAGCTGACTCTTCCATTGGTAAACTGTCTCATTATTACTAGAACTTCAGGATCCATAATAGGTCTGATGTGGTTTGGCTGTGTCCCCACCCAAATCTCATCTTTAGTTCTCACGTGTTGTGGGGAGGGACTTGGTGGAAGGTAATCGAATCATGGGGACAGGTCTTTCCTGTGCTGTTCTCATGATAATGAATAAGTCTCATGAGATCTGATGGTTTTAAACAAGGGAGTATCCCTGAATAATCTGTCTTTTCTTGTCTGCTGCCATGTGAAACATGCCTTTCACCTTCTCCAGCCACATGGAACTGTAAGTCCATTAAACCTTTTGTTTTTGTAAATTGCCCAGTTTCGGGTATGTCTTTTTCAGAAGCATGAAAATGGACTAATACAGTAAATTGGTACTGGTAGAGTGGGGCACTGCCTCATATAATGTGGGAGCGACTTTGGAAATAGGTAGTAAGCAGAGGTTGGAACAGTTTGGAGGGCTCAGAAGAAGATAGAAAAATGTGGGCAAGTCTGGAACTCCCTAGAGAGTTTTTGAATGGCTTTGACCAAAATGTTTATAATGATATAGACAATGAAATCAAGGCTGAGGTGGTTTCAGATGGAGATGAGGAAGTACTTGGGAACTGAAGCAAAGGTGACTCTTGTTATGTTTTAGCAAAGAGACTGGTGGCATTTCCTCCCTGCCATAGAGATTTGTGGAATTTTGAACATGAGAGAGATAATTTACGGAATCTGGCAGAATAAATTTCTAAGCAACAAAGCACACAAGATATGACCTGGGTGCTGTTAAATGCATTCAGTTTTATAAGGGAAATAGAGCACAAAAATTTGGAAAATTTACAGCCTGACAATGTGATAGAAATGAAAACCCCATTTTCTGAGGAGAAATTCAAGCTGGCTGCAGATATTTGCATAAGTAATAAGAAGCCAAATGTTAATCAGCTAGTCAATGGGAAAATGTCTCCAGGGACATTTGTGGCAGCCCTTCCCATCACAGGCCCAGAGATTTAGGAGGAAAAAAATCATTTCCTGGGTCAGGCCCAGAGTCCCTCTGCTGCATGCAGTCTAGGGACTTGGTGCCTTGCAACTCAGCTGCTCCAGCCACAACTAAAAGAGGCCAAGGTACAGTTAGACTGTTGCTTTAGGTAGAAGTCCCAAGCCCTGGCAGCTTCCACATGGTGTTGAGCCTGCAGGTGCACAGAAGTCAAGAACTGAAGTTAGGGAACCTCTGCGTAGATCTCAGAGGATGTATGAAAATGCCCGGATGCTCAGGCAAAAATTTGCTGCATGGGTGGGGCTCTCACAGAATCTCTGCTAGGGGAGCGCAAAAGGGAAACATGCAGTCAGAGCCCCAACACAGAGTCCCTACTGGGGCTCTGCTTAATGGAGCTGTGAGAAGAGGGCCATCATCCTCTAGACCCCAGAATGGTAGATCCACTGACAGCTTGTACCAATATTCCTGGAAAAGCCACAAACATTCAATTATAGCCTGTAAAAGCAGCCAGGAGGGAGGCTATAACCTGCAAAGCCACAGGAGAGGAGCTGCCCAAGACCATGACAACCCACCTCTTGCATCAGAGTAACCTGGATGTGAAACATGGAGTCAAAGGAGATCATTTTAGAGCTTTAAGATTTGACTGCCCTGCTGGATTTCAAAATTGCATGGGGCTTTCAGGTCCTTTTTTTGTCATTCAATTTTTCCCATTTGGAATGGCTGTATTTACCTAATGTCTGTACCCCCATTGTATCTAGGATGTAACTAAGTTGCTTTTGATTTTACAGGCTCATGGGCTGAAGGGGCTTGCCTTGTCTCAGATGAGACTTCGGACTATGGACTTTTGAGTTAATGCTAAAATGAGTTAAAATTTTTGGGACTGTTGTGAAGGCATGATTGGGTTTGAAATGTGAAGACATAAGATTTGAGAGGGGCCAGGGCAGAACAATAAGGTTTGGTTGTGTCTTCATCTAAATCTCACCTTGAATTCCCATGTGTTTTGGGAAGGACCTGGTGGGGAGGTAATTGAATCATGGGGGCAGATCTTTCCTGTGCTTTTTTTTTTTTTTAGACAGAGTTTCGCTCTTGTTGCTCAGGCTGGAGTGCAGTGGCATGATGATCTCTGCTCACTGCGACCTCTGCCTCCCGGGTTCAAGCAATGTTCCTGCCTCAGTCTCCCGGGTAGCTGGGACTACAGGCACATGCCACCACACCAGGCAAATTTTTTGTATTTTTAGTAGAGACAGGGTTTCACTGTGCTAGCCAGGATGATCTCAATATCCTGACCTCATGATCCACCTGCCTTGGCCTCCCAGTGATGGGATTACAGGTGTGTGCCCCATCCCCAGGCTCAATCTGGTGGTTTTAAAAATGGGAGTTTTCCTGCACAGGTTCTCTTCTCTTGTCTGCCACCATGTGAGACATGCCTTTCAGCTTCTACCATGATTGTGAGGCCTCCCCCAGCCATGTGAAATTATAAGTCCATTAAACCTCTTTTTGTACGTGGATTGCCCAGGCGTGGGTATGTCCTTACCAGCTGTGTAAAAATGGACTAATACAAGGTCTTCCTATAATAGGTACCAACCCTCAAGTCTCTGTTATATGCCAGATGTTGCCCAAAGTGATTTTTTCTACATATCTCCAATATCAACTAGTGAAACAGGAGTTATTGTCCCCCTCTCGAAGATAAAAACACTGAGATGCAGATGACCTGTCTTAGATCACAAGACCTGCCTTGGGGCAGAATTTTAAAGCAGGGCTTTAATTTTTCCACTAAGCCAAAATGATTTTGTTTTTTTTTTTTTCGTTGAAAGACACATAGTCCACCATCTTAAATTTCATTAACAGTTTTAGAGTCCCATCTATTTATTAGTCGAGTATAGTTGTAAAAATAATTTTCTTATCTTTTGTAAATAAAATTAATACATAAAATACACAATAATTAACTATATATAGAAACTATATAGTTTCTTGGAACCTCAGTTAACTTTGAAAGAATTTTGACAAAATAAAAAAATTAAAATAATTTTATTAAAAAGCCTCCAAATTTGGGCATATTATCACCTTGATTTTTAATGTGTACTATAACTTCATTGAATTATTTAAGTAAAAATAAAAATTGGAAGCAAAAAGCTTATTTGAACTTAATCTATTGCAACATATTTATTAGCAAAACTACTAAGCACTGGTTGGTGATTGGGCACTAAGCACTACTATGCAGTGCTACTCAGTGAAATTCCTGTAAGGTGTATGAGCAGCTTGAGTTATGTTAAGTCATTCTAAGAAGGTTTTCATTCATATAAAAAATGGCAAATCTATCCAAATCTCCTGCCTCTTTCTGTACTAAACCTCCACACTTTCTACAACCACAATACAATTGATTGATTTGGTATAATTAGGCTCATAGAAAACCAATTCATTTGAAAACCATGAATCCATCAGAAATACTAAGAAATAATCAGACTTGACTCACTCCCAATTCATTTGCTTTGTGACGAAAGAGCTCCTTAAAGGTAAACAACAAATATTAGTTAGCTTTGGTTCAAGTAGGACATTTGATACCCAGAGAAAAATAAGCAGAAGAGTGAATAAAGCAGTAGTCACATTTCTGAAGAATGAAGTCTGTGGATTGCAAGTGACAGGTTCAATTACTGGTCCATGGGCCACTGACACATCTGCCTTAAACTCTGAGGAATGGGCAGTGGAAAAAGGATGAATAACTCTCAAGATTTAGAGAAAATATGTAACCACTCAGGCAGAAAATTAGCAATTACATTTCTTGCCATCAGTAATAACTATTTCAACAAAGATCTTAGGTTAACGTCAGACTGTGTGACAGTATATCAACTATTACACCTGTGTTCAATCAGCAACCACATCCCTCAATGTGATACTGAGCTGTTTAGTTCAAATGTGGCTTGTTCAGTGATAAGCAAGATGGCTGACATCTGTTACAGAAGTATTCAAAGGCAATTTACTTCACAGTTTTGATGCTGACTGTTGTAAAAAGAAACATTTTATAAAATTTGGACAATTGCAATTTGTTCAGGTGTTCTTTTGACTTTTTAGTAATAAAATTATAACTTTATTAAAGATAAAATAGAAAATTATATAAGTAGGTCAGTAAGAATTTTTCAGAGAAGAATTTTTCAGATTTAAAGTTAAATAAAATATCAAATGTAATAAAACTATAAATTCATAATATTATTTTTGTGTTTCAGAGTAAAGGCATAAAGCTTAAAAATAGAAACAGAAGAGTATGAATCTATAATGAATTATCTTCTCTACATTTTTAATTTAAATCTGATTTGATGTTTTAGATCTAGCCAATAAGGTTTTATATTTTAAATATTTAGTTAAAAATAACATAAGAATTATAATTGATTTCTTACCAATAAATAAATACAACTAATTTAGCCCAGGAGCCCTATCATCTTAAAAATTTACAATCAGACATGTGCAATGAATAAAAATAACACAAAGCTCCTGAACACTTAAACAAATGGCTAATTATGAGATTATAATATAACAATATCTATAAAAGTAATTCTAGATGGGGTTAACAAATGGCTATACTTAGTCTCAAAAATGTATTGGAAAATAGCCTTTTCAGATATAACAAGAGAGAGATAAGATCTTACTTTTTATCATTAAGGTTCATGAGCCAGATACAGTCATTCTGGAAGTCACACTAGTTATAATTTTATAAAAATTATTTATGTGAAGAAAAGCAAGCAAATTGAATTTCTTCAGATTAAATCATTAGATGATTTTCATTTCACTCTGACATCAAATTTATATTAGTGATGTTTCAGACCTAAGATAAATGTTTTAACTGATAGATTAAGCTATTCACATATGATATGTACTAATTTTTAAGTAATTAGTATAGCTGGTATTAGTTCAATGACATATGCATAATATATCTATATGGATAGTCATATATGTATGAATTTTATATATATTTATAGGTTATATAGAATATATGTTTTACATAATATGCATCATATATATTTAATAATCAAAATATAATTGTTGGTTTACCTTTTAACATTGTGTGGGAAGAGAACAGATTATTGTGAAAGAGCTGATTCTTCTGAAAAGGCCCTTCAAGATTACCCGTGAAACCAGATAATCACCTTTTTGCTCATGTATAACTCTGTCTTGAATAATGGGACAAATACATACAAACACAGACACACACACACACACACACACACACACACACACATGCAAATGATGATGAATGTGACAGTGATAGATAAAATAAAGTGCTATGCAAAGTACATTATCTTAGTCAATTTACATAAGGAAGTATAAATGCAGATTTAGAAGTTATGTTGCCTTGCAAATTGGACATTTTCCTGAAAACTTGTTTGAACCAAACAATGGTAAATCACAGATATTTTACCTTATCTAAAGAATCATTTTAGACAATGTAAAAAACACTTTTCAAAAGTGAAGACTACTTTTATTTCCTCCAGAGTTAGTCTGGTAAATTCCAAATATATGTATTTATATTTATGTTCATATTCTTAAAGCATGTACAACTAAACTTACTTTATAAATACAGATCCCTCCTGTATTAAGTTTCTCTAGAGGGATAGAGACTAATAGGATAGATGTAGATATAAAGGGGTATTTGTTAAGGAGTATTGACTCATGTGATCACAGGATGAGGTCCCACAGTAGACCGTCTTCAAGATGAGGAGCAAGGAACTCAGTCCCAGTTCCAAAATTTCAAAATAGAGAAGCTGACAGTACAGCCTTCAGTCTGTGGCAGAATGTCCAAGAATTTCAAAGCTGAAGAACTTGGAGTTCAATATTCCAGGGCAGAAAAGCATCTAGCACAGGAGAAAGAGTGGAGGCCAGAAGACTCAGTCAGTCCCACACACTTCTGCCTGCTTTTTATTCTTGCCTCGGTGGCAGCTGATTAGGTTGTGCCCACCGAGATTAAGGGTGGGTCTGCCTTTCCCAGTCCACTGACTCACATGATAACCTCCTTTGGCAACACCCTCACAGATACACCCAGGAAAAATACTTTGCATCCTTCATTCCAATCAAGTTGACACTCAATATTAACCATCCTACCTTCCCCTCATTGAGAGGATACATCAGCACTCTTTTTATTAAGTATTTTTTCTCTAGGCAAGGAAGAGGAGAAAATAATAATAATGATAAGTTATTATTATTATTTCTTTTCCTCAAATTCAAGGCTTTATAACAGCAAAGTCTTTTTGTGAACTCAGAATCACCATCTCCAGTACTTGTCACCTGTGACACAACCTCTGTAATACTGTAAATTGTTAAAACTTTATTCTCAAAGCTTTCTCATTTCCCTTTTAGTTTTTCTCCTTCCTACTCCTGATTTCCAAAGTATTTCTGTCTCATGTTCATCCTATCAATGTTCAATTTCAAATGACTATAATGTTGGGACGGTTTGAGTGACTTCTTCTCATTAAGGTATAAATGATTGATTGATTCTTGTTCTGTCTTTTCCGGGGCATTTACATTTTAATAGGAAATAATTCTTTCATTCATGGGGAATAAGTTCTACAAGAGTGTCATTTCAAACTAGAGTAATAGGACAATGTGAAGGGAGCTTGGAATTGGAAAACCTTTCTTGTTCATTTTTCGCAAGGTCATACCCCATTGCTCATTACTTTTCAAGAGTTGAAAATTTTACACTATACCTTAGATTCTAGGGTCTCCAAAGTTAGATTTACTCTTCACAAACCTAAATTTATTTTCTGGAAATAATTTAAACATAGTTGCAATCAAATTAACTCTCTCATATCACTAAGGTAATCTTGAATGTATAGCTGCCATAATATGGAAAGTATCTGAGGTTGGTGAAATCAAAAGCCAAAATAAAGCAAGCAAAAAATAGCATCAAACACGAATACATAAAGCCACAGAAAGTGCAGTGAGACAACCTAATCAGCCATCCTAGCAGTAATATTTACATACCTCCTAGCACTGTAGTAAATGTTGTTTATGCACATACACTATTCCTTCAGCTCCAAGGAGAGATGAGATTTCTAAGTACCCTTTTGCTGTACAACCCCAGTAAATAAAATGTACAGTACTCTTAAAACTATCCCAGAGAGACATGAAGATCACATCATAGGCATTCTTATTCTTTAAAACAATTTTTATGAATAATAAATCATACACAATTCTAGAGACAAGACATACACATAAAGCTTGTGAACAACTTGTTTGTCTCTCTATAACAAAGGACTAAATTTTAAATTCCATTATCTCACATATCACTACACCTTTATAATTTCATTTTCTATAAAAACCACAGCAGCCCCAGAGTAACTTTTAAAATTAAATAAGATAATATATGCTGGCTGAATCTATGTATATCATCAGGTTGATTTGAAATAGAAAATTTTAGTCTTCCACATAAAACTCCTAATATCTGAGGGAATATTTAAAAATTTAATGCAGTTTCACGAAGTTCAAGGAAGCTTTGGTCATAAACTAACACTAATTAAAGTTATTCTGCATAAAACTCATGGGCAGTGAAAAACCAAACTTATATCACAAAATTCCATATAATATAAACTAATAAACATTAATAAATATTTTAACTAGAATATAGATTCATATATGTATGAGTATTTTAGTTACTGGTACCATTTGTAAAAAGTATTAATTTTTATACAGAATGGAGATTTGTATTTGATATAATCTTTTTGTATAAATTTGTTATTAATATTTAGACTCTAAACATAATTTAAATTGCTATGATGACTAGTGTGTAATAAAAAAAACTATAAATCTAGTGTTTAGATTATAAACAGAAAATTTTAATTCTTTCAAGTTTCCTTTATGGATTTGGAATTATTGACCCATTTATAAAGGTTGCCAAGTATCTGCAAATTCACTATGTCATATTATATAGGTTTTCTAGTGAAATCTGAAGTTGCATTTACTTCTTCAAGAAAGTTCGGATGTATTCTTGGGTATTGCTTTAAACAGAATGTCAAATGCTACATAAGAATTAAACTCACATTCTTAAATATTTTGGTTTTTGAAAATCTTAAATAATGGTAATATTCCTTTATGAAGAGAATTATAATTTTTAATTTAGATATTTGAGTCTTTACTTTTAAAATAGACAGACTTCCTTACAAGTTCTGGAGAGTAATTTATTTAATTTCAGAGAAAAACAGAAACATTAAAATACTCTCAGTTACTTCTCTCTGCCTTTCTGTTTCCCATGGAAATAATTAAAGACTGGAATTTTCTGACCTTATGATACAACAGAATTTTTGTAGTTTAATTTAAAGAAATGTTACAGGAATTCTCTTCAGTATGCTTGTCCATGTCAGAATAAGTGAGGAAGAGAGGGAATTAAAAATAATTATTTTCCCTTTTGCTGGAGGAAATTTTATTTAGAGAATATCAGAAAGAGATTCTTTCTTCTTTGCCTAATGCACAACATGTTTTCAGCAATGTATTCAATTCTAATTTTATTTGAATTAGAATGCCATTAATGAGAAAAACAGCTGAACTGCTAACTCAAAGAAACAGCTACACAAAGGTTAATCAAGGTATATCTGCCTCAATTCAGTTTAACAATTGACAAAAATAAGTATTATCTTCTGAATATTTAACATAATTATGCTTTTCTGAAAATTTAAAAGTCTGCTTTTTGAACAAACTTCATGTAAATGTAAGGAACAAGAGTCATACTTAATATTCATCAAAGCTTTTATAACTGACTCAGATATTATTTTAGCAATAGGTTTTCAAATACACTTTTTTTTTTGCTGGAAAACTAAGTTTTTAAAAGCAATCTTCTAATCTTATTTTTATCTAGAATAATTTGCTGTCAAATCTTTATTATGTTAAATGGGAAAATTAATATTTTATAAGTAAAGAAAAATATAAAATATAGACCAAACTTTATTGATGTTTGCTTAAGGAAGTTTGGCTTGAATTAATGACCCACTTCCATTAAAAACATAACAGATATTTTTCACTTTAAGATTATCGCTAAAGTAAAACCCTGAAATGAAAATGAATATAAAAGGTAACTAGGATTTGAAGACCCAACATAATAATTTTAAATTGTACCCATATCGATTGAAGTGAGCAGTTAATATTTATTTTATTGAATCTATAATGTTAAAACTTACTTTGCTTTCCTTTTCCCTAGGCCTTATCTGAAATCTCAGAAAAAAATCTGATACCATTTCTTGCTTTCTCACTAATTTTATTTTTTCCCTTTGGAAATTGCAATAAGATTGTACTAAGTGGTTTTCTAAATATGAAGGGCCTTACAAAGCATAAGATGATGGGTAGGCCTGAGCCTCTGTACTGGGATAGTCTTAATTCAAAATTCAGGTTTCTTTTGGCTTTAAGACAGTTACTTCAGGTTTTAAAACCCTCCTCAGCAGAATTGTGATAATAATAGTACCTGGCATACAGGGAGGGTTTCAGGGAAGGTTCAGTGACCCAAATGCATGTAGAGTGATTAACAGTGGTCATGACTGTGTCATTTTATTATTGACAGGAGAAGAGAAGAGTAACCAAACCTTTCTACCCATCTAGTTTCCTCTAACTTCTTTTTGCAGGTCTCCAGCATGGTATGAATTTTGTGAATGGTGTTACTGCTCTAATGAGGTACAGGTACATCATTGTCTCCTCTAACAGGTCTGTCAGGCAACTTGAAGACAGAGGTTCTCTCAGAGAAGTCCTGAGGTCTCTGTGCTCAAACATTTCCTCACCAGCAAGGCTTAGTTTTTCTTTTTGCCTTTCCTCTAACCTCCTTCTCCTGCTTTATTTACCTTCATGTCACTTATTACTACCTACTGTATTTCATGTTTTCTTTCTCTTCTTGTTAGAATAGTTGATATATGAAAACAAAGACTTTCTCTGTTGTTCATTGGTGCCCTAGATCATATTGTGTGAAGTAGGTATGCAGCAAGTACTCATTAAATATATGGTGAATTAATGAGTAAATGCAATTTTTTAATAACTAACTAGCATTCTATAAGGGTACATTTGGCAGCCTTTGATGGCAAATTCTATGTATTAGTTTGTTCTCACATGGCTATAGATAATTTCCTGAGACTGGATAATTGATGAAAACAAGAAGTTTTAATTGACTCACACTTCCACAGGCTTAACAGAAAGCATGACTGTGAGGAAACTTACAATTAGGGCAGAAGGTTAAGGGGAAGCAAGCACCTCCTTCCCATGGTGGCAGGAGAGAGAGAACAAAGGAGGAAGTGCCACACACTTTTAGATCGTCAGATCTCATAAGAACTCACTCAATATCACGGTAACAGCAACAGAGAAATATGCCCTCATGATCCAACCAGCTCCTACCAGGCCAATTTGACATGAGTTTTGGGAGGGGATACAAACTCAAACCGTATAATTCCACCCATGGCTCTTCTCAAAGATCATGTCCTTCTCACCTTACAAAATACGATTATCCCTTCTCACCAGTCCCTCAGTCTTAACTTATTTCAGCATCAACTCAAAAACCCACAGTCCAAAGTCTCATCTGAGACAAAGGAATGTCCTTTCCACCAGTGAGCCTGTAAAATCAAAAACAAGTTTGTTTCTTCCAAGATATAATGGCAGTACAGGCATTAGGTAAAAGCTCCCATTTCAAATGGGAGAAATTGGCCAAAACAAAGGGGTTACTGGCCTCATGCAAAACCAAAATTCAGCAGGGCTCTCTTTAAATCTTAAAGCTCCAAAACAATCTCATTTGACTTCATGTCTCATATCCAGAGCACGCAGATGCAAGCTCCTAAGACCTTGGACAGCTCCATCCCGGTAGCTCTGCAGGCCACAGCCCCTCTGGCTGTTTTCACAGACTGGCATTGGGTGCCTGCAGCTTTTTTCAGTGCATGGTGAAAGTGTTCAGAGGATCTACCATTCTATGGTCTGGAAGATGGTGGCCCTCTTGTCACAGCTCCACTAGGCAGTGCCCCAGTGGGAATTCTGTGTATGGGCTCCAACCCTAAATTTCCCCTTTATACTACACTAGTAGACGTTCTCCCTGAGGACTCTGCCCTGCAGCAGACTTCTGCCTTAACATCCAAGTGTTTCCATACATCTCTGAAATCTAGATGGAATTTTACACACCTTAGTTCTTGCCTTTTACACACTCCCAGGGCCAGCACCACATGGAAGTCACCAAGGCTTGGAGATTGTACCATTGGAAGCCATGGCCTGTGCTGTACCTAGGCCCCTTTTAGTCATGATGGGCTGGAGAGACTGGAACACAGGGCACCATGACCCAAGGCCGTACAGAGCAGTGGGGCCTTGGCCTGGCTCGGCAAACTATTTTTCTCTCTATGCCTCCAGGGTTGTGATGGGAGGAGCTGCCACAAAGGTCTCTGAAATACCCTGGAAGCATTTTCCCCATTGTCTTGGTGATTAACATTTGGCTCTTCTTACGCACATTATTGCAGCATTGAATTTCTACCCAGAAAATGGGTTTTTCTTTTCTACCACGTGGTCAGGCTACAAATTTTCCAAACTTTTATCGTCTGCTTCCCTTTTTAATATAAGTTCTCTTGTTTATGCAAAGGAACATAGGCTTTTAGAAGCAGCCATGCCTTCTCTTGAACACTTTAATGCTTAGACATTTTCTACACAAGATTTGAGTGGGACATAAAACAAACCCATATCACTCTACTTGTTATTTCGCATCCCTCCCTCAGCACCCACCCATAAGAGAAACATTCTTAAAATAGACAAAATATTTTATCTGCTTAAAGTTCACCAATACAATATATTTATTTCCAGGGAAGTAGGGTGTAGGAAAAGGAAATGGAGAAAGAGAAGGAAGAATAATAGGTATGAGGAAGTGTATTACGAAGATGGCTAAAGCATCATGACAGGAGACTTTTATGGAGAGTACAAATACCATAAAAAAGGCAACACAAAGGGAAAATTGTTTGTCTATAGGCTTCCATTTCTATTGGTTAAAGTTTGCTTCCAAAACATTAAATGTCCTTCTTTTCCTGCCCCCTGTTACAATTTTCTTGGTTCCACATGATTGGAGTCTGAGTAGACCCTGCAGATTATAGAAATTCAGTGACATCCAGGAAACTTTGTAGAAGAATGTCATGGCACATAGAACTGAAAAAAGGGACTATTGGTTTAGGCTCACATGTGACCCTAAGGCCAGAAATTGTTATCACAGATGATTCCTATATCTGTAGCAAAGCCAGTATCTTGTAGCAATGACCAGACTCCATGACCATGGTGAAGACATGTTCCAGTTTTTTCTAGGGCAGCCCCAAATGGAAAGCTGGACAAGGGTCCAGACCTGGGGTGATGAATGAACTAAATTCTGCACATGCTTTCAAACCTCCATGTATGCTAGAAAAGTGTTCTGGGATTTTGGCACCAACCTTTCCAGACTGGAGTTATGTAAGTCCCCAAAACTCTAAAAATGTGAATTCAAATGCACAAAGCTTTTTAAAGCGACTTATTCTTTCTTTAAAAAGAGTATAGAATAAAACAAATAAATTCTATGATAAAAGTCTCATTTGTACTAGAAAGTTTTTAAACGCACAGTTAATAATGACATAAAAAATTAATCAATAAAAATGTTGTAATTTATAAACATTATAGATTATCCAGCTAACAATGTCAATTCCTCTGTTGCATTTTAGAAAGAAATTATACTGGAGTACACAATGGAAATATTCAATCAAACATGAGTTACCAGGTAGCCTTAGGTACAGCTTTTCCCCATATAATAACGTAATAACACTCCCCCCACACCTGATAAGAACTAGTAAGGAGCTTTCAGGTATAATGAAGGCACAGAAGAAACACTCTGCTTTCTTCTAGATTTTATTCAATTATTTAAGATAATACCTTGAATCTTGATTTTCTATGTCAGATAATCTAAGAGGAGAACAGAAATATTTTTGTGTGTATGTGATAGATGTTATTTAAAAATATCTTCCCTCTGTGTGAGGAGGAAAATCAACATTATATTAAAGAGAAGGGAGTATTTACTGTTGTGAAAGGTGATTATTCTAATATCTCTTACCAGCATAACTTGTTTTAGCACCAGCTGGATGTAGAAAATAAGTAGTAAACATCGATGACCACTCTAAAACTTGTATAGCAGACCTATGTTTATTTAACATTCAAACTTTAGAGTTGTACACATGCAGCTAAGCCTAAACATAGATGTTTTAAAAGTAATTTGAGCAATAAATATCCAAAGTGAGTAACCAAAATTTTAGATTTTATGTACCATAAAAGAGATAAGTCAGTCTTGACGAGAGCAAGACATTTAAAAATATATATTTATGTATATATTTATATATATTATGAATATGTGATATTTATAGACATACAAATATATATATTATCGTTTAAAATATATATTTCTAATATAAAATGTATATGAAAATACATTCACATGTGTAGTCATTTATATATATAATACATACATATACACTTATAAACTATATATATATATATATATAGTTTATAAGTGTATTTTTAAATGTCTTACTCTTAGCCAAGACTAACTTGTCTCTACCGTGGTGCATAAAATCTACGTTTTTTTTTTAGAAAAGAATACGTTATTGAAACAGTATCTCATTTAACAATGGAGCAAAGTACAATTTGACTTGAATCTGTCCAACCTGTGTCAACTGCTAATGAAAGAATTTATACATACAGAAGAGGTGGGGGGTGGGGTGAGGACTGGGATGTTTGGGTCCTATCTCTGCCAATGTGGAAGAAGAAGAAAGAAGAAGGAGAAGAAGGAAGAAGAAGGATGAGGAGGAGGAGGGGGAGGAGAAGGAGGAGGAGGGAGGAGGAGGAGCGGGAGAAGGAGAAGAAGATGATGACAAAATGACTCATACAGCCAGATTTGTTCTTGTATTGGAGCTGGAGTGGCAGCCCTAGCTCCTGCTATAGATGAAAAGCTAGGATACTGGAGGATGGGCTCCCTAGCCATAGGCACGGTGAGTAAGTGTCTCCTCATCCTAGCAGAGCAATGTACATGAGGAAGTGCAGCCCTGACCCTCTTCCTTTAACCACAGGCCTGCCTGAAAGAGACTAAGGTGGCATTCTTACATTCACACCATGGTCTCTCCTTCATATATATGTCTTTATATATATACATTCACACAAATACATGTATATATATTACATATATTTTATACATATATACTATGTATTACATATATATACACACACATATATATTTGCTTGGACATTTCCAATTTCTTTGTAATTGTATTCAGATTCCCTTTATATGGTAAAGCTTTTCATAATGGAGAAAATTTGATAAATTCTCACTCTAGTGATGGCTGAATACATTTGATTCCAAAAGATGCAAATAATCTGACCAAAAAAATGCCTTTTTCAGACATATTCAATTAATGAATTTTAGCATGTTCAAAGAATATTTTGGAAAAACTAATAGATTACGATACAGCCATTGCTTAGAGTTGGATAACAGCATGAACATTATTTTCTTGACCATTTATTTGGTTTTTGTTTCGTTTCTTACAGTGAAGCTATTTGATGAAGCCATAATAATTTATAAATTGCTTATGCCAAAGTAAATAAAATAGAAATTCTCTACCAGCTATTTGAAGGCAAAAATATGTGCAGCTGTCTACATGTCTGTAAAACTGCTGTGGAAGACTGCTTTGTAAATAAGTACACCAGCAGCCAAAGTTTCATTCATCAAGAGCACCACATTTCATAGTGTAGTTTCTGGTTTCCTCAGATAATCAAACTCATAAAATACTAAGCAATATTTAAAAGGATCATTTTAAGTCTACATTCAATGCAATTGTATCAAATTCCTTAAAATGTTTATATTCTTTTATCAATAATTTACTCCTTTAGGAATCTTTCTTAGGATAAATTGGGGAAAATATATATATTGAGTATCATCATAGATAATTTCCCAATAGTGAAAACTAAAAATTAATATATTCATGTGTTTTTGTGTGTGTATACATACATATATACATATAAAATCTGTAATATATATGTCATTAGGGAATGAATTTAAAATGTAATGTATCTCTTCAAATATATGTCTTTTATTATTTTGATTGCATAAGTAACATTTTATATAAATATTTAATACATATAATGAATTATTTATTTTAGAAATATATAATCATAAGATTAAAAGGCACAAAGATCATTTAAGTTTTAACAAAAAGTTTACTTATTAAAAGCAATTTCTGTGTAATATTATACTATGGGAAAAATTATAACATTAAATTTTATATTATCTCATTTGTGTAAACAATAAATTGGTATTTATCTGAAGAAAAATCTGGCAGAAAGTCCACTAATATATGAGTGGTTGTCCATAGATGATAATGCATGTTGTAATGTTTTATTTTCTATTTTATAGTCCAGAGGTATCACATATTTTCTATAATTATGTGTAGGTTTTATGATAAAAATACTTTAATTGAATCAGAGACTAAATGAAGGTCAGTTTGAATTAAATAAAATATATGAAAGCATCTAGAGTTGTATTTGATACGCTTAATTCTCTTTAACTTAAAATTTACTTTTAATGTAATGTAAAATTTTACGTTGAATGTAATCTTATAGTATACATAAAGTATCACGAGGTAAATCTATTAAATAATATCAGCCACAACTTTGGGTAAAAATATATATTATATTCAAATTCAGTAATTGAGAAATAATAAAATTAAAATACACTATATAATATATTCAGTTTATAAGTGTCTCTGTCCTAAAAGACAAAAAGTATAGGTTGATTATTTTAGAAATATCTTGTAAAAATTATCAACGAATAGCTTATCATAAAAGATAATATATTATTTGATATTAACAATTAATTAGTGTAATTTTCATACATGATTAGTTTACCAAGTATAGGTTAAGTGATTTCTATGTTCCAGAAAGTTTCATTCAGATCTATGAATACAAAAATATAATATACCATTCTTTTAACAATCATATTCAAGTAAAATAAATCACATTGCAATCTGTGTTTCAGGAAGAGGAAGGAATTAGCAAAAACACAGCATAAAAATGACAAAAAAATTCTTGCCAGAATGGCTAGAGAATATGAGGAAAATGTCAATAAGAACTTTATAATATAAATTATTTTAAAATAGTAAATAATTTTTCAAGTTAAAGTTTTTTCACACTATGTGAATGTAGAAATGAGATTAGGGTCTGATGCCCTTATAGGGTATGAGAGAGTCCAACTGATGAAAGTTCTTTACAGATTTACATCATTAGGATAGTAAATATTACATTATTTAATGAAAACCATTACTATAAGTACATACACGAGATGATCAACTATAGGTCTAAGTTACTAGAGTATATATACCAGTCTCAACATAGCAGTGTATACACTAATGTATACATGAAGAGGAAGAAGAAGAAAGAAGGAGGAGGAGGAGGAGGAGGAAAAGGAGAGAGAAGAAGAAGAAGAAAAGGAAGAAGAAAAAGAAGAAGAAGGAAGAGGAGGAGGAAGAGGAGGAAAAGGAGAATGAGAAGGAAAGGAAGAAGAAGAAGACAATGACAAAATGATTCACACAGCCAGATTTGTTCTTGTGTTGTGTTCCTTGAGGAAATAAATCAGAAAACAAAAAAGAGAATGTGAAAGAGACAAACTCTGTCTTCAACAAAACTATTAATAAAAACTTGAAAAACAGAAATATAATGTGGAAAAGATGATCTGAAGTATGAGAATGAAGCAGGAAGACTGTGGAAAAACATGGAGAGAAAATTACACCATTGAGGGTCTGAGAAAGAGTCAACCAACTTCATTTCTCTAAGAAAAAGGATTCACTCTGAGAAGTAAAAGCTATATGGCAGCTAAAAATGCTCTTTGGAAAACTGTTATAACAGTATAATTGACAATTGTGCCTAATCATTCAAAATGATTTGAAAAATAAAAAGAAACCTTATTTAAGCAATTATTTCTACCAAGTAAAATCAGAGACAACATTGTGGATGCAAATACAGAAGCTCAGCAAAAGGATGGTGAGAAAACAGAAAAGTATTAGCTGGCAGTGCTCAACTTTAAAAATCAAAGACAAAAACAAAAAAGATCACATAGCATAATAGCAAAATTCAAAGAAACACAAAAGAGAGAAACAGAGCAGAGAGAAACAGAAATGCAGAGGACATAGATAATAAAATAACATGAAATGGATACAAGTAAATAAGTTTAAATGTTTACTCATGAAATAGTGAATCTAGAATAGTATATAGTAAAAGCAAAGTAATCATAAAAATTAACGATATTTTTTAAGAAAAAATGATGAATGTGAAAAAGTTCTAATTAAATTAATTACTGAAATCTGATTGTCTTACTGAAAGCAGAGACTTTCTGTATTAACTTGGAGAAAGCTTAGATCTGTAACTCCCCCTTGTCCTGGAAATCATTCAAAGTAAGAAAATTTACAAAAATAATACTGCAAAAATTATCTTAAGTAGAAACACGAAATCGAGAATTTAAAAATGCCAAAATGAGAATAAGTGCCACCCAGTGGTTGGTAGAGACTTAACAGCATCATGTAATGTAGCAGTGGAAAGTAGTGTGGGGGGAGTACAAAAGGGTTGGACAGTGTATGTTTCAAGAATACTCTCCAATATGTCCAGAACCAATATAAAGGGAAAACTTCGGTGAGGAATCCAGCAGAAGAAATAATGAAGTAAAGGGGCCTGAAATGTGGCGGAACTCAACAGGTGATACAGGCAGGGCACAGTGTCTCACTCTTGTAATTCCAGGACTATGGCAGGCCTAGGTGGATGGATCACTTGAGGTCAGCAGTTGGAGATCACCCTGTGTAACATGGTAAAACCCCATCTCTAGTAAAAATTAAAAAAAAAAAATTAGCTGGGGGTGGTGGTGCATGACTGTATTCCTAGCTACTTGAGAGGCTGAGGTGGGAGGATTGCTTGAGCCTGGGAGGCAGAGGTTGCAGTGAACCGAGATTGCACCACTGCACTCCAGCCTGGGCAACAGAACAAGATAGTCTCAAAAAAAAAAAAAAAAAAAAGAAAGAAAGCAGGGTGTATTGTAGAAAGCAGTATTAAATAAGTTTAAAAGTAAGATTATATATGTTTCTCTATGTAATTAATTGTATAAAGTAGATTTTAATACATATAGTTTTTATAAGTATCATATTCCATTTATGGTGAAATTTCATTTAGACTTAATAATATGTTAAATACTGTTTGCACTTTTCATGTAATAGAGGCTTTTAAGAGTTTTTTTTTTTTATCAGTTTCTGGTTTCAGGCAGTGCGATCAGAAAATTTTATAATTTTTATGTTTTATCTTGGTAAATTTATTGAGATTTAAGATTAACATATATTTGATGAGAATTCACTGTGTCAAGCTTTTACTATTCATTATCAATTTATACAACTTTTTAATTATGTTATTTAAATATGCTACATTTGCATTAATAGTATTTAACTTAGTTTGTTATTTGCTGTCTTTAACTTCATCACTAATAGTCAATGAAAATTATGTAAAATCTACTTTTTAACAAAATAAATGCTGTTGCTACTTTTTTAAACTAAAGGATATAATTTACAATGGATGCATTAAAAAGCACAATCTAATTTTTAAAAGCCCCGTTTTTCTAAATTAATGTTTTGCCCTAAAATCTGGCTATGATTCAATAGGGAGTATTCAGCTAGTGCTCCTACAAAAAAAGTGGAATAATATTTCCATTAGGTAACTTATTTTAAGAATGAGACTTCCGGTAATGCATTATAACCACTAAAAAGCAAATAATAAAGGGAACATCATACTTGTCCATTTCTCTGCCTTGGGATAATTTTCAAACATTAGAAATGTGCTAGACCCCAGCTGTCGTCCACTAAAGGAAGTTATGCAGACTCCATGTGAGAAAGAAGGAGCAACAGCTAAGTGGTGGTTCTCAGCGGTCCTTGGATGAAGTGTAGACTATGCATTTCAGGGCAAGACTCTCGAAGACTTACCAGAGAGCAGTTTCTATAGATTGAAGAACAGAACAGAGATAACAGAAGTTAGGTAATAATGAGGACACTGGAAAACTAATTCAATCAGTGTGAAGTCTTTATACACATCTTGTTAACACTTTGGTGGAGACAGGAAGAAGGTTGTACATTAGGAGTAATTCCATGCTAGATATCTCGTAACAAAATCTAAAACCAGAGTTTGAAGTTTGAGTCCCACCAAGTTAGAAAGGCTTGGGAAACTCATTAAGATTATGAGATCTGCTTTACCAAAGCATAAAACCGAGTCTCCAAAAGTTCAAGTGTGATCAATCTGCAATCTAATGCATATTAGAATGAAAATTACCTCTTCAGAGAAATATAACAAAATCAAGATCTTCTACAATGTATTCTTCAGGATGTCTGATTATAAGATGTGAAGATAGACAAGTAAATCTTGATATACAAAAAAACAAAACAAAAAAAGGAATCCAAAAGAACCACACATGAGATAATGCAAACTTTAGATGTAACAGGCAAAAACTTGTAGGTAAATAACGTAAATGTGTTCTAAGAATTAAAGGGACTCATAGTCAAGGAATTGAAGAAAATTGTCATTGTAATGTATGAATAGGGAATTTGGGGAAATAAGTGGAAATTTTAAAATAATAAATTAGGATTTCTAGAAAAATATATGGAAATTTAAACATAACTGTTTAGTCTTAAAAAATTAGAAATAATAGAAAAAGTCAGTAATCTTTACAATAGAACATTAGAAATGAAGAAAAAAAGGATGAAGAAAAACATTAGAGAAATTCGTGGAGCTAAAGAGGAATTGTATTATAAAAATGGCAAGGGAGAAGGATATTTTTTTCAGACATGACTTTTTAAATTATCAAATACAACAGTTACACCTAGGTATGTCAAAGTTCAAATTTCTGAAAACTTATAATCAAAAAAGTGGAAAATTTTAATGCAAGTAGACATAAAGAATATTTCATATACAGAAGAGAAGCAATACAAATCATAGGTGATTTCTCATTAAAAACAATACAGAAAAGAAGATAATAGAGTGGCATCCTTGAAGTACAAATATTGACCCAGAATTCTATACCCAGTGAAAATTGTCTTCAAAAATGAGAGTGAAATAAAGAAATTTGAAGATGGGGAAAAGCTGTAAGAATTCATCTTTAGCAAACCTGCTCTGCAGGAAATGCCAAAAATGGTTTGTGTGTGTGTGTGTGTGTGTGTGTGTGTGTCTGTATGTGTGTTTGACTGAAGGAAAATTATAGCTCATAGAAATGCTAATCCATAAGGGAAAAAAGGAAACATACTTTCTATGTGTGTGTGTGTAAAATGTAACAATATTTTAAAACATGTTAGGGACATGCAAATAGAATTTAACGTTTTAGTAGTATGTCTAGGCAATACTACTAATGATTTTGATAATTTTGTTGTGAGGATTTGGAAGATAATTTTGATGTGAGGATGTGGAAGAGTAAACTGAAATGTAAAAGTCTGAATTACTAAAGTAAGTAGTATTAAGTGTGAAAGACAAAGTGTGAGTATCATGTTTCTGTAGTGAGAGAGGACATGTAAATCAATTGAACGAGGAACATACTGAATCAAAATATACTTAGATAAGTGAAGGATACATATTGTGAGCCCTGGCACTATAAATAAAGTAATGCAAAGGGATCCAGAAACTGGTATGCCTTGAAGGCAGAATACTGAGTTAGAAAAACTCAACAAAAGGCGATTTGGTAATATTTAGCAGTAAGGTCAAAATATATGTGTGCTTTGATCCTTTGATCAACTAATTTAACCTATGATATGTTCAGAAACTGGAAATACAATATGTTTTCAAAATTATTTATTAAACATTGTTAAAATTCACACAGGGACATATTCTAAATGTTCATCAGTAAGGAGTGATGCAATATATTGCTGTTTTTCTATATAAATCTGTGCAGCTATTTAATAAATGAGAACATTATTTAAGTAATATGAAATAATATCAGCAAATAAATTGTTAAGAGAAAAAAAGCAAATTTTGAAATAGTATTTACGTTATGTCACCTTTATGTAAAAGGAGAAACAATGTAATTGTGTATGCATGTGTGCTTGTGTAAGTGTTCATTTTGTAAGCATTAATGGCTTAAATTAAAAAGATTAAAATCATTAAAGTTTAGTGAGGATTTGAATTGTCTTAGAATTTATAAAATATAGCAGTAAGATATAAACACATTTAATCTTCTTGAAAATATGGCTGTCCTTTTAGATTCATTTACTCAGAAGTCTCAACACAAAATTATAATTAAAAACTCAAAAAGTGGATAAAAATATACACATTTTATTTTGTGCCACTCATTCCATTTAGTTTATGCTAAAAGAAATATTATGTTAAAAGTTTTTGTAGCACCATGAGACCATGTTGAATAAATGGACTATATACATATATATAATTTTTATACTTTAAGTTCTGGGGTACATGTGCAGAACGTGCAGGTTACATAGTTATAGATGTGCCATGGTGATTTGTTGCATCCATCACTCCATCATCAACATTTTATATCTCTCCTAATGCTATCCCTCCCCCAGGCCCCCACCAACTGACAGGCCCCAGTATGTGATGTTCCCCTCCCTGTGTCCATGTGTTCTCATTGTTCAACACCCACTTATGAGAACATGTGGCATTTGGTTCTCTGTTCTTGTGTTAGTTTGCTGAAAATGATGGTTTCCAGCTCCATCCATGTCCCTGCAAGGGACAGGAACTCATCCTTTTTTATGGCTGCATAGTATTCCATGGGCTGTATGTGCCACATTTTCTTTATCTAGTCTATCATTGATGGGCATTTGGGTTAGTTCCAAGTCTTTGTTGTTGTGAACAGTGCCACAATAAACATATATGTGCATGTGTCTTTATAATAGAATGATTTATAACCCTTTGGGTATATACCCAGTAATGGAATTGCTGGGTCAAAGGAATTTCTAGTTCTAGATCCTTGAAGGATTGCCACACTGTCCTCCACAATGGTTGAATTAATTTACACTCCCACCAATAGTGTAAAATCATTCCTATTTCTCCACATCCTCTCTGGCATCTGTTATCTCCTGATTTTTTAATGATTGCTATTCTAACTGGTGTGAGATGGTATCTCATTGGGGTTTTGATTTGCATTTCTCTAATGAGCTATTTTCATATGTTTGTTGGCTGCATAAATATCTCCTTTGGAGAAGTGTCTGTTCATATCCTTTGACTACTTTATGATGGGGTTATTTGTGTGTGTTTTTTTTTTTTTTGTAAATTTGTTTAAGTTCTTTGTAGACTCTGGGTCAGATGGGTTGATTGCAAAAATTTTCTCCCATTCTGTTGGTTGCCTGTTCACTCTAATGATAGTTTCTTTTGCACTGCAGAAGCTATTAAGTTTAATTAGATTCCATTTGTCTATTATGGCTTTTGTTCCCATTGCTTTTGGTGTTTTAGTCATGAAGTCCTTGCCCATGCCAATGTCCTGAGTGGTATTGCCTAGGTTTTCTTCCAGGGCTTTTATGGTTTTAGTGCTTTATATAACACTATCTTTGTGTATGTCCTGCCTGTAATCATTGACATAGATGAGAGAACCAAAAAGACAAGCCATTTCATGGCTAATGTGACTCAAGGGAAAGAAAATTAGAAAAACACAAGTGGCAAATACTTTCTAAATAAGATTCAAAAGTAAAATGATAAAAAGTTAAGTCAAATATGTACTCTGAATCACTCCTCACAATACAAGGGGCTGGATTCTAAATTAATTTGCATTTAGATATAAATATAAAAAAGAAGTAAAGAAATATAAAGATGAAAGCAATGGAAGAAATTCTCAACAGCTGACTGATGACTATTCAAGGCTATTGGGGAATTGGTGGAAAAGTGTTTGTTTAGCAACATAGTAAATTAATCCTATTTTTATGTGCCCATGAGATTACATATCAAGTATCTATAAATAGAATATATAAAGCAGAAGGTAAGCTTACAAAATGGGCTACATAAATCATTTTGAATTAACAAAGAAATCAGGAAAGATAATCCTCTTTTCAAACATTTGAAACAGGAAATCACAAGAATAACAACAGCAATAACAAACTATAAACCCAACCCCCCATCCCAATCCAGCTCCCTCACAACACAGTAATATTCTTTAAATGTTAGCCTTGATTATCTACTATTAAATAAATCTCAATGGTCATCCAAAAATTTTAAGGACACCTAAAGTCAAAATTATTGAGGGGAAGGTGTTCTTTTTCCAGAGTCCAGAAGGGGGCATAATTTTAAGGCAAGAATTTCCCAGTGCCATGCCCCCTCTCCTCTCTCTCCATCTGGGAGATTTAACAGCTTATGTTTAAATTTCGCGGGCTCAGGAAGAAACAAAAAGTCAATCACTCCAGAGGAAGTTCTAAGGAACTCCTTTCATTGGCCAAGGGTCTTAGAGAAGGTGGGGTTCCTCCCAGGTTAAAAGTCCCTTCTTCCACACCCCTTCAGACTCCATGTTTGTGTCCCCTTCCATGAACACTCCCTTCGTGGAAGCCATCTTTCTCTCTCCTGGATTTTCCTACTGGAGTATCCTTCCACACTCTCTCCTGGAAGTCTGTCTTCTCCTCCTAAACTCCATCTCTCTCTATTCCCTAACACTCTCCTGGAAGCTGTTTTCCTCTCCTGGATTCCATCTTTCTGGATTCTCTCACTCAGAGTGAGAGTTAGTTGTTTTCTTCTCTCTCCTGCTCCTGTTCCTCTCTGTCTTTAAATAAATCACTTTCTACAAACACTTTTGAGTCCAGTATTTACTGCGCACTGCGCTGTGGCCCCTTCTCTCATTCTTGAGAGATCAGGAGATCAAGAACCTAGAGAAACGTCCTCTCAGGGGAGCTGAGGGCACCCTGAACCCCTGAATCTCAATATTACAGTATCATTAAAATAATGCTATTAGGCTGAGAGACTAAGGGTCACTAGAGTAATTCTCAGAAATAAGAATAATTAGAAGAAATTAGCAGAGACTTTCGCTCTTTTAACTGGTGGTGTTGGTAGGGTAGGGAATATAATAAATTATCACTCTTTATTCTACCCAACCAACTGGTGGAATGAGTGCATATTTAAACAAAAACTTATTTTAAAATTTATTTCAAGAAGTCATTTTTCTGCAGATGCAGGTACAGCAGTTGTATATGTTTTTAAAAAGAGAATCTTTAACATGAAATCTTTAAATTGAAAGATATTACCTTGAATATCCTTGCCTTTTAAGTGGATGTTTTGGTAAGTGTTCCAGAAACAGTTCTCATTTCAGCAGAGTAAAAACCAGTTCCCATTTCAGCAGAGTTAAAACCAATTCCCATTTCAGCAGAGTTAAACTTAGGTTAAAAAATTAATTATTTGGAATAAAGACATAAATCTGAGCATTTTATTATTCTGATAAAACTGAATTTTAAAAGCACTGTTTTGGGACCCAGAAAGATCTGAAAACAAGTCTCAGTTACACCAAATATTAGTATATAGGTTTGGATATGCAGTTAATTAAAGTTAGATTATCTAAGAACCATTGATCTCTAAAATGAAGATATTATATATCATATAATTATAATAAGGAACCAATAAGATAATGTATTGCTACAGAAAATCATTAAGTGGATTAAAATTAGAAAATTCATGGCTGAAGAACAAAAACATTTTGTGCCCTTGACTATTTTATTGAATGTATTCTTCAATCACTTGGTAAAACCATAATAGCAATGTTTAGAACATCTGAGGTGTACACCAAAGTAGAATGATAGGTAATATGTTTGATAGTAAAAGGATGGTTTAAAATAACTTGATATATTAAGTGATGGTATAGTCCACACACAAATTTGATATATTTAAAACAGATTAAATATAAAGAGGCAGTCTATTCAGGAAGAAAATATATATTGAAAAAGCAAATTTTAGCATACAACAGCTTAATAAAAATATGATAACAATAAATCAATTTAAACATCTTTAGAGTAAATCAGTTTTAGTGCTTTTTGGCTTTCTTTAAAAAATTACAGTATATCAAGTGGTAATAATACAAATATGGTGATACAAGATTTCATAGCTCTTAGGATGGATTTCTTTGAAAACACACCATGAGTCAATGATTTAGATGCCATTATTTATTTGGCAGGTCATCCAAGAAATTAGAACTAATAAAATTGAGAATTTGAGAATAGTATAAGAAAAGCCCACCAAAGTATAATAATGATTGGGGTACAGTATTGGGCAATAAGTAGACCCTCAAAATTTTTACATCAGAAAGAGGATGAAATAGTTATCTACAAACATTCATTCTCTATTGCTTAACTCCTTTGCACTTCTAGGTTTCACTTCATACAGCTAAGTGGCCTTGAGCCTCTGATAAGAAAGAACAGAGGGACTTCTTTGCTATATTCATTTAGTGTGGGAATACAAAAAGGATACCAGGAATTTTCCACCATACCTGTACTAAAAGTGGCTTAAGGGGATAAGGCTGTTGTGTCACAAGTATCTATTAAACTTACCTTTCTTCATTGATTTGTACTATTCATTCATCATGTGATTAACATCTTAGACATCTAAGTCACTTTGACTGACTGATTAATAGTAATTCATTCAAAGTCGAACTCATTCAAGAAAAGTAACCTAGATATGAAAAACCATGGACCAAATTTTAAAAAGAAATGGTTGAAGGAAATAAAAATGTTAGGCCTAGATATGATAATGCTTAGGGAAAACATAATAGAAGTCTTCAAGTATTTGAAAGTTTTCATGTGAAAGATAAGAGTGCATTTTCCTGAGTAGTTAAAACTTTAGAGTTTAGGCAAATGTGTGGACATTAAATAAATATGGATTAAGTCTAAAATAGGAAAGATTGTACTATGAAATCTGTATAATAATGCACTGAGTTGTAGTTAGGGTTAATACATGCCCAATTATGTGGAATGTTCAAACAGAGACTAATTGAACCCTTATATGTTAGAAATGTTTCAGACCAGAATCAATAATCATAGAGGTGACTAAGCAGATCTCTGGTATAAATCCCTTTCAAGCATAGTATTATATAATTCTATAAATGTCAGAGTGTACTTATACTCATTTATTGTTTTATTCAGGCATATTTATTAAGAATTATACAAGTCATTGGGTGTCCATGATAAAATAAATTTGTTGAATGGTAATAAAGGGATATTTAATATAATAAGTATACATGCTATAAGTTCTATGAAGAAAAATAAAATATGGTCAGGTAAAAAACTGACAGGACAGACGGTCTGGATTTATTTAAAATTAATAGTCTTTAAACAAGAAGACAACACTTAAATTGCGATCTGAAGGAAGGCAAGAGGAATCAGCCCTGAGATTTTTGGTTTAACTTTAGAGTACAGCATAGCCTACAATTCAGGGTTAAGTGTGTCAAGATTTCTTGTATATGAATATATATTTTTGTCAGCATATCCAACACCCAACCATAAAACATTCATGCTAATTACTAGAGTCATATACCTTTCATTCCAATGTAAAATCATCTGGAGAGCAAAACTTAATAGCAATAGAACACATCCTGAATAAAGCATATTGAATGGATTAAAAGAGTAAAAAGGTCCTATCAAGGATATTAGACATTTTCAAGGAAAATAATGTATTGATGCACTATTTGCATTTTATATAAATTAAGTCTCTTGAAAACATTAATCTATATATAATAAAGCATCTACTAATGAGTATCTTCAGAGTTAAATCAACAATAATAACAATAAAAGTGGAAGTCTGGGAGTACATTGGAGTGGTTCCAGGATACTGTTGGAGTACATTGAAGAGGGTATGAAGAAAAACTAACTTTACTAGCCTCATTGGTTTTCCAAGGCAACACAGCTCAGTGCCAAGAAAATCCCCCCTCAGCCTACAATTTCTCCAATGGGGAAAGTGAGAACACACTAAGTAAGCTTCCAGCTTTCCCAGCATGTGAGCCACTGCCCAAAGGTTCACCTCTTTGTTACTCTAAACAGATATGAGAAAATCAGCAGGGCTGAGAGTCTGGGAGAGTCTAGGAGCAGAGATTCACAGTAATTAGGGCTTAAATTTTAACAAAGTGATGCATATTCTACTCATTACTTTACAGATTATATCAGGAAGTCCATCCACAAGCCACATGGGATGTTTTAATTGCTAATCTTCCAACTGGCACAAAGGAACCTCAATGCTTCTTGCACCTCACCATGTACCCCATAGCCAACTCTCAACATGCATTTCCCAGATGACAATTGTGAGCATTTGAAGATCACTTGCAAATATATACAGAAACTGTACTCCGTGCGTCTGGGAAGACGCACATAAACTTAAGTATTTCAGGGTGCCACTTTAGAGACAACAAACAGGAGACTTTCAGCAACCAGCCTGGCTTTGTGGAATTGAGAAAATTCTTAGTAACCTGAGAATTCCCCCCCAGCAAGAGAAAGGGTGGAAGGGGAACATTCATAGAAAAGGCTTGAAGGAACATCTCAATTTCTAACCAGCTTGACTGGTGAAAGTATTTCTTCTCTCTTTTTTTTTTTTCAACATGGATGAATCTGAAATTTATTATGCTATGTGAAAAAAGCCAGACTCTGTATTCCACTTATTTGACATTCTGAAAACGCAAAAGTGTAGAGGCAGAAAAGTGGTCAGTTGTTGTCTTTGGGTAGAAGGAAGGGCTAACTACAAAGAGTCAGCATAAGTGAAATTTTTGGGAGTGATGGAATTGCTGTGCCTTGATTGCTGTGGTAGTTACCCAAGCTTATGTGTTTGTCAAAATTCAGAACAATACACAGAAAGGAATCAATTTCCCTGTATGTAAATGATACCTTAACAGAATTTTTTAAAACTTAACAGGGAAATTTTTAATATGTTCCAATAAAAATTGTTACAATCGATTCAAACTATTAGGTTCTTCTGTTTGTGTGTGTGCTTTCTTTTACTTTTATTCTTCTTCTTATTATTATTATTATTGTACTTTGGGCTCTGGGGTATGTGCTGTTCCTGCATCCAGCAGGATTGTTGCATAGTGGTGTGCTGTCTCCAGCCCTCCCCCACCACTTCTTCACCTACATCAGACATTTCTCCCTGTGTTATCTCTCCCCCATCCTCCCCACCCCCTGCCACTGTCCCTCCCCCTCCGCCCCCTGACCTAGCCCTGAGAATGTTGTTCACTTCCCTGTGCCCAGGTGTTCTCACTGTTCATCACCCACCTACAAGTGAAAACATGTGGTGTTTGGTTTTCTGTTCTTGTGTCAGTTTGCTGAGAATGATGGTTTCTAGATTCATCCATGTCCTACAAAGGACATGAAGTCGTGGTTTTTTATGGCTGCATAGTATTCCATGGTGTAGATGTGCCACATTTTCTTTGTCCAGTCTATCATTGATCAGCATTTGAGTTGGTTCCAGGTCTTTGCTATCTTAAACAGCACCAGAACAAACATATATGTGCATGTGTCTTTATAATAGAACAATTTATAATCCTTTGGATATATACCTGGTAATGGGATTGCTGGGTCAAATGGAATTTCTATTTCTAGGTCCTTGAGGAATCACCACACTGTCTTCCACAATGGTAGAACTAATTTACACTACCACCAACCTGTAAAAGTGTTTCTTTTACTCCACTTCTATTCAGCATCTGTTGTCTCCAGATTTTTTAATGATCACCATTCTAACTGGCATGAGATGGTATCTCAATGTGGTTTGATTTGCATTTCTCTAATGACCAATCATGATGAGCATTTTTTCATATGTTTGTTGGTCACATATATGTTTTCTTTTGAAAAGTATCTGTTCATATCCTTTGCCAACTTTTGAATAGGTTTGTTTGTTTGTTTTCTTGTAAATCTGTATTAGTTCTTTGTAGATTCTGGATATTTGCCCTTTGTCAGACGGGTAGATTGCAAAAATTTTTGCCCATTCTGTTGGTTGTGGGTTCACTCTAATAACTGTTTCTTTTGCTGTGCAAAAGCTCTTAAGTTTATGTCAGTAAGTAAAGAATAGAAGAAGTGATTGTTTCTGCAAATGTGAATACAGCAATACAAGGAACCAACAAACTTATAAGAAAACGAGGAAATACAACATCACCAAAGGAACACAATGACTTTCCAGCAACCAGTCCACAGAAACAATATCTGTGAATTGACTGACAAATAATTCAAAATAATAATGTTAAGGAACCTTAGCAGGCTACAAGAGAAAGTAGACAGACAACATTGGTCAGGAAAACAGTATATGAAAAAAATAGAAATTCAACAACAACAAATAAAAATCATAAAATGGAAACATTCTGAAGCACAATAATGCAATGAGTAAAATGAAAAATTCAACAGAGAGCTTCAAAGCAATTTTGATCAGGCAGAATAAATAATTTGTGAACTTGAACACAAGTTATTTGAAAATGCCTAATCATAGAAGAAAAAGAAATAAAGAATGATAATAAAGAAAGAAAGTTTATGAGAATTTTGAGACATCATCAAGAGAACTAAGTTTTATATTAGAATAGCATCAGAAGCAGAAAAGGGAGGAAAAAATAAAGAATAAGATCTATTTGAAGAAACAATAGCTGAAAACTTATCCAATCTTGAGAAAGATACAGATATCCAGAAATATGAAGCTCACAGATCTGCAATAAGATAAAACTGAAAGAAGACTATGTTGAAATGCATTCGAATCAAACAGTTAAAAATAAAAGGCAAGGGATAATTTTTAAAGCAACAAGAGTATAGAGCATCACACATAAGAAAACCTGCATCAGAATATTACCAGATTTCTCAGCAGATACTTTGCAGGCCAGGAAAGAAGAGGGTGATATACTCAAAATGCTAAAGGAAAAAACTTGTCAATCAAGAACACTTTTCTTGGCTAACTTGTCCTTCAACCATGAAGGAGAGTAAAAATTTTCCTGTACCAACTAAAGCTGAGATAATTTATCACTATTAGATTTGCCTTATGAAAAATGCTAAAGGGAGTTATTTAAGCTTAAATAATAAGATGCTAACTAGTAACATGAAAACATCTGAAAATATAAAACTCACTGCTAAAGGCAAATAAATAGTCAAATTCAGAATACTCTAATATTATAACTGTGGTTTATAAATCACATAACTCTAGTATAAACAGAGACAAAATTATTAAAAATAACTATAGCTACAATAATTTGTTAATTTATATATAATATAAAATACATAAATCATGAAACCAATGACATAAAATGTGTGTGAGAAAGTAAATTTGCAGAGTTTTTGTTTGCAATCATACTTAAGATGTTACCAACTTAAATAGATTGCTATTACTATTGGATAATTTATGTAAGCCCCATGGTAACCAAAAAGCAAAAACCTATAGTTGATATACAAAAGATGAAGAGAAAGAAATTAAAGTATACCATTACAGAAATGCAAAAAAAAAAAAAAAGAAAACACAGAGCAATAAACGAAGTAACAATAGTAGGTCTTACACGTCAATAGTTATTTTAAATGTAAATGTGCTACATTCTGCTACATATCAGAAGATAAAGAGTGGTGGAATGCATAAAAACTAAGATCCAACTATATGCTGCCTAAAAGAGGCTCATTTTAGCTTTAAGGATATATACAGGCTGAACTTAAAGGAATGAAAACATATATACTATAAAAATGAAAACTTAAGGAAAGTAGGAATGGTCATACTTATATCAGAAAAACAAAACTTTATAAAATCTATTGTAAGACATAAAGAGGATAATTACAAGAGGATAATGGAGTCAATACATGAAGATGTTATACTAATTAAAAATGGCATGTACCTAATATTGGAGCATGTAAATATATAAAGCAATTTGCTTTGATTTTTTTTTGTTTTTTCTTTTTTGATACAGATTCTTTGTCACCCAGGCTGGAGTGCAGTGGTTCAATCTCAGCTTACTGCAACCTCCATCTCCTGGGTTCAAGTGATTCTAGTGCCTCAGCCTCCAGAGTAGCTGGAATTACAGGCAGGCATTACCACACTTGGGTAACATTTTTGTATCTTTAGTAGAAACGGGGTTTTACCATGTTGGCCAGGTTGGTCTTGAATTCCTGGTCTCAAGTGATCCACCCACCTTAGCCTCTCGAAGTGCTGGGATTACAGGCATAACCACTGCCCCCAGCCTGAAGCAAATATTAACAGAACTGAAGGGGAAAGTTTTTACTTTTCAGCAATTGTTTTTTAGTGATACAATAACAGTAGGCAACTTCAGCACTTCACTTTTAACAATGGATTATTCATCCTGACAAAAAAAATCCAAGAAGACAACATCGGATATTAACTATATTTTAAACCAAATGGACTTAATGGACATATACAAAACATTTCATTCAACAGCAACAAAATACATATTCTTCTAAAGTGTGCACAGTACATTCTCCATAATAGAGTACAAATTATGACACAAAACCAGTCAAAAAATTTAAGAAAATTGAAATCATTAAGTATTGTTTGCTCCAATCAAAATGTTATGAAACTAAATATCATTATAGGACAAAAATGAGAAAATTAAAAATATGTGGAAATTAACAGATTCATGAACAACCAATGACTCAAAGAGGATATCAAAAGGAAAATTTAAAAATATCTTGAGAAAAACAACAATGGAAGTACAATGTATCATATCTTATAAGATATAGTAAAAGCAATTTTAAGAGAAAAGTATATAGTGATAAACAACTACAGAAAAAAACAAACTTCTGAAATAAACAACAATAATTTACACCTCAAGAAACTAGAGCAAAAAGGAGAAGCTATATCCAAAGTCAGTAGCAGGAAAGAAATAATAAAGATTGTAGCAGAAACAAATGCAATAAAGACTAGAAAAAGAGTAGAAAGATAGATAAAACTGAGTTGATTTTTCAAAAAGCAATTTAAATTGACAAATATTTAGCTGGTAACTAAGAAAGTAAGACAGCAGACTCAAATAAAATCAGAAATGAAAGGGGAGGCATTACAATTGATGCCACAGAAATACACAAGATCATAAGAAACTTCTTAGTACAATTATACATCAACAAAGTAGATACTTCAGGAGAAAAAGGATAAATTCCTAGGAACATACAACTCACCAAGGTTAAATAATGAAGAAATTTAAAATGTTAACAGACCTACAGTATTTACGGAAATTTAATCTGTAATCAAAAATTTTCAAAACAAAGAAAAGCTCAAGACCAGGTGGCATCACTATTGCATTCAACCAAACATTTAAAAAATAATTAATACCAATCCTTCTCAAACTCTTCCAAAATATTTAAAGAGAAGGAAACATTTTGAACTCATCTAAAAGGCTAGAATAACTCTGGCAAAAAAAGCTAGAAAAAGACACTGCAAAGAAATTCAGGCCAATATCCATGATAACTATAAATACAAAAATCCTCAACAAAATACAAGGAAACCAAATTCAATAGAACATTGAAAGAATATACATCAAGATCAAGTGTGATTTATCCCTGAGATTCAAAGATGGTTCAACATAAACAAATCAATAAATGTGTTTTAAACTATATTAACAGAGTGAAGAATAAAAATCACAGTCTTCTCAACAATTGCATAAAAATATTTGACAAAATTTAATATCCCTTTATGATTAAAAAAACCTCAATGAATTAGGTATAAGAGGAATGTCTCTCAACACAATAAAAGCCACATATGACAAGCTCATAGATAACTAGGGAAAAGCTGTAAGCTTTTCATCTAGGATCAGAAGCAAGACAAGACACTCTCACCACTTCTATTCAACATAGTACTGAACATCCCAGCCAGACTATTTAGGCAATAAAAAGAAATAACAGATATCCAAATTGGAAGGGAAGAAGTAAAATTGTGTCTGTTTGCTGATGACATGATCCTATATGGAAAAGCCTAAAACCTCCACGAAAAACTATTAGAATGGATAAATGAACATTAAAGTTGCAGTATACAAAATCAACATGCAAAAATCAGTTGCGCTTATAAACAATAACAGCAGACTATCTAAAAATAAGAAAGTATTCCCATTTATAATAGCCTCAAAAATACATTGGAATTAATTTTACCAAGGAGATGAAAGATCTGTACACTAAAATCTAAAACATTGTTGAAAAAAATGAAGACAGAAAAAGAAAAATAAACCATGTTCATAATCTAGAAGAATATGTTAAAATATTCATACTACCCAAAGTGATCTACAGATTCAATTTAATCCCTATCAAAATTCCAATAGCATTTTCCCCAGATATAGAGAAAACAATGTTAAAATTTGCATGAAACCACAAAATACCATAAATAGGAAAAGCAATCTTGAGAAAGAGCATGGCATCATTCCTTTTTATTTTATATTTTACTACAAAGTTATAGTATTAAATCACTATGATATGAGCACAAAAACCAGACATACAGATAAATGAAACAGAATACAGAGCCCAGAAAGAAACCAACACATATACCAGCAACTAATCTCTTACAAAGGTGCTAGGAAAGAATAGTCTCTTCAGTAAAAGGTGTAGGGAAAACTGGAAATTCAAATGCAAACAAAGGATTGCACTCGTATCTTACATCATACATGAAAATAAACTCAAAATGGATTAAAGATTACACATAAGACCTGAAACTGTAAAGTCCAAGAAAGATATATTAAGAAAAACTTAATTGACATGGGTCTTGTAATTATTTTTAGCTATGATACCAAAAAACAGGAAACAAAAGCAAAAACAGACAAAAATGATTGCATTAAACTAAAAATCTTCTGCATTGCAAAGGAAATCATCAACATATTCAAAGACAGAATGGGAAGAAAATATTTGGAAACTATATATCCAGTAAGCAGTCTCTGTACACAACATATAAGAAACTTATGCAATTCAATAGCACAATTATGAATAACCTGATTTTAAAATGGACAGAAGACCTGAATAGACATTTTCCCAAAGAATACATACAAATAGCCAAGAGATATATGAGTGCTCAGCATCACTAATCATCAGGGAAATACAAATTTAGATAATTTAGATTACAATAAGATAACACTTCATCCTCATTAGGGTGGCTGTTGTCAAGAAATCAAAAACAAGCCTTGGCATGGTGGTGAAGAAAAGAAATCCTACACGCCGTTGGTGGGAGTATAAATCACTACAGCCATTATGGAAAACAAATGAAGTTTTTTTCAAAAAAATTAAAGATAGAGCTACCATATGATCTAGCAATCCCACGATTGTATATATATGCAAAGGAAATAAAATCACTCTCTTAAAATTATATCTGCACTCTTGTTCACTGGAGCAGAATTCATGATAGCAAATATGTAGAAACTATCTGTATCCATTGATGAATGAATACATTTTAAAATGAAATATATATGTGTGCATACGTGCACACATATACACAAAGAATAGATTATTATTTCCCTTTAAAAAGAAGGAAACCTTACCATTTGTGACAACATGTATGAACCTGGAGGACATTACACTGAGTGAAATAAGCCAAATGCAGAAAGACCAACACTGCATGATACCATTTATATGTCAAATCTCCTAAAGTTGAACTCAAAAATGGAGAGTAGAATGGTGGTTGCCAGGGCCTGGTAATGGGTGTAACTGGGAGAATTTAGTCATAAGGTACAAATTTGAATTATAAGAGAAATAAGCTCTGGAGATCTAGGGTACAGCATTGTAACTCTAGGGTAGAGCACTCTGACTCTAGCTAATAATCATGTATTGTATACTGGAAATTTGCTAATAGTAAACCTTAGATGTGCTCACCACACACACACAAGAGTAACTATGTGAGGTGATGAATATGTTCAGTAGCTTATTTGTGGTAATAATTTCACAATAGATATGTATACAAAATTATCACTTATAACTTAAATATATACAATATTTATTTGTCAATTATAACACCATCGAGCTGAAAAAAGTAAAAAGAAGTCGTATGAGAAGTAATTAGCCTTACTAATACAATTTGTTACTTCACTTATTTTCATTTTCTATGTTATTGTTCTTCTTTTTTTTCCACATGGTATAGACTATTTATTTATTTATTTTTATTGCATTTTAGGTTTTGGGGTACATGTGAAGAACATGTAAGATTGTTACATAGGTACACACATGGCAGTGTGGTTTGCTGCCTTCCTCCCCCATCACTTATATCTGGCATTTCTCCCCATGTTATCCCTCACCAACTCCCCACCCCCACTACCCCTCCCCTATTTCCCCGCCGACAGACCCCAGTGTGTGTGAACAATAGTACTAGTACAGCACTAAAATAATTTAATTTCTAAAGGGCTTCTGCTGTTACCAGGTTAACCTTTGGTCCTGACAATTGGAATTTTGGTCCACGGCCATACCACCCTCAATGCGCCTGATCTTGTCTGATCTCAGAAGCTAAGCAGGGTTGGGCCTAGTTAGTATCTGGATGGGAGACAATTGGAATTTTGTCATATAATGAGCAAAAAATGGTTACATTTTGCAGTAAAATATTAATATACAAAAACTAATTTTGGAAACAATATTTTCAAAGTATACATATGATCCACCCTGATATAAAACATTATTTGCAGGAAACAATCTCCACACATTATAAGTTGGTAATATACTAATAATATGCAACTTAAGATGGTACAGATTGTCTTAGTATAAATTAAGTCATTATTAGTATGACTTAATTAGTATGACTTAAGTCATTATTAGTATAAACTTTGAATCTATCATACATTGATTCACCCATTATGGATTAATAGTTCCCTTTAAATTTTTTGTACTTGAAAATGGACATAAGAATTCCATGGAAAACAGAATTATTGCTTACTACTTATTAAACTGTAACAAGACTGTTAGAGAATTATTAAAAATTGGCATAGTGGGATATATTTTTCTCATTCTTATGGAAATTGGGAAAGCCAGATGGTTCACTCATCAGGTAAAGTGACTGCATAACAATCAGGTCAATAAATATTCAAGTTTCACAAATAAACGTTAGGTTTCTCCTATAGATCACTTTTATTTTCATTTTTATTCACCTCTTGGTAATTTCTAATGTAAGAGTTCCATGTTATTTCCTATAAACTTTGAAGTAAATTATCTTATAGAAAAAAATATATATTATGAAGAATTGTGGGAAATTTCCAGATTTAGTACTAACACATAGACACAAACTTTTATTTATAAACTAATATATTAAGAAATAATTATCAAAATAGCATACATTGAGTTCTGAAATCCATTTTAGTCAAGATTAAATGGTAATGTTTTCTGATACTTTTTTAAAAGGTCTCCTCATTTTAATCCTTTTCTGTATTGTGTTCATGCCTCTTTTTTGGCAGAAAGTCCATGTCATTCATAGTCTTTCTCCAGTCTGATTTCTAAAACTATGTTTATTTTTCAATTATCTCCCACAATCTGTCTATTACCGGTATGCTAGTCACACTCCATACCAAAACATTTAGAGCAAATTTCAAGGTTTCTTCTCCCAGTTTGTAAGAATTTGTCAACTCACATTTATACTTAATAAATAATGACTCATCTGTCCTTGTCCTTTATTTTCATTGCTAGTGTTTCTCATTTTAAACTTCCAGAGGGATAATTTTTGACTTGCATACTATTCTTAATTTATTGCATGACTTTAGGCAAACCACTGAAATCATGATTTCAGTTTTCCCATGTGTAAAATGGGAGTGCTGGAGATTGTTTAAGTATACTAAAACATGTTTTTAAATACTCTGCTCATGTTATGCATACTTTTCTATTACAAAAGTAAATGATAATATTTTACTTGATAAGACATAATTGTATAATTTATTCCAATTGCTTTTTTTTTAAACAAATACCTGACAAACGTTTATTCAAACTAACAGAAGACATTTTGAATGTGCCAAGCGCTCTCAAGAACTGCCCTTAATTGTCAGGCCTCTACAGATAGCAGCAATGATGGGACCTAAATCCTGTTAGAAGCTGATATAAATGACAATTTTAATGGCAGAAGAGAAAACTGTATTAAGAAAGAAAAGTCAAAGTAAATAGATTTCTTATTGTTGTTAAATTTACATGTGGTTTTCTGTGTTAATGTTTGTAGCTTCAACATCTATAGGCTCCTTTAAATGTTTCCTTAATATTTTTAGTGTACATTTATTTACCTTATAGCTATAGTAAATTAAAGTTAGCATTCCTTATAATTCTGAAAACAAAGTATTACTAATTTTCAGAAGGTATTTGCAAAGTTGAATCATTAGATTTTTAATTAGCAGTGAAGTATGTTATTGGCTAAGTATAAGATTCCAATTAGATTTAAATTTATAAAGGGTTATCTAAAAAAATTAAACTAAATTACATCTCTTAGAAGAGTCTGCCATTAGCCTTGTCTTGAAAAATTGCAAAGATTAGAATATTCACTCAATTCTAAAAAGCAAAGCTTTGTGTACATTTTCATTCTGCTTTCATAGTTATATTTCACTTCTCCTTATTTAAGTTTCTTCCTATATCATTATTTTAATTATGAAAAATTTTAGATGTTATCTTATTTACAGATTTGTTTTTTCATTATCTCAAGAAACCCAAGAAGAATAAATTAAGTTTCCAGGTTTAATGTCACTGGTGTGTGGGAAACATATGATCTACAAGTGCTTTAATTTAGGACTATTTCTTCTTGTTTATGATTTATTGTAAAATCAGACTTAAAATCTTTGACACAGCCATGATAAAAATATGAAGTTAAAATTACCATCTACTGAAAGTCACCCCTGATTTTCTACCAATTTAGAAAAGTTGATAATCTCACTGATTTTTTCTGATATCATTATTGTTTGTTCTATAAAAGGTAGACAAATATTTATGGGCTTAGATGTAATATTGCTACAGCAATTCAGCCTTTTCTGCACACAAATGCAACATTAAAACAAGAAACCAATCACAATATGAGTGAGTATAAAGGCAAAGTTATCTACAAAGATAAATTCACCAATAGCTGTTCACAATTTTAGGTATTTTAATAAAAATTCAGTAATCCCTACAGAAGTTTCACAATTTATGAAACTTCAGAGTTCATAAATACACACACAACACACACACACACACACACACACACACACACACACACACACATTCCCTTACTGCATAGGAATACAATAAGGTTTGGTTTCATTTGTACTATTTTATTTTTTAATCAGATTTTTTTAATTTCTTCTAAAAATTACCTTAAGTACCTTTGGTTTGCTTTAATAAATCTGTCCCTTTTATCTTCCTAGCAACAGTTCAGCTACTCGCCTCCATGTAGCACATACTCAGGTTATTCAGAATATAACTTTTTTTTAAATATGGAATTATATCTTCAATATTTTCAAAGTTAAATATTGTACATATACATATTTGCATTTAATGTACATTTCAATGGCATCTACAAATTTTACTTTAAGCTTCAATTTTACTTTTATTTAGCTATAGCTTCCTAATTTTGTTGTGAATTAGATATAAACACTAGGGAAACAATTTTACTTTGTTTAGATATAGCTCAGGTGAGTACATGCATAATAATAAAATGATCCTGGCTTTTAAATACTACAGGTATGCTAATTTCACTTTATTTTTGACATTTAACAAATATAGAAAATGTTAAGAATTAAATAAAATAAATATTTTAAATACTACAAATTGACATATTTAGTGAAATTATTAATAAGTATATAATTTAAAAAAGAAACAAGTAGTAAAAGATTATTATTTAAGTATATAAGAACTTTAGAAATAAGGTTAAAGTTTCCTTTGATCATTCTTACTCCTTAAAAATAAAGAAAATAATATTCTGTTATGTATCTTTTCAGTATATTTGATTCTTTTGCACACATCTATTTTACAAAGACAATGTTTACTCATTTGTGTGGGGATGATCTTCAATTGTGTTTAATTTGCATTATGCAGAAAAAATAATTCTGTAATATTGTATTGAAAACCATGTGATTTGTCCAATGAATGCCACAAAAATAATTCTGTAACATTTTATTCAAAACCATGTGATTTCTCCCCTGAATGCTATTATAATAATAATAATTAGAGATGTATTCAATTTATCTCTAATTATTATCTCCATGTTGGATATATTTATTGCTTCTTTTGTAAACTATTTTAAAATAAGAAGAGAAAAAATTATTTTTTTACTTTATGGTAAGTTATATAACTTTAATTGTTTTATGTATCATTGTATTAAATAGAAGCAATACTGTTATTCACCTTAACAAGCAAATAGGAATATCCAGTTTTCTATCACAAATAATATGAATATTGGTAAGGAAAATGTATATGGTATTCTCCCTTTTTTAGTTAATACAGAGTTGATAAATTGTGTGCAGGTTATACTAATGGCCATGCTGAAAAAGATTACTAGGAAAAAGTGGTGATAAAAATAAATACTGGTCAGCTGCATCAGATATTTACATTACTTGGGCCTTTTCACCCCATGAGAAAACAGAGTGATACACAGTGTGTCTCTAAATTATAGATTTTCAAATAGTCATCAACAGGGTGAAAATGAGACTACACTAAGAACTTAATATATTTTAAAAGGAAAGAATAGCATAAAGTCACTTTTTGTGACTCAAAATATATGTTATAAAGGGCATGCTTTTAAAGAATCTGGCAGCAGGGATTTGAAGGCCCTCAGGCCATCAAGAATGGTTATGGAAAGTATAAAAATAAACTAAGAACATAGAAAGATTTCCATATGCAAACTGGTTTGAATTAGACAAAAGAGATTGTAATTGTACTTTATATAAAGTAGCAAAGACTATTTTACAGCAGCCTTCCTGAAATAAAGAATAAATGGCCAATGCAAAAAGACAGTGGGAGAACTGCAAACCCACTGACCAAGCTATTCATGTAATTTAATTAAAATGTTCATTAATAACTTCACATATGGCATCAAAATAAACAAAATCCATGCTGCAGTAGAATTAAGAAAAGGTTTATACTGTAAAGATTCAAAATTCAGTTGATAATGAGGTCTGAGGGGAAACAGTGCAAAGCAATGGTGTAAATAAAAGCAGCTCTTAGAGTTATCAAACATAAAACGTAGACTGAACTGTAATAGCAGGAAGCCTATTTATTTTAAGAGTCCTTTTAGAGGTTACTGCTAAAACGACAAACAAATTAAAACAAAACAAAGGATTCCATTGGATACCTAGTCAGTTTCTTATATTTATAACTTTTCCACAGGTTGGTTAAATTAAAAAATAAAACTATAACAAAACTATGTCACAAAAGTATTTAATTCGTTATTACTATAATGTAATATTCAGAGCACAGGGCATACAGGTATTTTACAAAGAGGCAACACCCATGTGACTTGGGGTACAACAGCCCTGGCATTACTCGTGCCCCACCCTCTACCCACTCACTGAGAGGAGAGTGCAGTTAGAAAATCAAAATGAGTGACTATGTTTAATATTTTTGGGCATCAAATTAACTGAATAAGACGTTAGACTATAATCCAAAATATGGAAGGATTTAGATTTTCTTTTAGAATAATGAAGACATAATTCAGTGCAAGCTGGAGGTGGTTTAATGGGAAGCAATATCATATATAAAACATCTGGGAACCCTTGGAAATTTGGTCGGTCAGTTCCCAAATTGCCACAACAAACAGCAAAGTTAGCTAAACTCGGGAAAATAACACCTGTTGGATGTACGACTGTGAGTCTGTATGTGAGACTGTATAAATGGTCTCTGTGTTTTTCTTTCAAATTTTCTTCTTTTGTATGGTCTCAATATAATAATAAATTTTAAGTAAATAGCTTCCTTTTAGGTTTTTATGTGTATGTTTCATGTGTAGAAAATGGCAGTCCAGGAAGGAATCAAGAAAGGGGAAGTAAAGCCCCTTTTGATCAAAGGCAGACATGAGTATGGATGACAGAGAGTTTGTTGAGGATATAAAAGTGCAGAAACATAAAAATAAATTTCCTTTACTGTTTACATCCCCCCCCCCATCATCATCACGGGAAGAAAAGTTAAGAAAAGAGTTATAGCACATATAGGAGATAAACTGCTCAAATTACAGAAACACTAGCAACATCTATGCTGGTTAGCAAAGCAATAATGCACATGTAGATGATACTTTGTCCTCAGTAAGCATACTAAGTGACTTAGGGGTATCAAATAATTTTGAATTTCTGTAGTTGTAAGTAATCTGAATCATTAATAAAACCATTGTGTTCTGATAGAGTTCAGTTTGGAATGTGGCTGTTATCTCAATCAAAGGCCTTCTGTTAGTAAGCTACCAACAGGATGATGGTTTATGTGCATTAAGAACTCAGTCAATGTCAATAATATGCAAAGACCTCAACTCTAGGGTTTTTTTTTTAAATAATCTGAGATATTCGAAAATTGTTATTAACAGACAAAAATATATTTTTAGCACAGCATTAAAGGATATGCAAAAACTTTGATTCAAAGTAAAGTACACACACACACACAAATAACTGATCCAATATCTACTAAAATATTTCCATCTATTGGAATTTAAGCGTTCTAGAATTTTTGGAAAAATTTCATGTATATCAACAGTCTTTTTTAAATCAAAGTGTATTTCTATTTTCAAAGAATTTCAACAACAATGAAGATAATATGAACTATATGATTTTAGGAAACTGAGTAAATATTTCCAAATGCATGCAAGATCCTGCCAATTTGTCATGATTTTAATCTTGATAATCATGCCCACTCATTCTCTAAAATTCCACTCTGAACATTTTTTCATAGCTTTCCATATATTTTGGAGTTTTTAAATTTGTTTGTTTTCATGGGTCTAAGTCTGAACAATATTCTGGTGTGTTTTACATGGTGAAATTAGTTTCGCTTCTGAGACATAAATTCCTGAAATAGTCAAATTTTATGTGGAACAATTCTTAATGAATAAGTTATATCAACTTATGTAATACTGTTTTTTTTTTTTTTTTTTTTTTTGGATACAGGGTCTCAAATCCGTTGCCTAGGTTGGAGTGTACTAACACAGTCATATCTCATGGCAACCTCAACTTCTCCGGGTTCAACTGATCCTCCCACCTCTGCCACCAGAATAACTGGGATCACAGGTGTGCACCACCACGGCTGGCTAATTTTTTAGTTTTTGTGAAGACTGGGTATCCCCATGTTGGCCGGGCTGTCTCGAACTCTGTACTGGTGACCCAACCTCCTTGGCTTCCCAAATTGCTGGGAGTACAGAACTCAAGCACTGGTCCCGGCCTTATATACAACTTTTTCAGTTAAAATAAGACATGTTGATTAAATGATGAGTGAAGTTTCATCATTATATTCATGAATTGGTTCTGAAATAATCCTACAGAGATATTTAAAAAACATTTTAAGAAATGGTAACATCGGTTGGAAAAGAAAACATCTTTAATTTCTTCAAAGGAAAACATTTACTGTTTTCCCATTTATTAGTCCAATCCTTCGGAGATAGGAAAGCAAGAACCTTATGACTGATCATTTGTTTTTGTTGCTATTTTGTTATTTTATTCTGCTATTCCTTTTTAGAGAACAGATCTGAGGAGACATTAGTCCTTTAAAGTAGTTCCACATTTGCAGATAGTTCCTTTATTAGTTTATATCTCTACCACGCTCTGTGCCATTTCTTATTAAGTAAACATCAAAATGATTCCATCTCGGTGATGATATCCCCCATCTACTTCAGGGAGATGTATCACATCTTGCTAAGTCTTCTCTCTGACTTCTGCGAATCCAACAGTTAAAGCACTTCATGTATTTTATAATGTTCACTATCATTCCTCTTTATAGATGAGCTTACTCTAAGAACACAAATTATATTTTCCTTACCATTTTATCCTAAGTGCTTATTTTGAGATGTACACACTGCAGGTATTCTTAATTTTATCGTTGTTGCATTTACTTAAACTATAATATAATGGAAAAGACAAAACGAAGGAGATAAATAAGCACATAGTAAATGAAAAATCAGAAGTGATTTTTTTCAAAGCAATCTGGAGTTAATAAATTTAAAATATCAAAGTAATTACAATTTAAATTCAGAATTAATGATAAAGGAGAAAATATAAAAATTTTTCTACATGGTTCCAAAGTATATTTTTGATAAAAGAAGAAATCAGAAAATCTGAAGTGGAAAAAGTCTTGAAAACCAATGTCAGTAATTAAAACAAAACAAAAGAAAACAAACAAAACTATCATCAGTTTGGCTTTCTTAAGTGTGAGCAGGAACATTCAAGTTTGAAGGGAGCAAAGCAAACTATGTAGAAACATATACTGCAAGAAAAATATCAGTGAGTTTAAACTAAGAAATTTATTGCAAAGTGTAACAGATATACTTTAGGAAATTGACTCAATTGTTACCTTGCCAAATAGGCTGAAAAGACTTCTATTATTTGCAAAGAAAAAATCATTTTCCAAACTGGATATCAATTGTGTGCTAGACAAGCATGGCTGACTGATCTGAAGTTTTTTGACTGGAGAAAAGAATGAGAAAAGAAAAATGGAAAGAATCTTGTGCTTTATTACTGCGATTTGTAGGTGGTAAAGAAATATAAAAATATGAGGTATTATTAAAATATATTTAAAGCATGTGTTAAAATCTGTGATGGCAAAAACAGAGGCTAAGATGAAGGTGGCAGAGTTCAGGTAAGTTCAGGTCAGGGCTCTGATTACTCACTTCAACAGTATCTGGGGGGAAGTTAGCTACATCAAGTAGCTCCTCAATGAGAATATATATCACAGCACTCTCTATAGTAGTCATAGGACATACGGAAGTTTAATAAATGAGTAAGATTTGAATATGTCCTATTATCTTTCATTCAAGTATTTTTTAAAATTAATTACATGTCATTAAATGTTTAAGAGAGGAATAAGGAATCAAACCAACAAAAAAAGACACAATAAAAGCGAACTAAATAATATATAAATAAATTTAAAACTATTTAAAATATAAATAAACTAAAAAAGAATTTTATTAAAATGACAACATGATTCTATCTGGTTTATTTTCACTTCCAACTCCTGAGCTACCTTTCCTGACCTAATCAGGTGCTGAGTCTAAAAGACAAGTGAGAACTCAGATGCTGCTGGAAACAGGAAGAAGAAAACTATTGCAAAACTATGTTCCTTTGTGTTAAATCAGAACCTGTGGTCCCCTGACAGTTCTACAGTGAGAAGTAGAAATATATAGAACCTTGGTTGAATTTGGCTCACTGAGATTTGTGGGATCTCTGGAAGAAGAGTGTGGTAATTGAATATGGGACTCTTAAACACCTTCAAGTCAATGAAATCAAAAAATGTTGGATGAATGCTTTCACGTTTACAGTTAGAAAAATACAAAGAGACAGAGGAGCAGAAAGACTTTTGCCCTGTCAGGAAACTGCCATCCCACCTAATATTGCATTCCTGGCCTACAGTGCAGAGACAATGGTAATTCTACGCTTTACAGTTGTTGTTCCCTCATATAGCTGAAGTTTAGACTACCCAAGCCCAGTGAGCAGTCAGAGCAACGCTGCTGATGCTGATAGTAATAGTATTCATATTGCTGATAATAAGATAATACCCACAAAGTGTTCAATAACTAGAAAGAGAAAATTTTCCCCTCATAGGAGCATATATTTTAGTATCACAAACTGATGATGTATATCAACAACCACATTTGAGTATATAATTAAGACTCCAGTGGAGAAAGCTATTTCATCTTTGAAGTTTTGTTCTATTTTTTGCTTGTTTTCATGGAACTGAGGAGACTGCCTAAAAGGCATAAATAACTACAGAAGATAAAGGTAGTGAGCATAGCATGGGGTTACTACTTCTCATGATCTATTAGGAAAAGTTGGATTATTCATTGTAACTGTGGCCCTCCTATGTGACCACATTTCCAGGCTGTTTGTAGTAGAGAGGCAGAGGGCAATCCTGAAGGCCTGTGTGTGATTGGAGGGTGGTAATCTCATCAGGAACATGTGGAGCTCTTCAAGCCTCTCTTTAGTCTTCTTGTGAGTGATACATATCTAAGTGTCAGGGGGTGGGAGTTTTCCCAAATCTCACAATACATGAGGCACCTGTGTATTAAAATAAGTTAAAATGTTTTTCGAGAGATCCAAGATGGCCAATTAGCAGCAGCTCAGGATTGTAGCTCCCACTGAAAGAGCAGACAGTGAGTGGATGCCACACTTTCAGATGAATTTTTATTGCCCACGGACCAAGAGATTCTTGGCGGAGGAGCCCCACGGGTCACCAGCGTGACTCTTTTGGCCGGCGCGGCCGTTTTGCAGGCGCCCCGGCACGGTGGTTCTCAGTCCGGAGTATATGGGACTGAGTGCCCATTTGGTTGACGTTTGGAGCTCCGGGAAGGCAGAGTCTCCCATTCAGCTGATTGAAAAGCAGACTGAAGTGGGGGAACCAGACTGGGAGATTCCCGGGCAGAAAAGTGCCACGAATCTTAACGCCACTGTTTCAGCCAGAGTAGTGGGTCGCCGCAGGGGGAAGGCTGGTCCCCCCCTCCCCCCCCCACACACACACACAAAACAGCAGTTGGAACTGCTGAGGATTGAGAGTTTCACAGCAACTACAGCTGAACCCGGGAAGGTCCAGCTCTGTGGGGGGAGGGGGCGTCCGCTGAAGGAAAACTAAGAAACAGAAAAAACTTTACCACCAACAAGCTGGACGTCCACTCAGAGACCTAATCTGAAAGTCAGCAATTACATAGACGACAGGTGGATAAATCCACAAAGATGGGAAGAAACCAGCGCAAAAAGGCTGAAAACACCCAAAATCAGAATGCCTTTCCTCCTACAGAGGATTGCAGTGCCTCATCACCAATTGAAAAAGGCCCGATAGAAAATGAATGTGAGGAATCAATAGAATCAGGCTTCAGAAGGTGGATAATGAGAAACTTCTGTGAGCTAAAAGAACATGTTCTAGCCCAATGCCAGGAGACTAAGAACCTTGAAAAAAGGTTTGACGAAATGTTAACGACAATGGACAATTTAGAAAGGAATATAAGTGAATTAATGGAGCTGAAAAACACAATACGAGAACTTCGCAAAGTATGCACAAGTTTTAACAGTCGAATTGGTCAAGCAGAAGAAAGGATTTCAGAGGTCGAAGACCAACTTAACGAAATAAAACGAGAAGACAAGATTAGAGAAAAAAGGGTAAAAAGGAATGAGCAAAGTCTCCAAGAAATATGGGACTATGTGAAAAGACCTAATCTACATTTGATAGGTGTACCTGAATGTGACGAAGAGAATGAATCCAAGCTGGAAAATATTTTTCAGGATATTATCCAGGAAAACTTTCCTAACCTAGCAAGGCAAGACAATACCCAACTCCAGGTAATACAGAGAACACCACAAAGATATTCCTCAAAAAGAGCAACCCCAAGGCACATAATCATTAGATTCATCAGGGTTGAAACAAAGGAGAAAATACTACGGGCAGCGAGAGAGAAAGGTCAGGTTACCCACAAGGGGAAGGCTATCAGACTCACAGCAGATCTCTCAGCAGAAACCCGACAAGCCAGAAGAGAGTGGGGACCAATATTCAACATCCTTAAAGAAAAGAACTTTTCAACCCAGAATTTCATATCCAGCCAAACTAAGTTTCATAAGTGAAGGAAAAATAAAATTTTTTACAAACAAGCAAGTACTCAGAGATTTCATTACCACCAGGCCTGCTTTACAAGAGCTTCTGAAAGAAGCACTATATACAGAAAGTAACAACCAGTATCAGCCATTCCAAAAACCCATCAGTAAGCTGCATCCAGACCCATCTCACATGCAAGGATATACAGAGACTCAAAACAAAGGGATGGAGGAAGATTTGCCTACCAAATGGAGAGCAAAAAAAATAAATAAATAAATAAATAAAAATAAAAAGCAGGAGTTGCAATTCTCATCTCTGATAAAATAGACTTTAAAGTAATAGAAACCAAAAGAGATAAGAAGGACATTGTATAATAGTAGAGGGATCAATGTAACGGGAAGAGCTAACGATCCTAAGTCTATGTGCACCCAATATAGGAACACCCAGATACATAGGGCAACTTCTTGGTGACTTACAAAGAGACTTGGACTCCCCACACAATAATAGTGGGAGACTTTAACATTACATTGTCAATATTGGACAGATTAATGAGACAGAAGGTTAACAAGGATAACCGGGACTTGAACTTAGACCTCGAACAAGTAAACTTAATAAACATTTACAGAACTCTCTACTCCAAATCCACAAAACATACATTTTTTTTCAGTAACACATCACATTTATTCTAAAAGTGACCACATGGTTGGGGAGTAAATCACTCCCCCAGCAATTGCATAGCATTTATAGGTTTAAATGAAATATTGGTTGGCTGTTTGTTTGTTATTTTCCTCCCTTATTCCTTCCTGTCTCCATTGTATAACACAATTATTAGTATAAAAGAGCTTTTTAATATCCATTTCTAGACTGCATTCTAGCCTGGGCAATAGAGCAAGATTCCCATTCTCTCTCCCTCTTTTTCTTATTCTTTTTCTCTTTCTTTCATTCTCTTTTATTCCTTCTTTCTTTTCTTTTCTTTCTAAAAAAAAAAAAAAAAAAAAGAAGAGATGGGGTTTCACCATGTTTGGTCTCAAACTCCTGACCTCAGGTGATCCACCTGCCTCGGCCTCCCAAAGTGCTGAGATTACAGACATGAGCCACCACTCATGGCCTGTGGTATAAAAAAAAAAGAAAATGTTTTTCACCCAAAACTTATTTTGATAGATATTAAACAGCAATATATAAACTACTCTTTTCACCAAAATTGGATTTATGCAGAAATCTATTTGCATTTAGGTAAGTACTAGGACACAATATGAAAAACTTCAAAACTTTGTTTTATACAGGCATTTTAAAATTTAAAGATTATAAAATACAATAAAAAAATTAAAGATTATACAGCAGAAGCTTGTCCTTTGACCAGTGATAAAACAGACACAGATGATAATCATTCACATCGTTCACCCAACCAGTGAGATTCAAAACTAGAAAATCATTTCTCATAACTTTCATCTGGTGATGTTTCCACTATAGCCTGGTGTCTCAAAAGTATGATTTGATTTTTAATGTTTGTTTTAATTAGAGTAGGTTTATGATAATCAATAATACACAATGACATAAAAAATGGAAATCACATTCTTTACTCTTCCACTCCCTTAGAAATAACCAATGTCAATTACTTTATATTTGTCTTTCCACAAACTATTTGTGCATATACAGGTACATACATAGATATTTTTGAAGGAAGTTGTGTTCCTTTTGTACAAAACTCTAAATTTTTCCCAAAATTCTACTTCTTTCACGAATAAATGTTTTTAATTCATAAAAATACATGTAGACTGAATTATTTTAATTACTATTGAATGGTCCATTATATAGATTATAGATAACTTATTTAGTCAGTGCTCTATGTTTTAATGTTTATAATGGAGATGCCCCTCATATCTAATTTAGGGAGTATAATCAACTGAGTACCCAAGCTGCAGCACCTGTAAACCCACTGCTATATTTCCAACAAGGTCATGCTTCTCATGAACTCCTCCTAGCCAATGACAGACTGTAGCAGAGAAAGTGAGGCAGGTCTATTTCTGAAAGACACAGGAATCCTTTGTTATATAACATTGACTTAAGTCCTCTCTGAGAGCCTACCAAAAAATTTCACAAATCTGCACTCAGTCTGCAAAGTCTACAATGCTTCTGTATAACTTTCCTTTCTTCTTTACCTTTTCTTCATTCTGAGTCATACTTGCATCTAATAGCTCTCCCAACCTCACTGGCTCCTCATTTTTCTCATAGGTATTTTCATTAGTTGCACATTTATCTTTATCTTAGTGTTTTTCTTCTCATAGGATCCAGAACAATATGTTTACTTTTTTTCCAGATAGTTGGTAATACACATAAAGCTTACTTCAGTGAAAAAAATTCAGCATAATTTTTAAGAAATTATGTCCTAAGATTTCTTGATTTTTTCTCAATTATGCTGAGATCTCTTACAGCCAAGTAGAGTTGGATTAGATGTGATAGAAGGATTTGAATACCCTTATTCAATACAGCTCATTAAAACTATGTTTGTTTTGAAGAGTTGTTTGTTTTCCATCTCCCAAAGCTATGCCAGTTAACATGATTTATTGATATAGAGAACAGGACTATTCACTGTTAATTATATTCTAAACAATAACACTTCATCAGCAGTTTATTTAGTGTTAGTACCAGCCTAATGGGAAAAAGTACTAGATCAGACTAATTGTCATATTTTCATTTCAATCATTTCCTCCCTCCCTAATAGCATGCTTTGTGATAGTTTGCTTGGCTTCTTAAACATTTTAGCATTCTTTTCTATATAAAATCACAAAAAAATAAAATACCATTGAACTAATAAAACATAATTTATTCATTTTTATTTTAGTTGGAATAGAACACAACCAAACTATTATACAAAAAAGGTTGAGTAAATTAGCCCTAGGCAGTGATTTACAGCGTATACTAAAATGTCTGTAGAACATCATTATAAGTCAGAATAGTCATTGTCACAGACCTTAAGCAAAAACCTTGAACACTGTAAGTTTAAATGTTCACATTTCAGTATCTGAAAATACTATGGAAGAATTAATGGAATAAAAAATTCTTGAAAATTATACTTCATTTATTTTAACAATTAGTCTTCACTTACCACAAGGATCTTTCCATTGACCATTAACTCTAAGATAAAGTATTAGTGCTCTTTAAGTAATTATAATTTATTCAATACTTAATGAACAAGCTTTTCCAAGTGGTACTATATTATTTAGCATTAAGTAAATTGTAAGTAAGCAAATTTTTACTTTGTGAAGGCCAGCAAAATTTTCCAGTAGTCAAGTGATAAATTTCACAGATAAATATCTAAACTTAGATTTAGTCTGATCTAAAGAAGAAAATTTGGAAAAACTGATGTCATTTTGCCCTGGTACCTGGCTGTTAAAATCTCATTAAGCATACAAGCCACAAAACGCCAAGTAAATACCATAGGTACAAGTCAGATATAAGAAAAGTAGTCTGTAACGGTAAGAATCATGTAAATGTGTAGAATATACAAATAACCAATGCTGATTAACATAAGTTCACCCTCTTGCTATTCAACAATTTTGTCAGCAGATTCATGATTTGTATCTAAGAATTGTCCCAGTTTTCTCTTGAACCTGTGTTATAGACACATATTTGTTAAATAAGCTGTACATTTATTAACACAAGGACTCTCATGAAATCTGTCTTTGCTTTTAAATTGCCAGCAAGAATCATAAAGTACTAAATCTAATGCTCCTATAGCAACTCTATTAAGTCAAAATTCTTATGAGAATAAGAATGTCCCTTCTTAACTCTCTTTGATATTCTACCACCTGACCATGAGCTCTTTACCATCTTTTTTATAGCTGAATCTTCTGTTTATTTATGAAGGGGAGAAAATATGTGTAATTCATACATCCAATAAAGATTTAAGATTCACAATATATAAAAAAGTCTTACAACTCAATAACAACAGAAACAACAACAAAAACTCAGACTTTAAAAATGGACAAAAAAATTAGTAGCTTGGTTACCAACCACACAAATAGAAGCTCAACTCCAGGAACCATGGGAGAAATGCAAATCACCATGAGCTAGGACCTCACACACATTACTATGCCTACTATCAAATAAGTAAATTAATAAAAGAAAAAATCAATACTTGTTGATAAGGATGTAGAGAAATTAAAACCTCTGTGTGTTGTTAGTATAAATGTAAAATGGTGCAGCTATAAAAAGCAGGTTGGGATTTCCCAAAAAATCAAAAATTATATAACTGTATCATCCACCAATTCTATTTCTGGCTAGATAACCAAAGTAATAGAAAACTTGGTTTTACCCATGTTTATAGCTGTATTATTGTAGGCAGCTAAAAGATGAAAGCCATCTGAGTGTTCATCAATGATCCAATGCATGACAAAATGCACGATACGGTACATCAGTGATATAATGCATAAACAAAATATGGCATATACATACAAGGTAATATTATTCAAGCTCAAAAAGGAATAAAATTATAATGCATGCTACAATGTGGATGAACCTTAAGGACATAATGCTAAGTGAAATAAGCCAGTCACAAAACCACAAATATTGTAGAGTAGTCAAATTCACAAAGACAGAAAGTAGAAGGGTAGTTGCCAGTGTCTGGTAAGGAGGAATAGAATATTTTTATTTAATGGGATATAGAGTTTCAGTTTTGTAAGTGTTTTGGAGCCTGATTGTACTTCAATGCAAATGTACTTAACAGTACAAAACTGTATGCTTTAAAATAGTTAAGATGGTATATTAAATGTTAGACGTATTTTATCACAAGTAAGATTTTAAAAATTATTAAATGATTTTTCACATAGGCAATGATCAAATTGGCAAACCAATTGGGAAAACTTTCTTTCCTACTTATATGATAATATGTAATATACTTTGCACATGGAAAGCAATGAAAAAGTAAAAGCTGGGTTATTTTAAAGTACATATATATATATGTATATATATTCAGTTTTTTCTTTATATAATTTACAAGGAGCAGATTTTCATTAATGATTCATTAAGACTGAGGGTTCCCATCAAGACTGTGGGTTTCCTTTGGACCAGGGTGTGTCTAGAAATGTCATCCATGAGCTAGGTCCTAGAACAGGGGCCTTACAACTTTTCCCAGTGCTCTATTCTATTGTGGTTGAGCTGGTATCCAACTTGCAAGACAAAGTTCTCTTTAGCCTTTGTTCTCCTCTCCTTAAGGAGACAGAAGGAGTCACTTAAGTTGCTGAGAGTGGTACTCCCTCTGGGTTTGGGGGGAGTGGTGGAGCAAGACTCCTTAGCTGCCCAAGCTGGTGTCTCATTAGGTCACATGCCACCCTAGTCCACTGGCTCTGAGCCCAGTGCAGCACTAAAAGTTGTCTAAGAATTGCAGTTTTTGGGTCCTAGACTGCCATTCAAGTTTACCCAGGAGATCAGAACATTTTATCTTATGGTGGTAAGGTTTGCCAACAAACTAGAGTTCCAAACATTGGTATGGACAATTCTCTTCTGGCTAGGTCTGGTCCAAATGTTCCCTCTGTGTGCAGCCAGGCAGGGCTGTGATCTCTGCTGTGACAGGGCAACATTGAGTTCAATGTGAAGTCCCCGTAAGTACACTGTCCCTTCTCCAAGTGCACGACTCACTCCCAGCTACACAGCTGCTGCTAAGGGATGGAGGAGGGGTGGTGGTGGCGATTCAAGACTATTACTCCTACCCACTTGAATGCCCCTTTCAGCAATATAAGATTAAAAGCAGGTACTGTGATTGCTCACCTGATTTCTGGTTCTGTGATGGTGCTTTTCTGTGTGCTTGTTAAAATTTGATGTTCCTGCAGCTGGTAGGGAGGGGATAAATGCTGCAGGCTTCTATTGCATCATGTTGCTTTACCCTGGAAGTACCAATAATCTAATCAAAATGTTCAGTTTCTTTGAAAAGCATGTTCTCCAGTAAGCCAAATTAAATCACTTTAATGCATAGACACTTATACAACTTAGCAACACTTAAAATATTTTTTTCATTTTTCTATTTTATATAACTTATATTCTTCTTATTTAATAAGAACTTTTATTATAAACTTCAACAAGGGTGCCTATCACTGTTCATATGTGTGCCCAATTCCAATTATAGTAAATAGAATTACTGCCAAGAATCAAAGCCATTATTTCTGTTAATATGTCCAGGGCAAATTTTGCTGTTTTTAAAGTTGCCCACCAAATGATCCTTTTGTGTGTAACTGATGTTGGTGTTTTAAGTACCAGTATATAGTTATGTGATTTGGATAAAAATAGGAACGTTTGAATTTATTTCTTATTAAATCTATAAAAATGCATGGACAATTTCTCTCAAATATTCTAGACTTTATTGACCAAAATATATTCAAATATTTTGCCTCCAAGTAGTAAAAGGGGAAATCATCTATTCACATAAAAATGAATCAAAATCTCCTGCTTACATCAAAATTTTGGATTCTCTTCCAGAGAAGTTTCACCAATATCTGAATACTACCAGAGGCAAGATACATAGTGAGGATATTGCTCTTCACTGGTTAAGAGGAGCCTGTGCAAGATATTCAAAGCTCTTCTCATAAAGATTCCATGCCAATCACATACCAGGTTTTCTATGTCATTTTAATGAAATTGCAAACACTTGAAGAGCAGGAAACTTGCAGATGCAATGACTGAAAAAGATTTAAAAGGTTGTACTGTTTGCTGGTGGAGCTGCTTTGGCCTTGTACTGAAAAGTGGCACCTGTAACTTTGAATTAGATGTGGAGTTGAAGGAGATAAAGAAAAAGGATCCTGGGTCAGCCCTTACTGTAAAAAAATGACTTTCACTGGGATAAGTATTGTCATCAATACTGACAATGAAACATTTATTAAATCTACTAGTGTAAAAGTAATTCTAAGGTTAATAGAATGATTTTGAACATCCCCTGTTTTCTGGAGGCGTAAAAATATTAGTTGACTCTCTTTGTTATATTTGAAAGAAATGGTATGTATGCCATAATGTTCCACTCATATCAAACTTCTAGGAAGCCTGCATTAAAGTAAACTAATATTTGATATTAATTATAGCAAAAATAACGAATAATTTTCTGTAAAAATCATGATGCCTTAAAATTGTGTTTAAGTGCTATGTGTAGCTTATTGCTGGTTAAATTCTACTATTCTGCTATCTACTTCTAACAGGTAAACTATGAGCATAATAAATAAATCAAGAACACTTTTAAAAGCGGCAGTTAACAAAGTAATGTACTGTGGTACTAATTTGAAATTTTTTAAAGATGGGAACAGAAACTTCCGTTCTCACTACATATTTAAGTTTGAGAAGAGCTAAACTAGCAACACAATTTAATTCACAAAATTCTGAAAATTAAAATAAATTCCTTTGAATATAATCATAGGTACACAGAAAGGAATAGAAGCATAACAAGAAGGATTCAAAAAAATCTTGTAATAGATGTTCCTATGGCAGGATATCAACATTTTAGCAGAGACAAGAAAAAAATCACTTTTTCATTTATCCTTAGTGAACTGAGCTGAATTTCTAAACCACAAGACTGTACACATTCATTGGAGGATAATACATCCTGTATGGTTGATTAAACAATGCACAGGATATGTGATGCAATCTCAAAAGAGAAAGCAGAAAGCATTGGCTTGCTAGGCCTGCCATAATAAAATACACAGAATGGTGGCTTAACAACAAAATTTTATTTTCTCAATTTCAGAGGCTAAAAATCCAAAATCAAGGTGTCAGCCAGGTTGGTTTCTTCTGCGGTCTCTCTCATTGGCATGTAGATGGCCACAGTACTGTAAACTCCATTAGAAAGACAATACAAAACACCTGCTGATGTTTCACCTCTCTTTTCATCCATGCTACTTCACAGCAGCAAAATACATAAAACACAACACCCAGTCTTCATACTGTCACTCAGAGGGCAAGATGGAGTTCTCAGTTATACTGTGAGGTATATCATGTTGGAACACACATATTAAGTCAAATCAATTTAAAGATCTGAACAAAGCTTACATTATTAATTTCAAGAACACTACAAAGAAAATGTGTGGCATATTGAAATACAAGAGTGACTTTTTCCAGGTTTATTAAGGTATGATTTAAAAATAAAAATTATATCTATTTAGAGTGAAAATTCTGATGTTTTAACTGTTGTTAACTTGTATAAGTGTCTATGCATTAAAGCAATTTAATTTGGCTTACTTGAGAAAATATTTTTTGAAGAAATGGAAAATTCTGATTAAATTATTTTACTACAAGGGCAAAGCAACATGCTGCAATAGAAGCCTACAGCAGTCACACCCCCCTCTACCCATTGCAGGAACACCAAATTTTAACAACTATCTGCACACAGAAAAGCACCATCACAGAACCAAAAATCAGGTGAGCAATCATAGTATCTGCTTTTATTCTTATATTACTGAAAGAGACATTGAAGAGGGCAGGAGTGACAGTCTTGAATAGCCAACACCATCCCTTCTTCATTCCCTAGCAACAGCTGTACAGCGGGGGAGAGAGTCTGTGCCCCCTCTGAGACTCTCTTTACATTGAACTCAGTGTTGCCCTGTCACAGCAGAGAGCACAGCCCTGCTGGACTCAATCAGTTACTTTGAATCCCTTCCATTCTGGAATATATCATTATTGAAATAAATATCTACTCCACTTTTGGGCTTTCATTCTGTGACTTTGAAACACTGACCAGCTTTATCATTAGAGGGTTTTACACAATGACAGGCATGTTCATATTATATCCCATAGCGCACTGCCTCAGCTCAAAGGATTTGTTAATGACAAAGGAGATGGAATAATTGACTCACAACATGAAATTCACTGATTTTACCATGTTACACTAAATCCCAGAAACAGGTGGCTTGAAAAGGTGATAAAATGGCCTGTTGATAGAACAGCTAAGTTTCCAACCCCAGGTAACACTTTGCCTGTTTGGAGTATAATCTTACAGGTTGTGGTATACAAACTCAATCAATAGCAAATGTATAGAAATGTGCTCTCATGAGCTGGAAACACTAAAATGTATAGAAATGTGCTCTCATGAGCTAGAAACACTAGTTTGAGGATCAAGGAATAGAAGTAACATTGTTTCTTCCTATCATCAATTCTGATGTTTTAATAAGTGTATATATTGCAAAACAATTACCAAAATTAAGCTAATCATTCATCAATATATCCATCACTTCACATAGTTACCATTTGTTGGTTGTTTTTATTTATTTATTTATTTATTTAGGGAGAATACTTGAGATCCACCTTAGTAAAATTCAGGTATACCACACATTATTATTAATTATATAATGCCTATTCTTATTATAGTCACCATGCTATACATTAGGTCGCAGTACTTATGAAAATTTGTACCCTTTGATCAATTTTTAAAGTAACTGAATTTCATTAAATAAATAAAAATAAAATTTAAAAGTGAATTTCTGTTTTAGTAATTGGAAAACAGACACAATGTAAAAGAAAATGCACCACAATGGGGTGGGGAATTGAATTTCCACAAGTGATACACTTAGAAAAATTTAAACCGAAAATGCATTCATTAAATCCGGAAGCCTGGAATAAGAAGATAAAACAACAGAATAAGTTAAAAAAGGAGAGTTTGAATTCCAAAAAAATACATTGCAAAATAACAAATTAAATAAGAAATATATTAGTAGAAGCAAATTAGAATATTTCTAAAAATTTTGTTACTGACATTAAAGGAAAGTATGAAAATTCAATGTAAAGTTGGAAATAAAAAATAATATGATTTAAGTAACTAGAAAGAATATTATAGAGAAGACAAACGAAATGATGCACTGATAGGATAATTGTCCTGTAAAAAATATAGAACACAACCACAGATGTAACCTCCTGTAGGATCTTTAGACATGACGAGCTGCTCTCTAAAAATAAGACATAACTGTGTTAAAGAAAGCACTAATCATTCTTTTATTCTTACTGATTCATTCTTTTATTCTTGCTTCTTGAAATAAAATAACCTGGCTTTCCTAGCACAGTATTGTGGAGTTGGAAAATTCTCAGGATTCATTGTAATTACCTATGACCACTGAGCATGCTTGTGCCAAGGGTGCAAGCAAATGCAACATGCAGTTTTGAGGTCACGTATTTATAAACAATATTTTAACCTTTCCTTTTGATGTCATTAGGTGGCAGTAAATTAATCAAAACCAAGGTATTAATCCACAACAAAGAAGAGAATAGAAGTTGATCCAACAACATAAAATTTATCAAAAGTTTCTGCAATCTGAGTAAGATAAAAGTACGTTAACAATAAATAGAATACATCTAAAATCTGCTGCCTAGAAGATTCTCCAAGTTTAGTACAGTAAAAGTTACCATATCTTACACAGTGAACTTGCCATCAATACACACACACACACTCATACACAGAAAGAGAGAGAAAGAGAGAGGTAAATTTAAAAAACAAACTAGGAAATGCTTTAGATTTGAAGATGTTTGTATAAGGCAGGAATGACAAATGTGTCAGAGAACCAGGAAATAATGACTGTATAAAGGATTGTCAACTCCCTAAAAGTGAGCTTAATAACAGAAGTAAAAATTAAAGAGTTCTCTAAATACATTTCTCAAATAGTTTGAAATATTGAATATTGAAAACTTATGCAAACTACTGTGAGTACTGTTACCTAAGAATAAAGACCTATATATTCTGGTATTTTAAGGAAGCCTCTTGTATATTTAGCTCATATAACTCAAATGTTGACAGAGGAACAACTTAAATGACAATTCAAGGTAGCAATAAAAAATAGCAGCTGGCCGGGCATGGTGGCTCTGCATGTAGTCCCAGCACTTTGCGAGGCTGAGGTGGGTGGATCATGAGGTCAAGAGGATTGAGACCATCCTGGCCAACATGGTAAAATCCCGTCTCTATTAAAAATACAAAAATTAGCTGGGTATGGTGGCACGTGCCTGTAATCCCAGCTACTCGAGAGGTTGAGGCAGGAGAATCGCTTGAACCCAGGAGGTGGAAGTTGCAGTGAGCCAAGATCACGCCACTGCATTCCAGCCTGGTGAAAGAGCGAGACGCCATTTCAAAAAAAAAAAAAAAAAAAAAAAAAAAAAGAAATCTAGCTTGGACATTTCAACATCCAATTCCATAAGAAGATGTAGGTTGTATTTTAGATGAAAAGAAATTAAACCATCACAATGACCCAATGCAGTGTTTGAACCTTGGTTGTATTGTATTCTTATTCAAAATGAATACTTGGGAAGATATCCAAAGACATACACAATTAAATTATGAAATTATGACTAATCTTTGATGCTGCAATAATGGTTATGCAGCTGCATACTATGGTTATGCAGAAGAATATCTTTATTTCTAGAAACATATCATGGTACTTGTCTTAGCCCATGTTCCTGAGAAACAGAAGCTGAGACAGAAGCTGATGAGCATGAGGATAATGCAAGCTAGGAAGGGAGGACATCCAAAATAAATAGAGTAGATTAAATATTAGAAACACCGCTTTGAAAAAAAAAAACAAAAAAACAAAGCTGCTTGGCCTCTCTTGTAGGAAATGTGGAGAGAGGCTGTGTGAAACTAGTTTCCTGGAATAAACCCTTTGGGCATTAGATGGCAAGCTATCTATTACTTCTTCCTGTCTCTAGTCTCTTATATCTTATGGGTCAAAATTCAACCCATAAGGAATTAACTCTGTTCAGGTTGTGTTTCTTGGCCCCACCAGACAGCTCTTGCTGAAGCAAAATTCTCTGTTTATCTAGTCCATCCAGATCCTGGTCATGGATTTCTTCTATCAATAAGTAGAACACATTGGGTTCTTTGGTCTCTGTTGGATGCAATGCCAGCAACATAAACTGGGATCTTACCACTAAATAGTCAGGAAACTTGTAACCTTTAGTCTGACTAGGAAGCAAGGCAAGCAGCCAGGATGAAGGTGGTTGGGGGATATAGTGGGGAGGAACCAAGCAGATCTGGTGTGGCACATAATTTGGGCCTGGTATGATCCATTGTTCATGCTACTAAGGACATCTCACATAATTTTACAGTGACTATACAGCCTGTGCGATCAAGACCCTTTCACTTCTTCTTAGAAGGGAGATGAATATCCAGTCTTTCAAGGTGAAGGGTAATTGCAGTCACCAAAAATTGCACTGGACAAGGAGTGTTAGCAAACAAAGCTATTATCTTCATGCTGCAGCTGACTGTGAAGTAAAATTGATATTTTCCACTTCCCATCTTTATCACTTATTCTAGAGTTTCATCACATTTCTCCATATCTTCACATGTTCCAGGTTCCTTACCTGCTAAGTGTTCTAGTGATCCTTTCCCAAATATTCCAAACTCTTAATTCTGTTAAAGATCCACCGTTTTTATAGCTCCCCATTTAGATTCATCACTGATCATGTTTCAAGTGAATCCACTGGACTCCAGGAACATTCTTTTCTGATGAATTTTGCATGGATAACCAGCTTTTCATGATAATGAGGGTTATCTCTCCAGCCACTACTACTACTCTATATCATTGTCTGATAACTGAATAGGATGAAAACTTCAAAAGTAGTCAGTTAGTAGTGAAATTTTCCAATTAGTAGAATTCTTACTGTGTCTTGTGGTAGAAATATACTACCCGCACTTGTGAATCGAGAACTTCTCATTTAGCAGAGCTTACTTTTCAAAGACACCAAGTGACAAAAGAAAGAAGCGATGCTAATTTTATTCCTTGATCCTCAAACTAGTGTTTCTTGCTTTTGAAAACACATAGCTCTATACATTTGCTATTGAGTGAGTTCATATACCCCAATCTGTATGACTATACTCTAAAAAGGCAAAGTGTTACCTGGGGGTTGGAATCTTAGCAGTACCATTAACAAGCCATTTCATCACTTGTTCAGATGCCTGTTTCTGGGATTTAGTATAACTTGGTAAAATCAGTAAATCTCATATTGTGAGTCAATTATTGCATCTCATTTGCCATTAACAAGCCATTTGATCTGAGGCAGTATTCTATGGGATATAATATGGATGTGTCTGTCATTGTGTAAAACCTTCTAATGGTAATACTGCTCAATGTTTCAAAGTCACAGAAGAATAGCCCAAAGTGGAGCAGGTACTTATTTCAATAAGGATACACTCCAGAATGGAAGAGATTCAAAGTAATTGTCCTGCCCCAAGATAAGTAGCAAGTGTTGCTGACAAAGTCTCAAAGGGGAGAAAATTAGTTTCCAATTCCAGATACTTGGGAATTCAGCAGTAAAAACAACTACCTCAATCTTGCTGAAGAGGACTCTATTGGTAGGATGATACGTATATTTCTCCATGCATAACCAAGGTGGCCTTCCTGTCTACCTGGTTGTGAGGCTTTCAAAAATGCTCACTGGTGACCACTAAAATGAGACATCAAGATCATACAGATTGCTCCCATTTTCACGTTTATCCACACACGTATGTATCAGGGAGACATTCCCTGACTTTCTAGTGTTATTTTTCTATGCTTCTCACAAATTCCCTCAGTTATCCAGCATAGCTGAGGAGTCAGTCCTTATCTCTACCTCAGGCCACCTCTCTTTGTATTAGCTGGGCAACCCCATGTACTGCTGCCAGCTCTGCAATTTGGAGGATTTCTCTCACTGCTGACCTACATGGCAATGAGTGGAGCTGTAATATACCAGCAGCCTTTTCTTGGGTGGTACCAGCATATTGCAACTATTCACCTGTGAGCCTGGCCCAAGTCCTTTCCTCCAGGACAGTTGATCATAGAGTGTCTTAAGAGGCCAGTGTTTGTTCAGGGAGCAATACATGTAGGTGACAAGATAATCCAGGCCATTGATTCATCTATTTTTTTTCATGCCATCTTCACAGGCTTAGTATGATTTTTTTGTGTGCCATTTCTATTTTTTAATGGATTGTTGCTGCTTCTATTCTTGCAAAATATCTGACTCAACTCATCTGAGAACAAGCTGATCATTGGCTGTTCCTGCCCACAGCTAGTAGGTGTCCAATGTTCAGTTGCTCTGTCTGCTAGAGTACAGTTGTTCTGAGACAGCAATGAGATGTGACTCTCCTTTAAGCTGCCATAGAAGCCCTCCAGTTTTCACTGTATGCCTTTAAGTTGAGAAGTGGCTGCCATTTACCTGCCTTCTTTTGCAGACTTTCATCACCATCAAAAAAGTCACACTAGATCTATGTCTTTGAAATTATAATTGTGCCAGACAAGTTACAACTAGCAGCCACTTTATCTCTCAGTACATATTTTTCACATCTATGTCATAATGATGTCACTGCATATCAGGGTCACGACCCTCCTTTTACCAAGAACAATGAGATTTCCATTGCATTCCAAGTGAAAAGCAACTCAACTACAAAATCCAGCTCCAAGGGTCTATTTTCTAGTTACTATATTCTTGGTACCAGCTGTATCAACTTTTAAGAAAGCAGAGCCTGAGGAAAAAACATATGTGTGCTAACACTTGATAAGGGGAATTGGGGGAGAATTCTAGAGAAGCAAGCATGAGAGGAATGGGGAAGTAAGGCAGAAAAAGAGGGGGAGAAAAATTACTAGAGGCTGTGTTCGTGAACTGGTCACAGTTTCTCAAATAGTTGTTAGGCTTCACAGCCTTCTCCAGGGAGCCTGCAAATCTACCGCATCTTCTGTGAGGTGGGAAAAAGAAAGGAAAAGCAAACTATCATTTTGCTTCTTCCTTTCCACTCCTGTGTCCCATTATCAAAGTCAATCCTGTGACTTTTAACTCTGTGAAATTTCCAGGTTGTAACACCTGACCACCAGGTAGCTTATGGTGAAGCCAGAGTCTTTTTAGTCCCATCTGGCCAAGGAGTAGTCACAGAGCCTCTTCCTACAGTGACTGGTGTATTGCGGATCTTAAGACTGTAATAGGGGCGGCAGCAGCACCAATGTCCAGAATTGTAAAATTATGGAAGTGACACAAGCCTTTGGCAAGGCTTTTCTGGTAAGAAAACATTAACAAAGAGCTGAGGCTTGAGAAGAGAGAATGAGGACTTCTAGGGTGTTCCATACCCTGGATCTGGTAGAAATCTGCAAATACCTTTCAAATGGTAAAGAAAAGCTACATAAAGAAAAGTGTGGTAAAATAGTAAAAATTGTTGACTCTAGGGAAGATACATGTGCGTGCACACACTCCAAATGCGTAATTTGAAATGTTCCACACATCAAAGTTAAAAATAAACATGATTTCTGAAAAAGGAAAATGGCAAAAGCGAAATTAGAGCTCTTGAAAATATAGGGGATATATAGTATCAATCCACAAAGCATAACATTGCTTTTCTTTCAAACCTTTCAATGCCTTTTAATGCTTTTGAAACTGTTTATAAAACATTGAAAACATGTCTTATTTAAAACCAATAGATGCTTTACTCTATTTTACTACAATTATTCCTATATCTGTGTATATGTACATAAAAAGTTACCATCAAATTCTTCCGACCCAAATTCAGCTACGTTATGGAGGCAATAGATGCCACTACATTTCAAAGTGAATGGTAAAACAGATCACAATGAAAGATTTTATACAAAATGGTCACAAACCTGTTAAAAGAAACTCACCAGCATGGAAAGTATATAAGGATAGGATTTTTGAGCCTGGAGAGTTTGGAGGTTTTGAGGAGGAGTTGTTTGAAATATCTCGTGGATTGCTTTGGAAGGTAGGAAGGAGTGAACTGTCCTTCACCTCAAGTCAGCTGAGCAGGGTTTCTATGGAAATTTGCTCTGTGCAACTAGTTGACACAGTGTGAGCTGTGACTCACTTCTTAGTAAACTGGAAGTGGAGAGACTCGCTAGAGAAACCAGGATAGCAGATAAATAGGGCACTACTTTCTGATGATGTGACCTGTGAGACACCATACAAATTTTTGGCTTGGAGTCACTTAAAAGTGATGTAATTCTGATCAAGAAGCTTCTGCAAGAGAGGAGACGGCAGCCAACATTCAGCCTCATGTTAAGACAAGATGACTTAATGTTAAGTCACTTTCAAATTTTGATTATTACATGGCAGTAGGCATTTTTAATTATTAATTGGGACAATTTTGCTTTTTAAAGTAACATATTATCTTAGAGTGGACAAAGACTCAATAGGCTTGTGCTTGTTATCATTTAAAGCTAAGAATTTATTTAGCATTTAGGATTTTAAAGGGCAATGTGAGACTAAAATGTTTTTTATTATTGTATCTTTTTAATTCCTATTGTTTAATAAGTCTTTTAAACAAACACAGAATTGTGAGGTTCATTTAATAATAAAAGTGGCAACCTTTATGCAGACACTTTTGCTTCTCTGAATTTTGTTTACCTAATTTTTAATAATTATATAATAAAACCATAAAAAAACATTTTTAAACATTAGATTTTATTTTGAATCTTCTCAAAATAAATGTATATCCATAATATAGATATTTATTTATATATTTTTATTTTTATGGGTTTAAATCATTATTTCAACATTTAAAATTATGGACATTTATAGTTGCTTTTATAATTTATCAAAATCTTAAGGAATACCATTTTAATTATAACAGCTTTCCTTTTAGAAACGGCAGTCCACTTTTAAGATATTACTTCATGATTCTAGAAATGAAAGGAAGGAACCGTCTGCTGCCTGTGTCTATAGAGAAGCTACAGAAATCCACAGGAGTTGGACACAATGAGGTAGGAGGAAGTTAGATGGGAGTGGCAAGGCAGATGGAATCTAAAGCCCACCTTCCTCCCTTCCCTTTGCCTCCCCCCCTCCCTCCCTCCCTCCCTCCTTCCTTTCTTCCTTCCATCCTTCCTTCCTTCCTGTTCTCTCTCTCTCTCCTTCTTTTTCTTTCTTCCTTTCCTCCTTTTCTTTTGGGAGGAGTTACACTTAATCTTTGTAATAAAGCAGAGAGGCAAACTTCTGTTTTCATTCTGCCACTTGAAAAATGCCACCCTTTGGAGAATTAGCTCTAGCGGCAGTGCTGTTTAGCAGTTTTGTTCTACACTGAAAATTCTTACCAGGCTTTTCTCTTTAGATCAGAGTCTTGATTTCTCTTCTCATTTCTCCCCCAAAAGCCACTGATCTCTATCTGTATTGAAATGTTCACAGGCAAATATCATATGGACTGGTTTCATGTCTTAAGGTATTCAGTGTTTTTCACTTCTTTTAAACACACACACACAGACACAGACTTACTAATCAGGTTGTATAGTCATGGCATAGCATTTAATATTGTCAGCCCCAATTTCTATATCTATATATCTATATAACAGGAATAAGTAACATTGGCTCTAAAATCTGTAATATATAACAAGGAGAGCACATGAGATATTGTAAGAGGACATTTAAACAAGTCTCTACATAGGATTTTATTATAGTGAGTCCACCAGTGTTCAAACACACATCACTAGAAGCTTTAAATTACCTAAATTCAGAAAATTATTTTTAATGAACTGACTTTTAGAGAAATATAACTTTTACAGTATTTATTGTTTCCAACTCTCTGCAGTAAAGGAAATATAACAAAATGCAATGTTGAAAGCAATACAGTGAAAAGCATTTCAGGTGAACTAAGCTTTCTGTGTGTAGAAGAGACAGAAAAAATATTTAAAGTTAAATGACATCTACATATTTGAAGTCATAATGACTTCCCCGTATCAAACTATCACAACATTAAGGCCATTTACAACAAAGGGCTGATGAGCTTACAAATGTACACAAAACAGAGAAAATCGTACTGATTTTTATCTCTACTTTTATAAATTTTAACTTCAGAAAACCTGTGATAAAAGGCTCAAAATTTCTGCTTTTCATTTTTGAAATATAATTAAGCTTCAGCCCTATTATTTCGTGACAATGGAAAAGCCATTGATTGTGCTGCTTTTGAAATCCTGTATCACATTAGACACTTTCTAATAATGATGCTCTTGGCTTAAGAAAAAGAAGAGAAAATTGACTTGACCTAATTAAAAACTCTGAAGATCTTCTCTATTATTTTTTCATACAACTTATTTGGGCCACATGCCAATTAAAGAATGAACATTTAAAAAAATCTGTCAAATGGAGATAAAATAAAATGATATATGTTAAAATAACTCAGAATGTAAGAAGTGAGATTTGTCAGACTGCATAAAAATTTCTGAGCAGAACGCACATCAGCAAAGTTTCAAAATGAGACCACATTCATCTTTGTTAATCTCAAGTACCTTAGATCCAAGAAAGGGCATGGCTGTGCCAAGAAAGGAGAGTCTGCAGAATAAAAGCATCTCTCTTCAAGCATAATTACTCCAAACTTCAGTGGATAATGAAGAGTCTCTTGTTACCTCAGTACCATCTTTCAATCTTCTTTCATTTTCTATTACAATGAAATAACCCCCATTATTATTTCTGAGTGAATCTGGAGCCATGAAACTACAGACAGCTTGGAATGTTTTCAACTTGCAGTTTTCACTCTAAGTCAGAACTATTTGAATTCACACACATATTTGAGCAAGTCAACATGCGAAATAAAGTTCAGTCTCCTGTTATGCCTTCAAAAACCTAACTAGATTCACTATTGCTTAACACATCAAGATCTATTTTCACGAAATCCCTGAAATCTATTTTGCTTTATCCATCTCTCATTTACAGTTATCTCCTTCCCCTCTGTGTTCTGTGGTTCTCTATCACATTGTATGAAATAGTTCAAAAGCTGCTGTTTTCTTGGTTTTGTGCATAATATTTTATGACAATGCATTTTTCTTCTGTTATTAGTTCTTAGCCATGTACATACATATCCATTAGCTCTAAATTTGTTTTGTCTCATAATACTGCTGCATGTTTATTTATATATGACTTCATACATGTAAATTATTTAATAATTGATACTTCATCTCCTTTTAATAAATAGCATTTTCTTTTCATATAAACTTAGAAAATACAGATAACTGTACAATGTTTTATTAATATGATCCAAAATTTTAATTGTCTTCCATTGACCAGATTAAAAAAATGAAATTTTGCCAGCTTTACACAAAAGGTTTTCTACAGTATGCCCCAAACTAAGCAAGTCTCCAATGGAAATTTTGGTCTTATTCTACACTGTTACCAAAATAAATTTTCCCCATACCCAAGAATCCTCCTTTGGATATCTCTCTCAGTGTCTTTGTTCATGATATTTTCCTTTATCTAGTCTTTGATGATCTCTGAAGGTCAAATAACCAACCTTCAGAATCCACTGTTAACAGTTACTCCATAATTTATTTTTTTCCTATCTGTCCCTAGTTGGGACAAAAAATGATTTCTCAAGAACTCCTTCAAAGTACAAGTTTGTTGGTACATTTTTTATAAGACAGCACAAGCTTTCATAATTCCTTATACATATTAGATATTTGAGTATTAGCTGTCCATGTATATATTTAAGTGAACAGAGATTATTTTGTAATCTGTACAACTATGGAAAGGAATTTGGTTTTTGTAATGGAAAATGTGGCTGAGTAATCTGCTAAACTCAGGAGGGCTAGATATGTGGGAAAAATAATTCTACAAAAAGGTTAATTGGCTTAGTAGAAGAAAATCACCAAGGCACTGGGCAAAGTCGGGGAATACTTATGAAAAGACTGACTTGGACGTTAAAAAAAAGGATCGTCTTTTGTACATTAAAACAACTTTCTTAATAGAAATTAATTGGGTTTTTCTAGAAAACGTTATAAAATTGCCTGCACGTACACATGCACATAAACTATATCCATATTACTAAAAATGAAGTGAACAAATGATATTTTGAGTTACTGATAACCCTCAGGTTTTTGGGTCAGTGCAATAGCAGATGAATAGTAATAACCTATACAAAGACCTTCAGAAAACCTATATATATTAGCATATAAAACTAATCTTTAAAACAAGAGGTTAATGAAAATGCAGTGAATATAGTTATTATTAAACCTAGAAAAGAATTATTATCGAGTGGATAACAACAAACATACCTTGAACTTTGGGTGAACCTCTCGAACAGTGATTAGTGAATATAATAGAAATAAAATGAAGAATAAAGAGATACTTTACAAAATAGTAAACTTATGGTAATCATTTCCAGCAAAGTAATTATATAAGCTAAAAATGAAATAGTTCATTAAATGTTTGTACTTACATTAGTGCAAAAATGTATATATGACAATAGAGCATTATGCATGTCTTTTTATCACATATCTTTCCACTTAATATATTTGCTCACATTTTCTGTTTTCCACTAGTGTGTGAGAGCCCAGTGTCCAGTAAAGTGGCTCATTAAAAGTTTGATAAATCAAGAATACATGAATGAATCAAACATTGGGAATTTGTATGTAAATGCCATATTCTTAAAGATAGCACAAAAACTAAGAATAATAACCTTGAAAAAAATGTCAACTGAAGCACTTCAGTTTGAAAAACTTTTTAATAAGAATATTCGACTGTGTGAACAGTACATCAGACCAAGAATTATATTATTTTACAGTCATTATAGCACAGCAATATGTTTATGATACTAACCATAAACAACTAATCAACCAGAATGACTGCACTCATGCATATCAGCAGATTATCAGCACAGTTGGACCCAACGAAGAAATTCTTGCAGTTTCATTGTGTGCCAGAAGTCAAAATAAGCTTTTCAGATAATTGTTGGTTACATGGCTTGGCATAGTTGGAATCTTGGGCTAATAATGCCAAAGCAAATTTTAAGAACTCAAGGTAGTTAAATTATATTTTTTACCTTCCCTACAATAGACTAAATACTTTTACCCCTTTGTTCTATACTCCAAAAATACCAAATTCACTTTTGATTAATGTGGTCAATAAACAAAAATAAATAAATTAATCATCTTACGTCTTTTATAAATGCAAATGAAAATAATATGGCCATGCATAAAGGCTAATGCCTGTAATCCCAACACTTTGGGAGTCCCAGGAGGCTGAGGTGGGCAAATCGCTTGTTGCAAAGAGTTCAAGACCAGCCTGGGCAATATGTTGAAACTTCATCGCTGAAAAAAAAGAAAGAAAGAAAGAAGGATATATATATATACAGCTGGGGGGTGGTGGCATGCACCTGTAGTTCCAGCTACGCAAGAGGCTGAGGTGAGAGGATCAACTGAGCTGTGGGAGGTCAAGATTGCAGTGAGCCATGATCACAACATTGCACTCCAGCCTGGGTGACAATGAGACTCCGTCTCAGAAAATAAAATTACTCAGTGTAATTTTTTTTATTGATTATTGGTAAAATGGAATAATTGTTGAGTTCCTTTATTGTGTTGTGATTAAAAAGACATTATAAAATTACTATAACATTTCAGAAAATGCCAAGTGTAAACGATATCAAACAAATGAAGAATAACATATGAAGGTAGAGATATTGTTGAACTAAATTTTTCCCTACTTTAGGTAAAACTGATATAAAGAATGCAGGCCAGGCTCTGTGACTCATGCCTGTAATCCCAACACTTTGGGAGGCCAAGATGAGAGGATCACTTGAATATAGGCGTTTGAAACCATTCTGGGCTTCACAGTGAGTGCCTGTCTCTACAAAAAATTAAAAAATTAGTGTGGTAGCATGCACGTATAATTCTGTAGTTCCAACTACTCAGGAAGCTGAGGAAAGATAATGACTTGAGCTCAAGAGGTTGAGGCTGTAGTAAGCCATGACTGCATCACTGCATTTCAACACACTGACATTATGTCTCTTAAAAACAAACAGACAGACAAAAAACCCAAGAACAACAAAAACGAATGCAATGGCACAGATTGTATACCTCATGTTAAACAAACAAAAGCTAATAAACTAATATAAACACATCAAAATTGATTATTTTTCTTTAACTTGGGAACTATTAGGAAACAGAGGCGGAAGGATCACTTAAGGTCAGGAGTTCAAGACCAACCTGGCAGACATGGTGAAAAGCTGTCTCTACCAAAAATACAAAAATTAGCGGGGCATGGTGGTGCACACCTGTAATCCCAGCTACTTGGGAGCCTGAGGTGGGAGACTGGCTTGAACTTGGGAGGTGAAAGTTGCAGTGAGCCAAGTTTGCACCACTGCAGTCCAGCCTGGGTGGCAGAGGGAGAGTCTGTCTCAAAAAAAAAAAAAAAAAAAAAAAGGGAACTAGAAAGAAACCTATAAATGCACACATAGCCGATTGCTTTGATTGCTTTGTTAAAATTAAAAGTGGCATTTTTTTATCATCATAAATTATAATTGTGCTTTTCCAAAGTATGCTGCAGGACAAAATATTATATATAATCTTAAAGTGAATTCGGCTGTGGTATACACAATTTAGGAAATGGAGTACACCAGAAAATATAAATGCATAGATGGTGTATCTGTTTTTAAATTGCTCTGTGAGATTTAGTATACTACATTAATTGTTACAGCTAAAATATACATAAAGTTTTCTAATTTGTAAAAATCAACTGTATGTTTTGTTGTGTTTATGTCACTGTTGTTTTTGTTCTTCATTTTTTTACATATGGGTTTCTGTGCAAGTGAACTAGAATTTTTAGTAGAAACTTTCCAGATTTCTATTCATAGTTCAGGCTTTCAAATTGAGGGCAGCGTAGTAAATCAATGATACAAATCCTTACTAGAACAATTAATTACTAACTGGATGAGTTAAAAACTTTAAGAATGGCCTCAGAAGACAATAAGTTAGTTAGAACCTGAAATATATTAAACAGATTCAACCCTATAATTCTCCTTAACATGCACATTCAAAAACAAGAATCAGAGGAGAAATTTCATACATGCAGATGAGCACTTGTGAGCAACTCACAAAATAAATGCTGTTTAGTTTGAAAAGCCTTGTGATTTGGGAACCAATCTGCTAGATAGATGCCAAATTAACTGATAATTGCCCTAGCCTGAAACTAGCCATACTGTCTGGTACTGATAAGTACTTGAAAAATAACATTTTCATAATTACATGAATCTCTATTAAATGAAATAAACCTGTAAAAATCATAGAAACACCGAAAACCAAACATATTGCTAATGCAAATTACTCCTTTGTTAGTGAATAATATCTTTTTTTAACATTGCTTAAAACAATTCAATTGAAAAGCTAAATCCACATTCATACTGCATGTTACGCTTGGATAAAGTCTCTGTCCTCATAGCCCATGCTTTACTCACACCAGGATGTTAAACTGTGACAGGGTGTGTGGGTAAAGTAATTTACAAGATAAATCACTGTTAATCCTTGGCATCCACAATTATAACTGGTTTTGCTAAGGATCTGAGTAAAATCATTTGTGGTAGTTTCTTTCCTCTCTACCGTTGAAGATTATGCCTTCTTCAGGATGCTTGTACAGTGAAATTCCATATGACCTTTGTGTCATATATTTGGCTCTATTACTTATTATGAAAAAATGTATAGACTTTATATTCACCTCCAGTTTTGGAGAAATTTATCAGAAATATGAGATTGTAAATTTAACTAATTACAAATCAGCTATAGAATATCTTATGGGCATACTTTTGCAAACTAGAGAACCAGAAATAAATCATAAATTCTTATAGTTTAGAAAAAACATAGTTACTAAGAATTTTTAGTGCCCTGTTCCCATATTTTTCTTATGCAGCTTCATTGTGCAATTCTAGTACCTAACATTTTTTTTTCTCTTGAATTGAATAATTGATTTTAAATTTAGAAGAAAAAATGCAAGCTAATTTGTTTGAATACAAGAAAATTTATCTACAAGAATGTATATAAAAAGTTTGGTTACAGAAAGTACCATTTAAAAATGTACATAAATATAAATTCGGTGGTGGAGCAGGGAGATGTCATCACTTTCCTTGTTTGGACAGATCCAGAGATAGTTACCAAATGTGTTTTTATTAACTTACAACATAAAATTACTTTGAAACTCTAACTTTGGTAACTCAAATAAATTAAGCTACGTAATTTCTATAGCTATCAAGTAAATATATTACATGCTGTAACAATAATGGGATTGTTAATATTCTAATAGTAAATTCTGGATTTGTGTTCAGTCATCATCAGAGTAAAAGAAAGCATAGCACACCCTGACGTGATTCTCACCCATTCTTTGTTCCCAAAAAACAAAAACAAACACACACTTGTAAAAACTTACATAAAGTTGATGGCATTAGAAAACAATTTATTCTATGTTGCTGCTCTTACTTTTTTACAAAGATAGCCTATGATTCCCCATGTAATCATTCAATATATAACCTTGGCTCACTTGTCTGAGTAAATCTTCAGAAATGAAATAAACATCCACTAGCAAAACTACATTTCTCTGTGAAAGCCTACTTTGGTTTCCATATTGTCCAGGCAGTCAGAAGTTAACCGTTGACTGTTTTCCAATGCTACAATCTGCTGCTGTCTATGAAAAGATATAGACAGAAAAGACTAGGAATATGAGGAGAAAGAAGTGAAACGTAAGATTTCAACTCTGTAATGCTAAAAAAAAGTGAGCATTTTGTTGTTTAGTATCTAATAAACATTTTGAATCTAGTGATTCATGATAATCACCATGGAAGGTGACTATCCATGGTGATAATTCTATGGAAAGTATTACAAAGGGAAGGAACACATATAAAATCATCTGTTTAGCTTTTAAAATATTGATAGCTACACTTCCCCTAGATTGTCAAATCCAGATCCCCCTGGGTGACAAGAGTAAAGAGGTTTGTACTAAGATCCCCTTTCATGATTATACATTTGTCCATTTTCTTTTTAGTTTTACGAAGTTCTGTTTTTCTACATCATGAAGGTAAGCTATTGTGTGTGTGTGTGTGTGTGTGTGTGTGTGTGTGTGTTGAACACCTCTAATTGATTGCCTATTTGTTATGTAATATACTTTATTTCCTGCATTGAAATTTACCATATCTAACAATAGTATATTCACACCAGCTCTCTTTCAGTGTAGAATTTTTAATGCTGTGTGCATTTCTAAACTTTCTATTTTTATATGTAATTTGATTTTTTAATTGACAAAAATTGCATATATTTATCCTATACAATATGAAGTTTTGAAATACATATATATATATGTACGTTGTGAAATGGGTCAGTAGAACTGTATGCATTACCATATGCATTATCTCACATACATTTTGTGGTGAGAACACTTAAAAATCTACTCTTTTAGCAATTTTCAAAATATAACTCATTATTATTAACTATAGTAACCATGTTGTACAATGGAGCTCTTGAATTTACTGCTTCTATCTAACTGAAATTTTATATTCTTTGACCATCATCTCCCTGACTCCCCAACATCTCAGTTCCCAACCCCCGGTAACCACCATTCTACTCTCTTTGAGTTCAAACTTTTTTAGATTCCATATAGAGCTGAGAGAATGTATTATTTATATTTCTGTCCATGTCTTATTTTACTTAGGAAAATTCACTGCAGGTTAGCTTCTCCCTCTACCAATCTTTCTTCCTTTGCTCGCTCTCAAATGTTCTTCCTGAGAACACTTCCAAGAAAACTTCTTACAAGCAAAACTCCCTCAGGAGGTAATATACATTAAGACAACTATCACTCTAGAATTTAAAAGTAAAGTTGATGTATTTAATTTCATTAAAAAAAATTTTTCAACAGTTTTTGGCCTCTATATCTTAGATTTTTTTTCTTTAAGTAATATATAGAGAATTTTTTTAAATTTTGTCATTTAAGTCTGAAAATCTTGATTTCAGTATTACAAATGGAATATTTAGTTCATTTATACTTAAATTACTGGCAATATTAAGGTTTGTATCTACCACCTTACAATTTGTTTCCTATGTGGCCCAGCTGTTTTGTTTTCTTCTTGCAAAATATTGCAAAAATAAAATATTTTTATTGTTACAATTCCTTTTTTAAAATTTTTATTTTATTTTCACTTTCCCTAGGTTATCAAATTACAGGTGGTGTATTAGTCTGTTTAATGCTGCTGATAAAGACATACCCCAGACTGGGGAAAAAAAAGGAGGTTTAATTGACTTACAGTGTCACATGGCTCGGGAGGTCTCATAATCATGGTGGGGGCTAAAGGCACTTATTACAAGTCCCCAAAATCCATTGTACAATTTTTATGCTTTTGAATTCTCATAGCGTTGCTCCGACATATAAGTAAGAACATATGATGTTTGGTATCCCAATCCTGAGTTCCTTCACTTAGAATAATAGTCTCCAATCTCATCCAAGTTACAAGAATAATAGTCTCCAATCTCATCCAATAATAGTCTCCATTCTCATCCAAATGCTATTAATTCAATCTTTTCTGATGCCTAAGTAGTATTCAATCATATATATATATGTATGTGTCACAGTTTTTTTTCTTAGAGATGGAGTCTCGCTCTGTTGCCCAGGTTTAAGGGAAATGGTATGGTGTTGGCTTGCTGCAACCTCCACCTCCCATGTACAAGCAATTCCTCTGCCTCAGCCTCCCAAGTAGCTGGGATTACAGGTGCATGCCATCACACCTGGCTAATTTTTGTATTTTTAGTAGAGACAGGATTTCAGCATGTTGGCCAGGCTGGTCTTGAACTCTTGACCTCGTGATCCACCTGCCTCAGCCTACCAAAGTGCTGGAATTATAGGTGTGAGCCACAGTACTCGGCCTACCGCAGTTTCTTTATCCACTCGTTGATTGATGGGCATTTGGGTTATTTTCACTATTTCGCAATTGTGAATTGTGCTGCTATAAGCATGCATGTGCAAATGTCTCTTTCATATAAAGATTTCTTTTTATCTGTGTAGATACCCAGTAGTAGGATTGCTGGATCAAATGGTAGTTCTACTTTTAGTTCTTTAAGAAACCTCCACACTATTTTCCATAGTGGGTGTAGTAGTTTACATTCCCACCAGCAATGTAGAAGTGTTCACTGATCACTGCATTCATATCAACATCTACTGTTTCTTGATTTTTTGATTGTGGCCATTCTTGCAAGAGAAAGGTGGTATTGCATTGTGGTTTTGATTAACATTTTCCTGATCATTAGTGATTTGGAGCATTTTTCATATGTTTGTTGGCCATTTGCATATTTTTTTTGAGAATTGTCTATTTATGTCCCTAGCCCACTTTTTGATAGGTTTGTTTTTTTCCTTACAGATTGGTTTGAGTTTGTTGCAGATTCTGGATATTAGTCCTTTGTCAGATGTATAAATTGTGAAGATTTTCTCACACTCTGTGGGTCGTCTGTTTACTCTGCTGATTGTTCCTTTTGCCATACAAAAGCTTTTTAGTTTAATTAAGTGTAAACTATCTTTGTTTTTATTGCATGTGCTTTAGTGTTCTTGGTCATGAAATCCTTGCCTCAGCCAACGTCTAGAAGGGTTTTTCCAATATTATCTTCTAGAATTTTTATAGTTTCAGGTCTTCGATTTAAGTATGTAATCTATTTTGAGTTGATTTTTATAGAAGATGAGAGTTGAGGACCCAATTTCATTCTCCTACATGTGGCTAGCCAATTATTCAAGCACCATTTGTTGAAAAGGATGTCCTTTTCCAGCTTTATATTTTTGTTTGCTTTGTTGAAGATCAGTTGGCTGTAATTATTTGGGTTTATTTTTGGGTTCTGTATTCTGTTCCAATGGTATATGCCTATTTTTATACCAGCACTATGCTGTTTTGGTGACTATGGCATTATAGTATAGTTTGAAATCAGGTAGCGTGATGCCTCCAGATTTGTTCTTTTTGCAAGTCTTGCTTTGGCTATGTGAGCTCTTTTTTAGGTTCATACAAACTTTAGAATTGTTTTTACTAATTCTGTGAAAAATGATGGTGATATTTTGATGGAGAGTGCATTGAATTTTCAGATTGCTTTTGGCACTATAGTCATTTTCACAATATTGATTCTAACCATGCATGAGCATGGAGTGTGTTTCCATTTGTTTGTGTTGTCTATCATTTCTTTCCGCAGTGTTTTGTACTCTTTCAGTCTGTTTGATGTAAGTATTTAGGGCCACAAACTTCCTCCAAGCACCACCTTTGCTGTATCACAGAGGTTTTGATAGATTGTGTCAGTACTGTCATTCAGTTAAAAAAAAAATTATTTCCATCTTGATATCATTTTGACCCAATGCTCATTCAGGAGCAGGTTATTTAATTTCCATGCATTTACATGGTTTTGAAGGTTCTTTTTGGAGTTGATTTCCAATTTTATTCCACTGTGGTCTAAAAGGTGCTTAATGTTTCAATTTTCTTAAATTTATTAAGGCTCAATTTATGGCCTATTATATGATCTATCTTGGAAAAATTTCCATGTACTCTTAAATAGAATGTGTATTCTTTGGTTGTTGGATAAAATGTTCTGTATACATCTGTTCTGTATATACAAATGTTCTGTATATATAAATGTACTGTATATATCTCTTAAGTCCATTTGTTCCAAGGTATAGTTTAAATCCATTGTTTCTTTGTTGATTTTCTATCTTGATGATCTGTCTAGTGGAGTATTGAAGTCCACCGGTATTATTGTGTTGTTGTCTATCTCATTTCTTAGGTCTATTAGTAATTGTTTTATACTTTGGGGAGCTCCAGTGTTAGGTACATATATGTTTAGGATTGTGATATTTTCCTGTTGGACAAGGCCGTTTACCATTATATAAAGTCTCTCTTTGTCTTTTTTAACTGCTGCTGCTTAAAGGTTTTTTATCTAAGAATAGTTACCACTGCTTGCTTTTGCTGTCCATTTTCATAAAATTCCTTTTTCCACCCCTTTAAGTTTATGTGAGTCCTTATGTGTTAGATGAGTCTCCTGAAAGCAGCAGATTGTTGGTTGGTGAGTTCTTTTCTATTCTGCAGTTCTGTAACTTTTCAGGGGGCATTTGGGCCATTTACATTCAATGTTCATATTGAGATGTGAGGTACCATTACATTCATCATGTATTTCTTGCCTGTGTACCTTGCTTTTTGTTTTTGTTTTTTAACTTGTATTTTTGTTTTATAGGTCATATGTGATTTACACTTTAAAAAGGTTCTGTTTTGATGTGTTTCTAGGATCTGTTTCAATATTTAGAGTTCTTTTTAGCAGTTCTTTAGTGGTGGCTTGGTAGTGGCAAATTCTCTCCACATTTGTCTGTCTAGAAAGACTGTATCTTTCCTTCATATATGATGTTTAGTTTCACTAGATACAAAATTCTTGGCTGATAAGGTTTTTTCTGAGGAAGCTGAAGATAGGGCTCCAATCTCATCTAGCTTATAGAGCTTCAGCTGATAGTTCCGCTGTTAATCTGATAGGTTTTCCTTTATAAGTTACCTGGTGCATTTGTCTCACAGCTCTGAAGATCCTTTCCTTCAGATTAACTTTAGATAACCTGATGACAATGTGCCTAAGCAATGCTATTTTTGTGGTGAATTTTGCAGGTGTTCTTTGTGCTTCTTGTATTTGGATGTCTATGTCTCTAGCAAGGCTCCGGTAGTTTTCCTCGATTATTCCCCCAAATATGTTTTCCAAACAGATTCTCGTCTTCCTCGGGAACACCAATTATTTTTAGGTTTGGTTATTTAACATAATCCCAGACTTCTTGAAGGCTTTGTTAATATTTTCTTATTATTTTTTATTTGTCTTTGTTGGATTGGGTCAATTAAAGACCTTGTCTTTGAGCTCTGAATTTCTTTTTCTACTTGGTCAGTTCTATTGCTGAGACTTTCCAGAGCATTTTGCAGTTCTGTAAGTGTGTCCAATGTTTCGTGAAGTTTTAATTGTTTTTTCTTTATGCTATCTATTTCCATTAATTTTTCTTTCTTTACTTCCTATATCATTTTTTGGATTTCCTTGCATTGGGCTTTGCTTTTCTCTGGTGCCTCCCTGATTAGTTTAATAACTAACCTCCTAGATTCTTCTTTAGGTAAATCAGGGATTTCTTCTTGGTTTGGTTCCATTGCTGGTGAGCTAGTGTGATTTTGGGGGTGTGTTAAAGAGCCTTGTTTTGTCATATTACCAGAGTTGGTTTTTTGGTTCCTTCTCATTGGGGTAGGCTCTGTCAAAGGGAAGGTCTAGGGCTGAAGGCTGTTGTTCAGATTCTTTTGTCTTTTAGGGTGTTCCTTTGATGTAGTACTCTCCCCCTTTTCCCATGGAGGTGGCTTCTTGTGAGCCAAGGTGCAATGGTTATTATCTCCCTTGTAGATCTAGCCACCAAGTAAGTCCACCTGGCTCCAAGGCTGGTACTGGGGGTTGTCTGCACAGAGTCCTGTAATGTGAACCATCTATGGGTCTCTTAGCTGTGGATACTAGCACCTGTTCCAGTGGAGGTGGCAGGGGGGTAAAATGGACTCTGTGAGGGTTCTTAGCTTTGGTGATTTAATGTTCTATTTTTATGCTGGTTGGCCTCCTGTCAAGAGATGGCACTTTCCAGAGAGCATTAGCTGCGGTAGTTTGGAGAGGAACCAGCAGTGCATGGGGCCCTAGACTCTCAAAGTGTATGCCCTTTGTCTTCAGCTACCAGGGTGGATAAGGAAAGCCCTTTAGGTGGGGGGCAGGGCTATGTGTATCTGAGCTCAGAGTCTCCTTGGGCGGGTCTTGCTGTGGCTGCTGTGGGTAATAGGGGTGAGGTTTCCAGATCAACGGAGTTACGTGTCAAGGAGGATTATGGTTGCTTCTGCTGAGTCATGCAGGTTGTAAGGGAAGTGGGGGAAAGCCAGCAGTCACAGGCCTTACGCAACTCCCCACATAATCCAAAGGGCTGGTCTCTCTCCCACTATGCCTCCCCAACAGTCCTGAGTCTGTTTCCAGGCAGTGGGGTAGCAGAGCTTGAGAACTTGCCTCAGGCTACCTGCCTCCCAGCTGGAAAGAACAGGGCTTTGGGTCTTCCCTGCCTGTGGAGTCTGCACATTGGATTCATGCCCTCCCCTGAGTTCTGGCCAGAAAGCTTCTCTTCCAATTTAAATTGTTATAAAGTTCAGCTGGAGATTTCCTTCTCCCTGTGGCATTTTTCCCTGTGCCTCTGGTTGCCCTCCCAAAGGGCAACTGTGATGCCAGGCAGGAATGCAGTTCTTAAGGACCCAGTGAGCTCCCAGGGCCTTTCCCACTGCTTCCTCTACTCCTATATTTTGCTCAGCTCTCTAAATTGACTCAGCTCCAAGGTAAGAAACTTCTGCAAACTAGACCTTCATTTTCCCCAGTATATCTGTGTGTTTGGGAGTCAAAGGTCTCCCTTTCCCACTTCCACAATTTGGGCACTCAGACTATTTGGGGCATCTCCTAGGTCCTGCAAGAGCAGTCTGCTTGCTTCAGAGGGTCTGTGGGTCCTCTCAGGATTCCTGGTTTGCTCTTCTAGTCGTTCTGAAGCCAAATTTCTCTATGAAAACCTCCACACACTGCTCCGTCTGTCTGTAGTCTGACCTGCAATCCAGTCCTGCCTCCTGTCCATCATGATCTACATTTTTTTGTTAGCTAGTTTTGTTTTCATTTTTTATATACCCTAGAGTTCACAGCATGCATAATTGAATTATTACAGTCAAATATCTGTTGGTACTTCTAACAGTTAACAAAAAACATTAAGATTATAGAATATTTTAACTCCATTTGCTTCTTTCTGTTTTTTATCACTATAATTTTTATGATAGATAGATTTTAACACCCATAAGACATTATTTTTATTATTATATAAACTTAAAATACATTTATATTTACCTACATACACTTTCTAGTGTTCTTTATTCTGATTCACTTTTTTTGTTTTATTGTTGGGAATCAAATCATGTTCCTTCTTCTAATAAATTCCCTCAGTTCCTGTTAGTGAGATGCTGCTAGTGACAAATTTGAGGAGGCACAAGAAAAGAGTAAATACCTATACATCACCTTCACTTCTGAATTTTCGTTTCGCATTTATCTTAATGTGTATAACCTCTTGAAGGTGATTTTCTTTTGGGATGTTTACTAGGAAGTGTTCTTAGGAGGAATAATTGAAAGGAAGCAAACTGGAAGAATCGCCTTTGCCAATTAAGAGGGCCTCTGCTGCCATTGAGTCATCCCTAGTTGAGACAAATAAAATGCATATTTGTTCACCCCATTAACCAGTTCTTGAATGTGAGCTGTTCTTGCTGAGGTAGTAGAAGCTTGGGTAACACAGCTAACCTTAGCTGGAGGCATTTTTATGAAGACCCAAATGTGAACTAACAGCATTCCTGGGGAATTGAGAACCTTAGTCTCTAAAGGGATAATAAGAACTTCAGTCTAGCTGGGGACTCAATATTTACTCAGCAGCTGCTTTTAGGAATTCAGTGGTGGTGTTCCATTGTCTTCCAATTTCTATTGTTTTGTTGAGATATTAGCTATAAGTCTTATCACTGGTTTTTTTTAATGCAATGTGTGTTTTTCTCAAGCTACTTTATTTAGTTTAGGAATAAGAGGGATTTTTAAGTGTGTGGCTTTATTACTGTCATTACCTCTTGAAAATTGTTAATTATTTCTTCTTTCTCTTGAAACACTTCTTTTTTTACTTCCTCCTTCTGGAACTCCTATTCATAATATTTTGTGATGTTTCATGCATCTCTTAATTCCTTTCTCGATTTTCTAAACTATTTTCTCTCTCTCTCTCTCTCTTTTTTTTTTTTTGCTTTTCATGCTTCAGTATGGATATTTTCTAGTGAGCTGTCTTCAAGTTTAGTAACCTTGTCTTCAATTGTGTCTTAATACAAAGTTAAACTCATTTATTTAGTTCTTAATTGTATTATTGCTGTATTTTTCCCTTCTGTAATTTTGTCTTTTTTCTGGTTAAGTCTCCATCTTTTTATTTTCAATAATATATGGTTATTTTTGCCATATATTATGCATGACAAATTGTAGTTATCCCGAATGATGTTTTCTTCCTCCAGAAAAAAAGTTACTTCCAATTCTGACAGAATGGAACAAGTTCATTTCAACTTAATCAGGGATAGAATTAATTCAGAGTTGACTTCCTTTATTTATAAGGTTTATCTCAATTTACTTCTGTGTCACCCTGTCTTTGAGTGTAAGAAGCCCTCCGGAGATCCTAGCATAAGTTGTTCACTAGAGTTTTTACTAGGGTCCGTCATCCTTGTCATAGAGAAAACTACAACTGATGTATAATACTGAGGTACTTGCTAAATAAATGGACGTAATACATTAAGAACAGCCTTTGGAGTTAATTTCCTGAGTGACTCATAATTGTTCACTGTAATCCAAAGGGATAGTCAAGGCTTAACAACAAAATGTGTCACTCTGACATGTTTTGAGGTTGGAAGGGGTGTCCTCTGCCTTGCTGTTTGAGACAAGCTCATACAAAAATCTCATTATTTGAGAACGTTTCCAATGTGTATCTGCCAATATAATCACTGTCACTTTAATTATTTCTCACAATACACTTGTTTAAAATGTTTTAATAGCCATAAAACAATTACTCTTCAGGGACAGTCACATCAGAGGAGCAAGCAATGCCATTCTTCATCTCCATCAAAATATGAGCTCTTGAATCTCACTGTAGCCCTGTATTGGTTCCTCTCACTTTAACTATGGGCCTGTGAATTTATCATCTTTTGTAGTTAGCTTACCATGCTTGTTAACTCTGTCAAATAATGTCATTTAAGAAACAACCACAACATCTGTGTTTGTGGATGTAACAACAACAAAAGAAACTATTCTTGCATATTATCTTCAAGTCTGGTTGGTTTTGTTTATTTCAGGACGAGTTTGGCTGCAAGGTTGTTCTCCTTGGGCAGTTTGATGAGTGGGCTGTGGCAGCTCCAGACCCCATGTCTCTTCTTTGTGAACTAGCAGACTGGCTATCTAGGGCATGTTATTTTTACAAGGATATTCGAGTTGCAAGAGAGCAAGCATGAATGTGTATGATGATTTAATTTCTATTATCATAACTGCATACTGTCAATTCTATCTCCTTCCATGACTAACGTAAGTCACATGGCCAGACCAAAGTCAAAGAGTGAAAAATTAAACTTTATCTTGTTAGTAGGAAGAACTGAAAAATAATAACCTAACAAAAGTTGTGAACTCCAGGAAAATTAGAAAATCAGGGACAGTAATATTATTGTATTATAAGTCTACCACATCTTCTCCCATTGCCCTAGAGTTCTTATTTCTTTCATTTACTTGAAGAAACTGGAGTTAATTTAGCACTCAGGCAATAAATGGCACTTTGGATCTCTTTACATGTATAGGGTATCAAAGAAATGGGCTTATAGTCCATATTCCATGAAAATGTTAGAGGATAATTTTAATATAAAATAGGATTTGTAACTAGAAGATTGTTTTCTTATTCTCCCAATGAAAATAATTCTCAGTTGTCTGTATTATAACAAATCATATATGCTAGTCATATATTTAGTTTCCAAATGTTGCTATCAATTTTCAAATGAGAAAAAAAGTTTCAGCATGCCTATCAATTGCATTTTTATTTTAGATGCCACATGCATATTTTATGATCTAATTTCAAGTCAATAAAAATTCTTCAACATGACATGGCACTTTGCCTATATGTGTGAATGTGAGGGGTACATGTTTGTATGCATATTTTCCTCATATTTATCATATCATCAACCAAATATACTGAGGTTTTCCTGTGTGAGAGAAATCACGCTAGCTACTACAGATACATCAAGCCATCGTGAAACAGAAAGGTCATAAAATAGAAGACCCCCTTGAGCATCTTGATCTCCAAACATAATTTCAGCAATAAAACTATTGAAACAAGCACTTCAGTGAAATGCTGTAATATCATTATTCCTTAGAAGTAATACAAATGATGCACTTAAATTGAATGACTCTTTTAAATGATCTGCAAAGAAAAATATTTAAAATTTTAAATAGTGTTGAACCACAAAATAAAAATATTTAATATTATAAATAGTGCTAATTTAATTTTTCAGAGTTCACTGTCATTGTTGCATATTAAAACATGTGGCATTACTTTTACTTTAAACTCAGCATAAAATTTAACTATATCTTTCTGACATTTTATCTTCTTTGCCAGTGTTAATTTCCCTTATTCAGATAAACCAACTGAAAAAATACACGTATTTTCCTAGTTAAACTGAGAAACTAAATATGGAAATAGAATCAACCCTCTCCTATTTGGGTTATTTTAAAGCAACTGTAGAAGTATAAAATATTGAATTAATAAAGAGAAAAACAATGATAATATTCTTGATTCTGAAGACTATCTAAATTTCTGCATAGACATTACAACATTGAGGCCATGTGTGGTGGCTCAAGTCTGTAATCCCAGCATTTTGGGAGGCCAAGGTGGGTGAATCACTTGAAGTCAGGAGTTCAAGACCAGCCTTAACCAATGTGGTGAAACCCCATCTCTACTAAAAATACAAAAAAATTCACTGGGCATGGTGGCATGCACCTATAATCCCAGCTATCTGGAGGCTGATGTAAGAGAATCTCATGAATCCAGGAGAGGGAGGTTGCAGAGAGCTGAGACTGTGCCACTGCACTCCAGCCTGGGGTGGCAGAGTGAGATTCCATCTTAAAAAAAAAAAAAAATTGAATGTGGAATGTATGAAAATCTGATTACAGAACACAATTTTAAAAACACTCTTCTCTTTAATATGTTTGGTGTAGTAGATTATATTTAGAAGACAATTTCCTTATGTTTACCCCTTTATTAATTTTATCTTTCATTCAGCAATTCTGCAACATGGTGTTAATAAAAGCAAAGATGATTAACTCAATTAGCTCTAGAGGACATATATATAGAATACATATTATTTCATAATATTTATAGAATATATATTACTTTATATTTATATTTATTCATTTTTTATCCCTTTCATCTCTTTCAATACACCAGTGGCTACTTGGATGGTTTTCATATTACATTCTGTTGTTTTTTAATTCCATTAGCCAGAGACAATTTAGCTGATATCAATTTTAGAAAATATAAATACTATACTAGGGCTTCCAGTGCTTTCTTTGGATGCATTTTCAAAGCCCTGAATCATAGATACTGTTTCTGTAATTCACAACTTCAGGACAAATGTCTTACGAGTCTTCATACAAGAGTTGTATGTGATCATATACATATGCCAAATACAAATTGAGAATATTAATCTGTGAGATAGCTGAGGTAAAATCCAAATCCAATTAAGATTCTTTCTTACCTCTATTCAAGAAATAAGCATCTTCAATTAGGTAAAAATTGATTATTTGGCACTTCAATTGATTTATATCACTTTCAATGCTTAATATGTTATGAATTTATTATTTCTAATAAAAAAACAAATAGATCGAATTGTAACCAAAACTACCACATGCCTAAATGAATATATTTGGTAAAGACATCAAATATTTTGAGTTTAGAGTATACATACAACATATACCGTTTTATCATTAACTTAAAATCTGTGGTGTAATACTGTTAATTTTCTTCAGAGATGATAATATCAAAGTTCAAAGTAAACATCCCCAATTTATGTAACTGGCAAGTGGAACAATCAGAATTTAAACCCAGGTTTCTTTAAGCCTGACAACAGGCTGTAAACTATGTACTACATAACTTAGACAAACACATGTGTGGGCAGGAACTCAAATCTTAATGAAATGTGTTTCTAATAGGTACTTTAAACTGATTTCATTTTCACAACAACATTTCCAGGAGCTATTTCCATCACCAACATGAGGAATTCGAGTGTGCAAGATATTAAAGAACTTGTCCACCTGAGCTAATAGCAGAAACATATAATAGATATGGGTCTTCTAGCTACAAGGTACGTATATTTTCCAAAATTTTGTGCTTCTTGTCATCTGTCCTATTTATAAGATGGGAAACAGTGTATTTTTCCCAAGTTAGAGACAAATTAGATAGCTGGCACTCCTTCAAACAAATTACATATTTTTAACTTTTTTCTCCCCAATAATATTATTATCACAGTGTATGGTAAAAGAACTTGGAATGGAAGAGATAGGGCTTAACTGAGATACTACAGATTATTTATAAACCTTCACTTACTAAGAACGTTTTACTTGTTTGCAGTTAAGGGCTATTTAAAATATGTCTACCTTTATGAGTAATTATGCACAGGTTTTTGAGTGTATATAAGCCTTAAATTCTATGGAATAAATCCCAGAAATGAAATTTCTGGGTCATATGGTAAGTGTATATTTAGTTTTTCAGAAACTTTCAAACTATTTTCTAGAGTGACAATACCGTTTTATATCCGCACCAGCAATGTATGAGTGGTATAGTTTACATTCTCACAAGCTTTTGGTAGCGTTACTATTTTATATTTTAAGCTATTCTAACAGATATATAGTGGTATCTCATTGTAGTTTTGTTTTTTCCTAATGGCTGGTACTATTGAACACCTTTTCATATGTTTATTTGCCATATTGTATCCTATTTAGTGAAATGTCTGTGCCTTTTGCCCATTTTCTAATTGAATTGTTTGTTTGTGTTACTGTTGAATTTTGCCAATTCTTTATAAATGCTAGATATGAGTCTTTTGTTGAATATGTGGTTTTCAGATATTTTTTCAAAGTCTGTATCTTGTCTTTACATTCTCATAAGAGGATCATTCAAAGATCAAATGTTTTTAGTTCCGGTCCCATTTGCAAATTCTTTTTAATAGACATCATGTTTTTGTTTTATGTCTAGGAACTTTCCATCAAGCCAAAGTCCAAAAATATTCTCCTATATTTTCTTCTAAAAGTTTTATAATTGTACATTTTATATTCATGATTTATTTTTATTTTTGATCTATGATCTATTTGTGGTTACTTATGTTTTGACCTATGAATGCCCAACTGGTTCATCTCTGTATTACTTGTAGTCTTTTGTTTCTATGTTTAGTTTTAAATAATTTCTATTGCTATGTCTTCCAGTTTTTTAAACTTTTCATCAGCAATGTTTATTCTGCCATTAAATCCATTCACTAGGTTCTTATTTAGGCTTTTTAGTTTTCATCTCTATAAGTTTTATTTGAGTTATTTTCACATCTTCCATCTCACTACTTTACATGATCAATCTTTCTTGTAGCTCTTGAACATACAATATAGTTATAACTATTTCAATGTCTTTATCGAAGAATTATACAATCTGTTTTAATTCTGGTGTTTTTGGATTTTCTTTTTTCTCCTCATTAAAAATTGTGATTTCCTGCTTCTTCACATGACTTGTGTGCTATGATAGCTTACTCTAAACGGCCTGGAAATGGTCTGAGCTGTTTAAAGAGATGTATTGTAGTAATTCCCGGACAAAACTTGAAACATACTGATGATTTTATTTTGTAACTCTGGGTCATAATCAAATTTCAAGAGGTGTTTTGTTGTTATTATTTATATCATTGGGTTTTAACATGTTTAGCAACGTTATATTTTGGTAAATCATAAATTAATCGTATGTACCTCCTTTTGCCAAGATCCTTAGGGTTTGAAGCTGGTAAGAGTGAGAACTTGGCCAGGAGAATACCAAGAGCCTTAGGTGGAGACTATTTTGGACTTCTTGGATCAGAGGCATTCTATTCATGTGGTGGTGGTTCTCACAGAGAAGGAAACACTTACTCTACAGAGGGAAGACAATTCAATCCTTCCTGCAGAACTTTATTGGGAGCTAGCTCTTAGCTGTAATGCATATTCTTGCTTTAATGCTATTGCTATATTTTATGCTTTTCTTGCAGTAAATTCAAAACGTAAGCATTGTTATTTTGGGTCTGATGAATCTTCTTTCATAATTGAGTCTGATTTACTATGAGTGTTAGTAAAACGGATAATTTTTATCAAATGCCAGATGTTAAAATTTTACCTTGCTGGGTGCTGGATATTTTTATGTTTCTATTAATATTCATGAGATATTTTTCAGGGATACAGTGATTTTATATAAAACCATATGATCTTTTTTGGTTATTGCTATAAGCTTTTCAGGCAGGACCAAAGAAGTATTTAGATTGGGACTAAATTTGTATCCCCTACTAAAGCAAAACTATACAGAATACTTCACTTGCAAGTTATGAATTCTGTTTTACTTCAGCTGTTCCAAAAACGCACTCTGCCCTGCCCTGTATGAGACCCGAGAATTGTTCTTTCTAATTTTTTCAAGTAAATTCTTTCCGCTGTCTTTGGTATTTTCCTCATGTGTGTGTCCTCATCAGTAATCATTCAAGTCATTCAAAGGCTTGAGCCAGACTATCTGCAGATCTTTAGAGCAATGTCTCTCTCTCTTCTTTTCTCTCTCTCTCTCTCGCTCTGTGTGTGTGTGTGTGTGTGTGTGTGTGTGTGTGTGTGTATGTCTATGTCTATGTGTATAGCTCTCTCCTCTCTACTATTTTGGCCCAACTACTCCAGGCACCTTGCCCCCCCCCCAGGTTCCCAGGCTATCTCCTCAATTCATGCATATTCTGCTTAAATCCCTACTCCCTATACCACAATGTGAAAACTCTTTCCTGGAGAGTAGGATGGAACATCATTCAGAGTTCACTATCCTTTCTTTCCTGATATCCAGTGAAATTTATTGATTTAATATTTCTTCTTTTTTTCTCTTTTCAATGTTTTTTTTTTTCCCTCAGATATGTGAGTAACTCTGATTTCTATTACTCTAACTTGGCTGAAAATAAAAGTCTCTAAACAAGGTTTCTTCACATTTTATGTAAGAATAATTAGGAACACATTAGATCTATCTATCCTCTCTGTTATGACATTTAAGGATTTAGGCAGTGTAGAAAATAAATACAAATTTTAAAAAGTAGGATTTTCATTGAAATCAATCACTATCTAAGCTGTGTCCTTCTATACCCCAGTCTTTAGTTGTCATATGGGTTACCTGTGTACTTGAGTAGCTCCCCTAGAACAGACTTCCCATTATAGTGTTTGACTTTTGGGCAAACATTGGCATATAATAGTTGCTGGAATAAATATAAGCTTCATTAGTGAATTACTGAATTAATTCAATTAGAGATTACAGCCCCACATGGGAATCAGGGAGTGACACATACTATTACATACAAGTAAATATGACAAATACTCTTTATGTTATAGATTTCAATAAATAAGAAATCTTCACAAAGAGAATTTTGTTGCTGAAAAGTTTACTTTTGGATTTACATATCACAAAATCTTCCAGTTTTATCTCTACAAGAAAGTTTTTAAGTTTTATCAGTAATGCCAAGAATTCCCCCAAGCCTTTTTAATGTGTGTGTGTGTGTGTGTGTGTGTGTGTGTGTGTGTGTGTGTAGAGGGGGAGGGGGAACAGAGGGACAGAGGTAGAAGGACATAACAGAAGTAAATATTGTACCTGGTCAGGGGATTGGTTAATTCCTTAGAGCTCTATATTAGAGAAAAAAAAAATACCAGTGGGCCTCTCAGCATGTCAGATCATTGGGTTGCTTCCAAAGCAATTAATTCTCAGTAGGATGCAAGTGAATTCATTAAAATAGAGAATTGTTATTGCCTCTGAGGATTTGTGGGAAGGTTGAAATCTTTTAGAAGAGTAACAGCTGAATGAGCAAGTAAAGCCAATTGTAACTTTTCTAGTTTCTCGGTTATAATTCAAGTTGATTCAGGGTGATATACAATTGTGGTAAAGGGTAACAATTGTTTTATCTTTACAACAGAGTAGAATCACTGTAGCTTACATGTATATTTGTAGGAGTCTTTCATTAATTGATGCCATAGATTAAATCAGAGAGACAAATGAAATAGATCAATTTTTTTAATAGGGAAAGTCTGAAGCAAGAAATGAGTTTACCACAAGTTGCCTTTGAACCCTCTTACTTTTGAGATTAGTTCTAAATAGGAGTGGGTTTTGTTTACAGGACTGAATGTGGGAATACCTAAGGAACTCTGTGTATGTATACTGACAAGTGGGTAAGTAAAAAGTCCCAGTCAGCTTCCATGTAAACTAGAACCTATTTCTGTCACTTCCACTTTCAGCAGTGGTCATAAACTTCAGTGATGAAGTTAAAGATGATGAAAAGATATGTGTCATTGGAGGGTCTGATTCTAATAGCACACTGGCCTCTCCTTTAAATCATTAAAATATTACCTGTTATGGAATCAGTGCTTGTGTCTACCTAAAATTCATATGTTGAAACTCTATCCTCTAATTTGATGGTATAAGGTGGGGTCTTTGAGAGGTAATTCAAATTACATAAACTCATGAGGCTGAAGGGAGCCCTCATGAATGGGATTAGCATCCTTATAAAGTTTTTGGAGAAGCGTTCTCTCTCTGCCATGTGAAGTTACAACGAAATGATAGCCATCTACGAATGAGGAAGCAGGCCCTCAGCAGACACCAAATCTGTTGATGCCTTGATCTTGAATTTCCTAGCCTCCAGAAATGTGAAGAAATAAATTGTTGTTTAAGCCACCCAGTATATGTATGTATATTGTTATAGTAGCCTGAACAGGCTAAGACATTGCCAAAAGGTATCCATGTATATTTTTACACATGATTAATATTAATTTTTATGTAGATACAACTAGTTTTAATTTATAAGTAAAATCTCAATTGTTATGTGATAGCAACTTATATTTGATCCAGCAGTTATGTATATTTAATGCTTTATTGACATCATAGGTGGTATAAAATATTTAATATTGTTATCTCACATATTTGCTTATATATGACTGCACAGATGCATTCAAAATTATGAAGAAATTCCATGTATGCTGAGATCATGTGGTATTTGTGTTTATTTGTCATGATGTACTTGCGATGTACTTTAATTAACATGATGTAATCTTGGCTTATTCAGGTGGTGGCAAATGACAGGATTTTATTCTTTGTGTATATATACCACATTTTCTTTATTCATTCAACCATTGTTGGACACTTAGGTTAAAAAAAAGTTGATATCAAGAATCAGAGATTAGTAGTTTCCAGATACTGAGGAGGGGATGTGGAAGAAGAGAATGGGGAGAGGGTGGTCAGTGACTACAAAGTTACCGTTATATGGGAGAAATAAATTACGGTGCTCTATTGCACAGTAGAGTGACTATGAATAACAATCGCTAGAAGACAGGCTTTTGAATGTTATCACCATGGAAAAATGATAAATGCATGAGGTGATCAATACGCTAACTATACTGATTGGATTAATATACAACATAGATATGCACCAAAGCATGAAATTGTAGCCCATAAATATGTGTAGTTAAAATGTGTTCATTAAAAAATACATACATACATAATTATTTTAAATTATGGAAAATAAGATATCTTATTTAGGATTTTACATTTAAACACTGAATGTGTTTATAATTTAGAAATGTAGAATCTGCCCTTGCAACTTCATAATGCATTTAACCTTCAATCATACCTCCTTTATTTATGGTACTATAGGACTCAGGTAAGAAATATATATATATATGGCCAGGCATGGTGGCTCACACCTGTAATCCCAGCACTTTGGAAGGCCTAGGCAGGCAGATCACTTGAGGTCAGGAATTCAAGACCAGCCCAGCCAACATGGTGAAATTCTGTCTCTACCAGAAAAATACAAAAATTAGCTAGGCATGGTGGCAGGTGACTGTAATTCCAGTTACTCCGGAGGCTGAGGCAAGACGATGGCTTGAACCTGGGAGGTGAAGGTTGCAGTGAGACGAAATCACGGCCCTGCACTCCAGCCTGGGCGACAGAGCGAGACTCCAGCTCTCTCTCAGTCTCTCTCTCTCTCTCTCTCTCTCTATCTCTCTCTCTATATATATATATATATATATATATATATTTCAAGAAGTGCAAATATGGTTCTAGAAAAAGCTTCCAATTATATTATTCTCTTTAAAAAAGTGTACAGATAAATATGGATTAGACAGGTCTTCCCTCAGTGTCTAGGTGAAGACTGGTAACCTTTTTGCCACTTTCACTGCAATAATTAGTTAGTCCTAAAGGGCTTGTTAATCCACTTTGATGGCTCAAGGCAAAAATGGTATGTGAATGTAGAATTTATTTTCAGTCTTTACTTATTCTTTTTTCCATTCGGTGATCCCCCCCAAAGCACCCAGTGGTCTTATGCTACTGTTCTCACCTGGCACCCTGGAGGAAAGTGACAACTCACTTTCCTTCAGGAAAGACTGTAAGGATTTAGTGTACTTATTATAGTTTCTTACTCCTCCTGGATATATTTACCTTTTGAAGAAAGATGGCTAGAGTACTATTTCTTCATTCAACAGATGGAGGAATTTCAGGTATCTGTTTGTGCATGTGTCTAGAGAGAAAACTTCCTACTATTCCTTATATAATGGCTTGCCTTTTTATGAAGTTAATCCAATGTCTAACTGTAAGTTTACTGAGCCCTGCTAGATTTTGGAAAGAGACCAATCTATTACCCAAAACAAAACTTTTTATTCTGAAACTCGCTGTTGAATTGGTTGAATGGGTGTTCCATTACCACCTAATTTTTTTTCATGAATGCATGCCTTGTTTTCACTAGTTTGCTGATAATCATTTTCTTCTCTATTTAACTGGTGATATTCCCAGTATCTAGCACAGTAGGTGTTTGAAAAACACTAATTGATGAAGCTACCCTGCCCCCCACAATACTGACCTAAGTTGTCACTTATGGTTCCCTAGACAATGCTGTTTAATTGCTTTCAATTATATTAGCCCGTGCCTACCTAAGCAAAATGAAGTGTTGAGTCAAGCAACTGTCTTGTGTATGTGATCAATATCGAAATTCAATATGGTTAATTAAGGTACCCCCACCAACTTATTTTTTCCTTAGTAACGAGATTTCTTTCACCAGAATTGTGCAGATAATTGCCTCAACTGTCCATTTTATTTTGCATCATACACACAGGTCTGTAACTAACCTAATGGACCATGGAAAAACTGAATGGTCACTGCAGTTCACCAATAGATCACCACCTAGTTCATTCATCTGTGGTGCTTCTGGTTAAATCAGGCTGACTGGCCTTGGAACATTCCATTGATTCATTCTTCCCTTTCGTGGCTAGGATCTGTAGGACATAGAGATATTATCCTGACTTCTGTGTTTCTAGATAGCTTCATAACCATAATTTTTCTATGTCCAGTATTTCGACAACATACATCAAGGAAACTACATGACAAATAACTGATTAAATATTGGAATTTGGATTGTACAGTGGATAGTGAACAGGAAGGTTTAGAACCTCAAATCGGTACTGATTGAAGAATGATAAAGAGAATAAGAGTCAAATTTCTTTAATGTTATTAGATTGCTAAATAAACAAATTCATATTCAGTAAGGGAAAGCATATGTCTTTTCAGAAAACATTTTACCTGAATTATTGAAGTAAACTTTTTGGCATAGCACTAACTGACAAAAATATTTCTCAAGTGCTTTCAATTCAAACATTTGATAAATGCCCACATTTTTAAACTTTGGTTGTCTCCAAGTCTCTTTCTGAAGTTGTAACCTAAATATACAACAAGTTGTGAGGGCCATGTGATTGTAGTTTTATCTTTCCCATAGCTTTCTGCTTCTAACCAGGTTAGATACATTGCAGATTATTTTAGAAAAGATTGAAAATCTGCAGTTGCTTTTTAAAAAAGCATTTGAGAAGGAGTGTTTAAATAATAATACAGAGAATATGAAAAACAGCTGGAAAGAACAATGGCAAATGTATAGAAAAAAATGTAAGCAGATTGCATGAAGCTTTTCTTCCTGTAGCTGTCATAATATTCTGGAATCATATTTGCTTACACTTGGCCTCCAACCCTTTTTTTTTTTATGGAAAAGGGATTTATATGCTTTTTGGCTATCTACTGGCCTTTGCAATGGAATATTTTATTTTTAATGGCATGTTTATAGAAGAAATAGAAACACATACAAAACTTTTCCTCTTGAAATACATCTGGGCTTAGATTTTTAGGGAAAGCATCCTTGGGAAAGTAGATTCATCTTAAATAAATCCAAACACATTAAACTTAGTTATAGGTAATTGTTGAATCTCCTCAAAACCTGACAAAGTTGCCTCTTACACACTCAAGGTAAAGATTATGAAGGAATAGAGGAATAACTTTATCAAAGTAAATACCAAGCTTTGGATTTTTAAAATATTAATTCCCCATCTCAAATTTTTGAACTTTTAAATAATTTGCTTTCTTATCCCATCTCACCCTAAAAGTTCCTAAGTTTACATTTTATATTCATAGAGACAAGTGAATATACCCAGTTTAAGAAAACCCATAAAATAAAATAAAAAAAAAGTTGACTCCTCATAATTCATCCGCAAAGTGATTTTTTAATTTACAAACTAATTTTTCTAAAACTTCCCAGATAACTGCTTTAATATGTACTTTATTTTGCCAATGTATGCTCAGCCAGTGTTGAATTTTCTGCGAAAGTGATGATTATCAAAATGCATGTAACATAAGGCAAAGACCATCCTGGCAGGAGCCAGCTCATTTCTGTCATAAGTAGAAATGCCTTCTTTATTGACTGCTTAAAACAGGAGTCATTTTGTATATAAACAAACCTCTGCCAAAGTGAAATCATTAAACAAAAGGGCATTTTATTGTTGCATTATTCTGGCAGCTTACTGTTGTCAGACAGCATTCCAAATCATTACTGAAGGATGATATGTAGGATATTAAATGTTACTTAGTATACCACAGAATTTAATATGAATGCAAGTGACTATTCGTATTAAACAAAGTTTTATTTATTGTCAGTCTATAAATTCACTAATTTTTATTAGCCTAACTCTTCAGTTTGCTGTGTTTCGTAACCAACTGTGTTTGTGAAGAGAACAGCCCATTAAAACAATTATGGTTCTAAACAAGCTACACATCCTGAATATCAAAGCATGCTTATTATGCCGTTCTAGAAAAACCACAGAGACCAGCTGGATAGGATTACCACCTTTAGCAAAACTCAGTAAGTGGTATGATAAAGATTGAAAAATGCAGGGGGAATAAGCTAATTAGAATTCTTATTAGTAGACTAAAGTAAAAGTTTGAATCTTGCTGATTGTATGAAAAACGTATCTGAAACAGTCAAGTCGGTTCTTAAAGATTTTTTTTTATGATCCCGTAGATATCCAGTCTATTCTATGTGTAAGGTGCAAATACTTGTTGAGTGATGTCCCATCGCTATCTTGAAATTGGTGACAGAGAATTTTATAATGGCAATAGCAAATGCTACAAATCATGATTTTGTTTATTTTATTTTTTGAATGTACATGGTTAAGAAAGTGATGAAGTCTTAATGCAGATTACATGTAAAATGTGCCATGTGTATAGACATTAAATTGTAAATGGCACAATAAATGAAGGAAATATTCTAGTATTCATAAATCATTCTCTTATTCAGCAAATAAGTCACTCATGTCATTGAAGAACAAGTGCCAACATATATTATCATTGTTTTTTTCTCTTACATATTTATGTAAACCAAATGTTAACTATTATTCTTTTCAGAAATACATTCGTGAATCAATTTTCAATTATATATTTTCTATGTTTAGAGAGGTTGGCAAAAAAAATCAGTGAAAGCATTCTGTAAGTATCAGTTGGCTATACTGAATTCACAATAAAGAGTAAATTTGTCTATATCTTGGCCATGGTAAATGATGCTGCAGATGTGCAAATATGTCTTTGAAATACTGATTTCAATTATTTGGTTATGTACCCAGAAGTGATATTGTTGGATTATACGGTAGTTTATTTGCAGTTTTTTTGAGAAACCTCCATATACCTATTGATTATTTGTATATTTTCTTGGGAAAACTGTGCCTATTTAGGTCCTTTACCTATTTTCTAATCTAGTTATTTGTGTTTTTGCTATTGCATTGGGGGAGTTCTTTCTATATTTTAGATATTAGTCCCCTCTCAGATATATGTGTTACAAATATTTTCTCCTAGGGCTGAAGGGTGGTGAAAATATGGTAATTTAGGTCAAGGAGTACAACTTGCCATTATAGGATGAATAAGTTCTAGAAATATAATGTACAGGATAGTGACTATAGTTAATAACAATGTATTGTATACTTGAAATTTTCTGAGAGAGTAGATCCTAAGGGTTCTCACCATTTAAAAAAGGTAACAATATGAGGTGATAAATGTTAATTAACATATTGTTGCAATTGCTACCAATGTATATGTACATCAAAGCATCACATTGTACACTGAAGAGTATATATATATATATATGAAGTCTATTTTATTATTTCTTAATTCTGTGCTATACATTATTATGTAAGTGAAAATCCCAATGACTGTAGTTACATACTTACATTTGTACATTTTTTGAGATCCCACAATTCAACATTTGCCAGCATACCATTGAGAAAACAATAAAACAAACAAAAATTGTAAATCTTAGATTTGATACTCAACAGTATGAGACTGTGCTCTGGAATCTTTAGAATGACAGAGAAAGCCATTGCCCAAGCCAGCTCTCCATTCAAATCCTGGGCTGTATTTTGAAATAAGAGGGTAGAAATAAGAAATTTGAAGAAATAGGTCATGTATTCATTTGCATGTTTAAAAATAATCAGGGCTTTCATATATTGCTAACTACATTATTTTTAAGCTAAAGCACAGTATCATTAAGTGGTATAATTGATCAAAAATTCTTTTCTGTGGAATCAGAACTGATTGATGGCAGAAACATAGGGGTTGCAAAGAGATCGACTCCTTGGGTTACTCAAAGGCAATAAATGAAACATCATTCAGGGAAGCAAACTCCTGCCCAAGAATTGGGCAGGGAGTGGGGAAGTGAAATCAGTAAACCACTGCTTAAAAGCACATTTTTGCAAAGTGCTAAAATAATTGCAAGGCCAAACTGTTAACATTTACTCTGATTTTATTGTATAAAATATCTGTCTACATATAAATTTTGGAAGGTGTTCAAGTGGATTTGTGGAGTTATTTTGATTAATTCAAAAAAAATAAAATAAAATGAATATAATCCTTTATATATATATATTTGCAAGTCCAGAAATGGTGCATTAAATGTGTTCGTGAAATATATGTGGGTTGTTTTTTAACAACAATTTTTAAATCGTCTTAAAATCCAGGTAAACATATTATTGTCATTTACTTTAAGTGGTTAGAGAACAAGTTTCCTTATAAACTGTGTTAAATGTTAAATCCTAAAGGATAACTCAGAGATTGTTTTTGAACTCTGTTTATATTTCTGAAATAGAGATTCTTAAATGAAAAACTCTTACTGTTATTTCTAATTATTTATTCTCTCTTTTAAATTTGAATGTCCCGGCTATTCACATTTAAAGTTCAGATACATAATAAAAATTTGTGCCTGGAGTTATTACCAAATATTGATGACACCCTCTAATTGCAGTAAGTTGAATAATAAAACTTTGGATGTACCCATATAGCACTTCTGCTAGTAATGTTAAATTGCCCCCATAAATAAATCATAGCTATATATAAATATAATTTACAACTACCAGACAATAAAAGCAAAAAATAAACAAACTGTCATAAAAGTTTAGTGCTTTTTAGATTATTGTTCTCGTTCTTACAGAAATACTAATACACAGAGAAGTAGACAAAAAACAAGTGATTGAACAGAAAAAGCAAAGTCTAACGCAAGTAATCCTTAACCACATGGAATGGATTATGAAGGCCTAGAAGAAAACTGAAATCATTGTGGTATGTGAAGTTTACCTGCAAAATGAAAGTGAATACGTTTTTCAGTAATATTAAGGTTGGAAAGCCTGATACATGAAATAAGCATAGGCTGGGGGTAGCAGAGTGGCACTTATTCAGTCAACATGTAACAAATATTTATTAAGCCTCTTCTATGAGCCTTATACTATCCTTAGCATTTGTAATACATCAGCAAGCCAAACAACAATGCTCTGTACTATGGTAGAACTTACAGGCTAGTACAAGTAGGAATAATAAACAACAAAAAAGAACTAACTTAACAAATTACATGATAATATTACTGGGTATTAGTTACTATAAAAAATGTGTAGTCAGTGAATAGCAGAAATCTAAATGTATGTTGCATTTTAAATAGTGCAATCAAGGTCACGCATTGAAAAGATGAGATTTAACCAATGAATACATGGTAGAGAGAGGATTAGCCATGGTTAGAGCAACAAACATAAGGTGATAGTATAACAAAGAGGATAGTCTGATGAGAACAAAGTGAATGAGGGAGAGAATAGTAAGAGACATCATCACAGAGGTCATGGGTTTGAACAGGTAAGTGAAACTGGGAGCTTTCAGCTAGGTAAGTACAAAAATGACACGATGTTACTTAATTTTTTTTAACATTTTTCATTTTGTAAAATGTATGTAACATAAAATTGGCCCTATTGGGGACTGGCTTTTACTGTTGCATAACCTAGCTGATTCTGACTAATACATACATTAAAAAGAAAGAAGTATTTAACTGTATAAAAACTGCTAATGGTCTGAGAAAAATTAAAACTGTACAATGGACAATAGATTTAGCAAAGTGAAGGTTGTTGGTGATGTTTAGTAGATTGATTTGAACAGAAGACTTCTCAGAATGAATGTCTATTTGCTGTTGGGGGAAAATGGGAAGAAAGGAATTGAAAAGATTGGCATAAACAACTCTTCTGAGAAAATACTTTGCAAAGGGCAAGAAATACGGCAGTAACTGGGAGAGGAAATGAGATCAAGGCAAGATGTTGTTTTCAGAGAGAAAAAACATGGCATGACACAACAGATGAGAATAATTTAGTAGAGAGAGAACAAGGCTACCAGAAGAAGACAACAGGATTTTGTAATGATGGCTTTGACTTGTCAAAAGTGGTAAGGACCAAGCACGACAGAAGGTACCGTCTAGACACGAGTGTGAGCAGGAGTGTGTGGCTCCAGATGCTTGGAGACAGGTATTTGTCATGATGGAACACTGGAAGATTCCTCTGTTGCTTTAATTTTCTCAGAAAAGTAAAAAGAAAAAAAGAAAAAAAATGAAGGCAAGGTCACCTGCTAAGAGTAAGAATGGGTAGGGTGATAGGGGAAGGAGGAGGTAGGACAATATAGAAAACAGTCATCTAAACCACTAAAACACCAAAAATAGAGACTTTAGGATTCTTGTAAAAGCTTCTGTTTTTAAGGATTATTGCTTCAAAGGCCAAGGAACTGCTAAAGACCACCCTGAAAGAAAGCAATCAGGCTTTCACTTAATTTTCAATTGGAGCACAAACTCTAGTCACATATGCTAACAACTGAGAAAAAATACTTAGTGTAAAAAGAGGCATTGAAAAAATGTTCCCTTGTTCCCTTTGTAGGTAGTGCAATGGGGGTGTGGCTCACTTCTTCAGTGCCCCACTGCTCAAACCTGTAGGGGAGCATACTGACAGGCAGGCTGTGGGGTTCGACCCCAGGGCAGTGTCTAAAGGTGAATATTTACAGCTGAAGCCCCAGTGGGTGTGTGTTACAGGGTACTCTTTTAGTTTGGCATCTATAGGTGGCTTGTGTTAACCACCTCAATTAGACCCCTTTCCTTATCACAAGGACAGAAGGATTTCTGCATCCTAGGGTTTCTTTCCTTGGTTTACCAGAAGAATTGGATCATACGTGGGCCTGGAGAACGAGTACAAAGTTTTATTGAGTAGAAATAGCTCTAGGCAGATGGGGCCAGAAGGGAAATAGTTTTCCCCCTGGAATTGGGTTGCTGTGAGGCTCGACAATTCTCTGACCACTCTGGTCAAACCCGCCTTGTTCCTCCAATCAATGACCTGCTGGCCTGACAGTACCTGCTAGCCTGACAGTGCCTGCTGGCATGTTCTTCTGCTGGCGTGCTCTCCACAACCAGCCATTTGTGTCTTCTTCTGCCGATGTGTTCCTCATGACATCTAGCTGATTCTGTCTGCCTTGCTAGGGTCTTGGGGGTTTTTATAGGCACAGGATTGGGGTGTGGTTGGCCATGATGGTCCTGGTAAATGCAACATTTGGGTGTGAAGGCAGGAGTGCCTGTCTTCACATAGGTAATGAGGGTGGAGGCCTAGCCAGGGACAGTAGTTCTCCACCCAGCACTTTCCATATCATTTCCAGGAACAATGCTCTTCGCTTCCCAGAACTCCTGTATCAGCATGATCTAGGAGCCAGAGAACCTATAGTCAAAAACTATCTGAACCCCAGATAGGCCTTACTTCTTCATTTTAAAAATCAGAAGATTCCATGAATTTAGTACTTGTTACTTAATGTCTAGAAGCAAGACCCCTGACATTAGACAATACTAAAGGTTGAATCAGGTTTTAGTATTAATAACTACAGAATCATAGGAACAATGATATTTCTTAAAATTAAGTGCCATTTGTAATTATTTTACTGCTATAAAGAGTGTATGTATATAAATTTACTTTGATTTACTTTTTGTTTTAGTTCCAGGGCTTTCTGTTATTTCTCTAATTCATAGTCATTTGGAGATGATCAGATTTGTGCTCTGGATTTTCTGAACAAACATGGTAGTGTTACTAAGCTGTGGTAACTACTTTTTTCAACCAATAATCTCTCAGAAGTTTCAGCTGAGCAGTTCAATCCACAGTTAAAGTCAATAATAAGATCACTGGAAACATTCATTCCTTGTTTAAAAAAAAAAAGAGCCATATTACAGCTTTGGGTTTGCTAGTAACTCATGTAAGTTTAAAAACAAAATCGCATATCTTTTGTTAATATCTCTGTTTCCTAAAGAGTGAACAATAGTACTCCATCTGTCACTCAAGAATTGACTGGAGCAAAATCCACTTTGTCCCTAATTTTCTCTGAGGAAGTTTGTGTAGCAAAATACATCATATGGTTGTTTCTAAACAGCCCTATATAAGAGTGCTCTCTTGCTTTGGGTTAAAACATTATTTTAATTTTATGTCAAAGGAAATTTTAGGATATCCAGAAAGGAAGTCTATTATAGGGCTCACATTACTTTAAATTCTTATTAAAATAAATATCAACAACCTGCTTACCTAGTATCTGCCTAAAGATTGAAAATATAAAGTGACCAGTTGGTTCTGAATCCCAGCTGACATTGCTCATTTAAGTAGGTGGTTTATGAAAAGGTGAGTGTCTGTGATTTCCAGGCAAACTGTCCATCCAGTCCAGTAGGAGGAGATTTTTGATTCTGATGAATAGAATTTTTGGGGTCTGAGAGAACAAGGTTGTGATATAAAGAGAAAATTTAATCACAGTTCCCTTACCCACTCTACCTCAATCCCACTAAACTTTCTTGAGCCAAGTCCTAAACCAGGCAATCTCTTGAGTTCTGAGAAACAGATAATTTCTCCCTGAAGGGATTAAAGAGATAGTCATTTGTTGATGTTAGGCAGCAGCATGGAGCTTGCCTCGGAATCTCCTTCCCTTAATATATAAATGCAGATATAATAAAGACAGAGCATTACTGTGTTCTAAGGTACATTCATTTAATAAAACATTTCCACTGCATGGAAGGGATCTGGAGGATCAGCTGCCACAGATGAATGATCTTAAATATCTCAAATAGTATTGGTATTCTGACTTTTGGCAATTTTTATGGATTAAACTATGTCCCCTGCAAATTCATAAGCTGAAATTCTGCCAATGTGACTGTATTCGAAAATAGAGAATTTAAGGAGGTATTCAGTTATTATAAATGAAGGCATAGGGGTAGAGATTTAATCCTACAGGACTGGTGTCCTTATAAAGAGATAGAGAAACCAGAGATGTGCACACAGAGAAAGGCCACCAGAGGACTGGCAAGAAGAGAGCCACCTACAAGTTAGGAAGAGAGGCCTCAGGAGAGATCAACACTGCCAACACCTTGATCTTGGACTTCTAGCTTCCAGAACTATAAGAAAAAAAATCTTCTTAAGCCACCAATCTGTGATATTTTGTTATGAGAGCTGTAGCAGACTAATATAACAATTTTATCAATTAAAAAGATGAAGACAGTTATTAAGACCTATTGTTGTACAGAGAAGTTAGGCATAGTGGGCGTAGGGAAGGCCTCTTCCCGAGACTCAAGTAAGTGATCAGGAAGCATCATGTATAATTTCAGATTAACAAAATGTGAACAGAGTACCTATGCTTGAATAATCCTTTTATAAAGATAAATATTGTTATAAAATAATAATTGAATTCCTATTATAATTACAGCATCGCCAAAATTCACGTCCAACTATAATGCTAGCATCAGTTAGTTTTAAGGCATGTATATGTGTGCATGGGTATGACAGACAGAAAAAACACGTAATTGATTTATTTCTCTTTAAAGGAAATGTTTTTTAACTTTGAAAACAATAGAGAAAATTCTTAACGTGTTCTCTGTTTTAAGTGGTTTTTGCATATTGATGATTTAGCTCAAATAATAGGTACATCTTCATTATACAATCAAAAATGAAAAAAAAATTTTTGTTTGTGCACCACATTGAAAAGAATTTGTAAAATTCATAGCAAATATAGACTTTTATAAGTGAAAATAAATTCTGATTTAAGTGCAATTTATCAAAATATCTCACTTTTGTAGCACAAGTCTCCAGTGGTTTTATAACTTGGGACAGTTCCTCAATTAAATATTTAAGACTATAAGTCTATTCGCTTTTGACAAAATATATAAACTTTTGTATGTTTTGGCATCAGTTGCACTTTAAATTCTTTGAAAAATTGTCATTTTACCAAGAACACACACAAAAAAGGTTAAATATACATTATAACACTGACAGAATTTCTAAATTATTTACTTTCTGACTAGAAACAAACTGTAAAATTCTATGTATATGATGACTCTTTCAATATACCCTCCATAAAGTCTCATCAACCAAATTTTCTAATCAATTCAATGTTGCAATTTACATGTGGTCACACATTTTTCTTCAAAGAATCTCTGATTGATGTCATGAAAAAATTGGAAAATTAAATCAGATCTTCAATAATCACAAGTCTCATCACTTGGATTTATATTATTAAAAAATGCAGAAATATTTCCAGAATATATATTGTTTTATAAATATTAACTTATTATGTTCTATGTGAAATACTTGTTTCCTCCACTTTTCTTTGATATTCAGAATCTCCTCACAAAAGGATTCATCTTTTTGCTCTATAAAAATAAACACTTTCAACAGTATAATATTTAAGTATAAGGCCCATTTGTATTCTATTTCTATTATACTGCATTTTATAGTGGATTTATTGAAGTCTAATTGATATTTAACAAACTGCACAAGTGTAAATGACACAAAATTTTCAATTTTGAATTCGTATGCAACAATGAAGGCATCACTACTATCAAGATAATGAATGTAAACATCACCCCCAAATTTTCTTGGGACCATTTATAATCACTTTCTTTCACTCATTCACACCCAATTCTAGGTAACTGTCAATCTGTTTTCTGTAATAATATATTAATTTTTACTTTCTAGTAACATAATACATGAAATCATATTGTATATATCATTTTTCTCTGATTTCCTTCACTCAGCAACATTATATTCCGATTCATCCATGTTGTATCAGTTGTTTATTCCTTTTATTGCTTAGCGGCATTCTATAATATGGCTATACCATGATTTCTGTATCCATGAAGCTTTTTGTCAATGATTAGGTGTTTCCAGGTTTTGCCAAATTTAAATAGAGTGACTATAAGCATTCATGAAAAATCTTATATTAGCATATGCTTTTCTTAATATTCAATAAATACCTAAGAGTTGAATGGGTAGGTAATATAGTGTGTATATATTTAGCATCATTAAAAAATAGCCAGAATGATATCCAAAATGACTGTACAATCTTACATTATCAATTACAATGTCTGGGGCTTTCGTATGGCCCACATTCACACTAACACTTTAGTTAACTTGAAATAATGTGTGACTTTGATCACTTTTTCCAATAGTCACAATTTACCAATTCTTGAAAATTGGAGATAGAGGCAGCATATTAGTCCATTAAAGACGAAGTACACTACCTCTCTAACATGACAAGTAGCAAAATCCAAAAAGATCAGAGAACACTACAAGATAATAACAAAATAAGTGAGATTATTCTTAAAGCACACTAGTAGAATAGACATGGACTTGAGATTCTACCATTAACAATTATATTACCATGGCAAATTATAGTTTACCTAGAAGGGGGGAATCTTATCCAAGTGAGACAAGGAAAAACAAAATTAGGTAAATAGATTTTACAAAAAAATTTTGAGAAGATGACAGAACAAGGGTGGTGATTAGAAAATTTAGTCTAGGGGATGGCTGTGAGGAGTGGAAAACTTGACCTGCCAGGGCACAGTCTACAAGACCTGGATAACTTGGCAGCATGAGTAGAAGGAACTGAAGGCACACTTTGCTTGAAAGAAATATAGTGCGGGCCAGGCAACGGTGCCTCACACCTGTAATCCCAGCACTTTGGGAGGCCAAGGTGGTGTGGATCATAAGGTCAGGAGTTCAAGACCAGCCTGGCCAAGAGGGTAAAACCTCGTCTCTACTAAAAATACAAAAAATTAGCCAGATATGGTGGCGGACACCGGTAATCCCAGCAACACAGGAGGCTGAAGCAGAGAATTGCTTGAACCTGGGAGGCGGAGGTTGCAGTGAGACAAGATCTTACACTGCACTCAAGCCTGGGCAATAAAGTGAGACTCTGTCTCAAAAAAAAAAAACAGTGCAAAAATTCTCTGATTTCTTAGTACAAAAATGCATCTAAAAAGACAGATTGTTTCTGAAGTTCTCAATAATGGGTCCACTGGTTCAAATTCAACAAATTTAGAATTTAGGGATTTGTTTGAAATGGTATCACTAAAATTCAGTCAGGATTAGTTGTAAGCTCATAGATTCTATACTCAGAATACTGAGTGGAGACACTAGAAGAAAGTTTCTCTCTTTTAGCTTTGTATAAACTTAAAACATTCAATCAGCCAAGCAAAAAAACTGTTTTGAATGCCCAAATCACAAAAGAACACCTAGAAGGTAATCAATGCTGAGCGAGAAATGGACTCAGTGGGATTTAGACTGCTCTTTATGCTCTTATTCATCCGTTTTTTTCCAGCTATTAGATAGAAAGTGGGAACTCAGTGACACCGCAACAAGAGGTCATTTTCAGCCCAGAGAACCTCCTCATTAAGTTTCAATTATTTTTCCGTTTGTAAAATCGCGCAGTGTTTCCATGTTTCTTACATTCCTAACACATGTAGGTGGTTAATGTCTCTTCACATATGTTTCACAGCAGGATCTGAACTATTAGAACACTTTCAGCTAAAGTTCTTTTTCAATAGAGCATGTAAATGTGACCCCTGATGGGTGGTGTTTCTTCAGACATGATAAGAATCACTGATTCAGCCACCACACCGAGCAAGGAGAACAGTAGCGGAAGACTTGCTTATTAAGTTTCACAGGCAGTGGATAAAGACAAATAGAGCACACATAATGTTCTATGATATGTGTTATGCTTACTTGTAAATAGATAGATAGATAGACAGATAAATGATAGATAGATGATAGATAGATAGATAGATAGATACATAGAACAGATGGTGAAATTGCCTTCTAGATGTGTATGGGACATTCAGTGAGCTGCCCTAAATAGTATCTACATGATTCCTATCATATATTTACTCACAGAAATTACCTGGATTTGTCAAAATACTATGTTGCAGAAATTAGATATTTTCAGTGAAATTAATCTTAGAAAACTATCTTATTTATTGGATTTCTCCTCTTAGATACACAAACACATCTGAAATTTCATTCTAATTTTCAATAAGAAACAACTAGACATAAGGGACTCCAACAATTATGATTTTTTAAATCTTATTCATTTTAGTCTAATTAGATCAAAATGACATAAAATATTTCCAAATATTAAATGAACACTGGTTTTTGAAATTTTCTAGGACTATGTATCTTTACTTGCTATCTTATTTGATTCACTGTAGAATCCTGCTGAAGGTGAGTACAGCAGGTAGCAGATGCTTACGTTTCAAATGGAGAAATTGTTGTTAAGTCACCAACCAACAAGATTATAGTCAGAACATAGTGGCATTTTATCAATGAAAATTTTGATACCATGGCATATTATGCCATAAAATTTGTTTTCTCTACTTCAGGTCATTAATAGTTATCTGCACCCTGTTTTTTTCTATTTTCTCTTTTTTATTACCCTTCCAATAGTGAGGCAAGTTCTAATCTACCCACGAGCTTAGACTTGCATTCAGACCTTCTGTTGGAAGTTGTTTAATACATAAGTAAAGTTTTGAGGATTGTAGCTAAACAGTGTACCAGTTAGTGATGTCATAGGAAACATATGGCAAACTCAATACAGGATAATTATAATTTCAGGAGGCTTTCCTTACAATAATTTGTAAAGATATGGAGTAAGGAGAAACCAAAGATGGTGCAGTGGCCAGGTGTTTACCACCTTATACCATAAGAGAGTGATACCAGGTCCTGGGACTAGGAAAGTAGATGAAGGTCTTCCGTGGAAAGGAAAAGCAAACTTTGGCAACCCAACAAACTCTTGTACAGAAGGTGTAGGTGGATAGATACCCTGCCTTCACTGTCCTCTCCATAATCTCCTGCCAGGGTTAACCTATTGGTTGAATATTTAAATACACTGTATATATTAATGCAGTTAGGAAAGAATGGTCTTTGGCTGGAGAGATTAACATGGAGAAGGGTGGAGGTAGATTTAGAAGAGTAAAGGGGTAACAGAACAGACTTCAATTAGAGCTTTATTAAGATGAATAGACTATTTAGACTACTTCTACCTAATAGTAAACAATTCTGTTTCTCCTCTATATCCTTCCTTTTGGTATATATTTAGTTCATACTATTTTTTATAACTTGTGTCACACATACATTATCATCTGACTCTAAGAGAAGAAGAGGAGAGGTCTAGATAATTAATTCTACTTCACCTGTCATGCACATGTCCCTGATATTAGAAGAGACTTCATAGGATGGGCATGCCATTAGAGCTCTCAAGAATATAGTAAGAAGAAGTTCAGATTCCTCTAAGAGTCAGGTAAATAACACAACTGAGTGAATTATGCTTGGAATAAATGTGAAACATACATTTTATTCCATTATTTTAAAGTGTGAGGTTTTTTTTCTCTATCATTTCTTCAAATTCTATGGGGATGTGGCTTTTATTTTATTTTCTTCTTTCTTTTCTATTTGAGAAGAAGAAAATGAAACAATTACAAAATAAAACAAATAAAGCTTTAGCAAGCCAGTAGTAATCAGCTCATATTCAAGGGAATTTATAGTATCTTTTAGCTGCCTCCTGAATGTGATCTGGTTAGGTAAGAACAGCCGTTCTGTTAATGAATTACAGGAGTGCAGCAGCTATGGATGGGCAGAAGATTCTAGTTTTTGTGAAATCAAGCTACTCTGAGGAAATGACTGAAGGACATTTCCTTTTGTTGATCATAAGCTGTGTAAATCAGTCATCTATTGACAGAGTATTATGGTCTAACATAAAATCTACAACTTAGAAGCATACAAGAAAGGCTTATGTCTGGCATGTCCAATGAGTTTTGCTGATCTATACTTGGTTGGGCTATTATTGCTCTTGGTTCTGTGCAGTGGCTTGTTCTTTGCAGTGTCTGAAGATTGGTTCTGCCAATTTTGACAAGGCTCACTCACATAGTGGGGCTCAGCAGATTATCAGCTTATCTAAGATGGTCTCAGTTCGATTGACTGGGGCAAGTCAGTCCTTGTTTCATAGTTTTTATCTTCCAACATATGACAATGGGCAGGTTTTCCTAGAAAAGGGAGGAGCAAGAAGAGCCAGTCTCTCTGTACAAGCATTTTTCATGATTCTGTATGTGTCACATTTACTAACATCCCGTGGGCCGAAGCAAATCACATCTAAACACAGAGTCAGATAGAGAAAACACCAAAGGCTTGGATGGCATTGGTATAAGATTAAAGATTTGTTTCTTGGCAGAGCACAACACAGTGACCCTCCAATCAGTGAAAAGCAGAAGTCTCTGTTACTTATAGCCCCAGACAGGGCTATACAGGGAGTTACACTCAGGACAGGGAGCAGCAAGCTGAAGCTGTGAGAGGCAGCTTCTGCAGAGCAACCAGAGTGTCTGGGGTTAGCTAGCTCTTTCATGGACTCCCTGAAGATTGACTAATTTAAATAATTTTTAGGGCTCTGAGGTTCCGGGCTATCTCCAGTTGTCTGATACCTGTCCTGGGGTGACTAGAGCTGGTTCCTAGTTGTCCAAGAGTATGAGAGCCAGATACAAAAGTGACAGGGGTGTGGATTTGAGTCAGGGCCTCAAAACTAGAGCAAGATTTTATTTCAAAAACAGAACAAAACAAAAACTATATTACACCATGTATCCAGGTAGAGATGAAAATCAGAACCATATTTTATTTCTACCACAGAATGGGAATTCAGGTATATTCTGACTTGTTTCAAATTCCTGTTAAACAAAATTCAAGTTCATTTTTATCTTACCAGACAAAAACCTTTTGTGTTTCAACTTTCAGGACTGTATTAATTTAGCAAGGAGTGTAATGACTGCAAATAATCTTCATTTAACTGCATATAAAGCCTAACAAAAGTCTGGACCCAGGGGTGATTTTTCTGGAATTATGCTCCCACCATCATCTCTAAACCAGTCCTATGAAAATTTGAGCTCTCGTGAGCTTTACTTTTACAAAGAGTACAGCAGTCAGTCATTGTTAATGCCTGGTCTGCCTGGCCATTTTTTTCTGATTGAATAACTGTACACGTTGTTTACGCTACTCATAAGTGTCTTGTGTACTCTGTTATTAAGTGAGCTTTCCAAATCCAATAATATTTTAGACAATTATTCTTTAAACCTGTGCGAATCACAGTGAGTTCACCATGCACATACTGTGGAACCCTGCCTATGTAAGAGTAGGTCTTCCCTGATGCCAAGTGTATACTTGCTCATTACTATGTTCTAAATGGGTCCCCCCCAAATTTCTGTGTTGAAAACTGTACTCTCAATGCAATAGTGTTGGAAGATGCAGTCTAATAGGTGGTATTTGGATTATGAGGGCTCCACTCTCATGGGTGGATTAATGCCCTCTGAAAAGTGGTCAGCAGCAGCCATCAACACAGAGGCAAGATTTTCTACCAGCAAGGGATTATAACTCACTGAAGGCGCAGATCTAGCTACTCTGTGGAAGTGACTAAAGGACATTTCCTTTTGTTAGTCATAAGCTGTGTAAGTCAGTTACCTATTGACCCAGTAGTATGGCCTAACATACCATTCACAACTCAGAATCATATGACAATGGGCAGGTTTTCCTAGAAAAGGGAAGATGATCATTAGCATTTCTTAGCAATAAAGTCTTTTTTAATTAAAATATGTATATTGCATTTTTAGACATAATACTACTGCATACACAATAGAATATGGTATAGTATAAACACAAATTCTATGTGCAATAGGAAACAAAGATTTGTGTGACTTGCTTTATTGTGACATTCAATTTATTGTGGTGGTCTGGAATGAAACCAACAATATCTCCAAAGTATGGCTATATTTTTATCTCACTTCTAACATTGTTTTAATAGCTAGGACCATTTTATCAATATGTAAATTCACTCTTTATTATATTTTAATTCCTGAAGTAATTTTTATGTGATATTAGTATTTATTACAACTCTAACTTTCTTTTGATTCATTTTGCATGGTATATATCCCCTTACTTTTAACTTACCCATATTATAATGTTTGGATTTCTTATAAACACCTGATAGGATTACGTTTTACTTTTCCCATTCTGACAATGTATGGCTTTAATTGTTATATTTAAACCCTGATTTCTTCTTCTATTTAATTTTTTAACCTTTTAATTTGAAATCATTATAAACTCATGAGAAGATACAAAAATCTGACAGATATGTCCTGTGTAGCCACCACTTTGGTTATACAATGTTGGTAGTTTACAGCATTATAGTACACTTCCAAATTCAGAAAATTGATTAACTCAATACTATTCATTAGACCATGGATAGCCTTTAGAAATTACAAATTTGTATATACGATATTTTTTCATATATTTTAGGAAAAATTCTATGATAGATCACATTGAGATATTAATATAATCACCACCATAATCAAGATAAGGTACTATAACATCACTACAAGGGAACTCTATTATGCTGCCCCTTATCACATCTTCTCCCTAATCGCTGGAAACCACCTATTCACTCTTCATAGCTTTAATTTTATCATTTTCAAGAATGTTACATAAGTTGAATTATATAGTATGTAATATTTTTGATAAAGACTTGTTGCACTCAGCAAAATGCCCTTAAGATGTATGCAATGGGTTGTGTGTATAATACTTTGTTCCTTTTGCTTGTTGAGTAGTATTCCATCACACAGAATACAGTTTATTTAACTATTTACCCATTGAAAAACATTTGGACTGTTTCCAATGTTTGATTATTACAAATAATATCACTGTGAATATTTACATACAACATTTTTGTTAACATAAGTTTTTCGTTTCTAGAATAAATATCCAAGAATGTGATTGCTGGGTCATAAGAGAAGTGTGTAATTTTTACAAAGCCACTAGACCAATTTCAGAGTGATTGTATTGTTTTATATTACAGCATGTTACGAATCATCAAATTTTTCACACTCTCTTTTCATGCATTTATATGCCATTCACATAATTTCTTTGGTGAAATGTTTAATAATTTTGCAACTTTTAAATTGTATTTCTTGTGTCATTTTGCTGTCAACTATGGAGAGATCTCTAACTATTAGGTATGAGTCTTTTGCTGAATATGGGATTTGCAAATATTCTTTCCCAGCCAATGGCTCGTCTTTCCACCCCATAAACAGAGATTTCAAACAAGCAGAAGTTCTTATTCTGATGAAGTTTAAGTTATTTGTTTCTCTTTATGGGTCTTCCTTTGGTGTCCTTAAGAATATTTAACCCAGCCATAAATCATGAAGATTTGCTCGAATACTATTTTCTAAAAGTTTAATACCTTTATTAGGCATTTGTATAAAGCATGAGGTTCACTTTTTACAATTAATAATCAATTGTTTTATTATCATTTATTGAAAAATATTTCCTTCCTAGATTCAATGACTGTTGATACTTTGTCTAAAGTTAGTTGCATATATTCGTATGGTTTTATTTCTAGGTTCTTATTTCTGTTCCATAGGCCTGTCTGCCAATGCCACACTCTGAGGACTACTATAGCTATGTAGATTTTTAAATCTGGTAGTGTTATTCCACCAAATTAATTATTGTCTATCAAAAGTGTTTACATTATTCAATTCCTTTTAAATTTCATATAAACTTTAAGAAGATCTTGTCTATACCTATTAAAAATCTTGTTGAAATTTTGAGAGAAATAGAATTGACCTACAGATAAATCTGGAGAATTCAAGTCTTTACTATGCTGAAGACTGAATTTATGAACATGGTATATCTCTTCAATTACATCTTTTTAAAAAAATTAACCAGTGTTTTGTAGTTCACAGCATATTGAACCTGTTCATATTTTCTATTTATACCTATACATTTTATCTTTGGAACAATTGTGAATATATTCTTCTTTCAATTTTTATTTCCACATATTCATAGCTAACATAAAAATAGTTTTTAACCTAAGTTTTGATTTTGTATACTATGATATTGCTAAGTTTCTTTAATAGTTCTAGGATAATTTTGTATATTCTTTGGGATTTTCTATGTGAGCTAGAATGTCATATGTTCTTGGGAGACTTTTATTCCATCCTTTCTTAACCACATTCTTTTATTTTTTTATTCTCTTATGGCACTGGTTGGGCCTTAAAGTACTATGATAAATAAGAGTGACATCCTTCTCTTTGTTCCTACTTTGGGAGGAAAGCATTCAGACTTTCATCATTAAGTATTATGTTAGCTTTAGGTTTTTATTAGATGTCTTTATTAGGTTGAGGAATTTTCCTTTTATTCCCATTTTGCTTAAGGTTTGTTTTTTTATATGCCAAGAATAAATATTGGTTCTAGTCAAATAATTTATCTGCATTAATAGATATAAATTGTAATTTTCTTCTTTAGTCTGTTAATAAGGTTAATTGCATTGATGCATTTTCAAATACTAAATATGATTAAATTTCTAAAGTAAATCCCATTTAATAATTGCAAATATCTATATCTATATACTTCTATATAGCTATATTTCTATCTATGTATCTTGCTGGATTTGATTCACTAATATATTGCAGAAAACTTATGAAGAATAGTACTTTCTCTATGTATTTTCTTTTTGGATTGTCTTTCTCTCATTTTTCTATCAGCATAATACAGGCCTTATGAGTATTTTGTATTAGAGCTATGTTATGACATTTATTAATATAGTAGTATATTTCAGATTTTTGAGTACTTGGTTAATATTTCTCTTTTTCTGAGGTATGTGTCTAAAGATAGAAGTATAAAATATGTTATAAAAGAAATGCAGCCAGGCACGGTGGCTCACACCTGTAATCCCAGCACTTTGGGAGGCCAAGGCGGGCGGATTCCAAGGTCAAGAGATTGAGACCATCCTGGCCAACATGGTGAAACCTCGTCTCTACTAAAAAATACAAAACTCAGCTGGGCGTGGTGGCGTGTGCCTGTAGTCACAGCTACTCGGGAGGCTGAGGCAGGAGAATTGCTTGAACCCGGGAGGCAGAGGCTGCAGTGAGCTGAGATTGTGCCACTGCACTCCAGCCTGGCACCTGGACAGAGTGACTCTGTCTCAAAAAAAAAAAAAAAAAAAAAAAAAGAAATGCAAAGAGAAAGAGAGAGGCAATATTTGCCTACTGCAAAGAGAAATATATAAATCCGACAATCTTTTTGAAACAATCTACCAACAACTGTCATGGGTTTGAGATTTTTATCAATTCACAAGCTACGTTACTCTAACACTGTTTCACAGTGCTGACAGAAGATGTAAGACTCCTATTTCAGTGACAAAACTATTTCACTCATATTCATAGGAGTAGCCAGAGGGTATCAGTGTTTTCTTATGTCAGTTATCTAAGCTCCAGTTCTTACAGAGAGATGTCAAGGGGGCCAGGTGGCACCTACACATGTCCTGGGTCACACTACTGGAGAGAAATCTTGAGTTCAGAGAACCTAGTATTTGAAAATGAAAGCAAACATGCCTACATATTGCTCTGGAAGGGCATAGTATCTCTATTTACCAAGTCTGTCTGCTACACACATTTCTTTGAAAACATAATTTAGGCAAAAGCCAGTCAATACTTATGCTTTCAAACCATATAGAAACATAACAGAGCCATAAATCACTGTCTCCTAACAGAGAAGTACCCATGTTGTTTTCGTTCCTGTCCTTTTCCCCCTTAAATATAAAGGATCAGTTCTAGAAAACCTGTCTCAAAGGGTCCCACTTTGTAGTGAAAATTATGTCATTGTTCTATAATACAACAGTGCGTGGTAAAAGTAGAAAGCAAGAGTAGCAGTATGAATCCTTTCATTTTACAGGTGTAAAATTTTATGAGGAAGAAGAGAGACCCACAAGCAGGAAGGAAGGGAGAGAGAAACAGAGAGAGACAAAGAGGCAAAGAGAGAGGGAGGAGCCAAAGAGCAAGAAAGCAAGATGTAAAATGGGATCAACTGGAATTTTGAGCATTATATTCAGCAGAGCACTTAGAGACCCAGGAGAAAGAAATCTATGCTGTGAACAAAGGAACTCACGATATCATGACAAAAATCCCAACTTTATGCTTTCAGATTTCAAGTCACACAATTTTCTCCATGAAAGTTCCCTACTGGAGGCTGAGGAAAGAGAAGGTAATTTGAGAGACTGAAAAATTTTTCCCAGAATGATAAAGCAGTATTTGAAGGTATTGCTTTTATTGGACTGAGTTGTTCGTTACATTATGCTTTTGGTATGTATTTTTCTTTTGAGAATGGCATACAGAGACGGGAGGTGACCTATAGATATAATGAAACAATTACTTGTCTGTGTAACAGATTTCTAGGAAGATAAATAATAACTTGCTGAATTAATCGAATTGTTGATTAAATCATTATTTCACTAAACATTTACTGAAAACCTGATATGTTCCGGGTAATAACATGGAGATTATCCAGAGGAATGTGAGACTAAGAAACAAGAATAGAGAACCTCACCACATTCTTAGAAAATTGTTATAAAGGATACAAAAAAAGAAGTCAAAGGCCAGAAGGAGATATAGAGAACTTTTAAAGTTAATATTTACAATTTGTGGGCTTTCTATCTTGACTAAGAAGACTTTTGAATTTTTTTTTTTTTTTTTTTTGAGATGGAGTCTTACTCTGTTGCCTAGGCTGGAGTACAGTGGTGCAGTCTCGGCTCACTTCGACCTCCACCTCCTGGGTTAAAGCGGTTCTCCTGCCTCAGCCCCCCAAGAAGCTGGGATTACAGGCATGCACCACCACACCCAGCTAATTTTTGTATTTTTAGTAGAGACAGGGTTTCTCCATGTTGTCCAGGCTGGTCTTGAACTCCTGACCTCAGATTATCCACCCATCTCTGTCTCCCAAAGTGCTGAGAGTACATGTGTGAGCCACCACACCCGATCAAGACTTTTGAAACTTTTAAACATTAACTAATTTATTTTCTAAGGAAAGATGCAAATGAAAGAAAAAGTTTGAAAATTCAGGCAAATGAGAGTACAGTATTATCCTTAGCAGGAAAAATTAGAAGACGGGAAGAAAGACAGTAGAGATGAAGATGAATGTAGACCTAGATTGTATTGTAGATATGGTGGGAGCAAATATTAAGATAGTAGGTTCAGCATGGCTTCATTTATTTTTCCTGTAAAATAGGTGATAAAGTTTTAGCCTGTGAATGCAGAATGCAGAGAAAATAAAAATGTAGAGCACACAGGAGACATATAAAAAGGGAAATTAGTGTGGATATTCTACACCTTAGAATCTCAGCAGCTGTAGATCAAGGGCTGGCAAACTACTACTGTAAAAGACCAGATAGTAAATATTTTAGGTTTTCTGAGCCATATGGTCTCTGTTGCAAGCACTCAACTCTGCCATTGTAGCTAAAAACAGCCATACATAATAAATAAGCAAATGGGTATGGCTGCATTTCAATAAAACTCTATTCACATAAACAGGCAGCAGGCCCAACAAATTTCTGATAGAGGATAGGCCTTTCAGAATACATTCACAACAAAAATTGGAAACATTTTTGTTTCAACAATTGGCTACATTTCAAGAGATAAATTGAAATATGCTCTATAAATTAACTTGGATGCAACTTTAAATCACTAAAATATTTGGAAGTGTGGAAATTAAGGGAGAAATTAAAAAGGGGCAAAAGAAACCATAAATGGGTTGGGGTTGGAGGAGGAAAACTGAGTCAACAAATGGCAATTTGTGTGAAGGAGAAAGAGCAAAAGGAATGTCAATGAAGAAAGAAGAATTTCCTGCTGTGGCTACTTCTTTCTATTATTTCTGTTGTTCTTCCTCACTCATTGCTCTTCTTTGCTAACTGTACACACACTCTTTTTCATCTATTAAACAGTGTGTGTGAAATCTTTTTATGATACTTAGTTGGATGGAATACTAGTATACTAATAAAAGAAGAAAAAATTCCTCTTTATGCATACAATTGCCAAAAGAAAAGATAAATGAAATCCAAAACAGCATTTGAAAAACACAGAAATTCTAAATATAAAAATTATAATAAATAGATGTAGGTACTATATAAAGAATAAATATTTAAATAAATATATTCAGTGCATTTTAATATAAATCTAATAAGTTTCTAATATTGTATTGTTTGTAAAGTTACATATACTAATATGTATCTGAAAGACTACAGTAAAGCATATTGCTCTGTGGAAGACTTTTTTACTTATTTGATATATGAAATGAAGTAGTCAAACCTTTAGTCTTACTTTAAAAAATTAGCGGCATTTATAAAAGTCTAGTAATTCTTTTACATAAACCAAAATTATCTTTAGATTTATACCCAGTGGTAAAATATTTGAAAATTTTAGCAGATTTAACCTAAGGAATGAATTTCTCTTGTTTGAAAATTTCTTATTCCTATAAAAGAATGCAAAAAGGCACTGAAACTGCTTTGAAATCTTATTTATGCCACTATTGATATGGCAGTCCTGGGAATGGAAGAGTGTGGTCCCTTTAAATAAATAACACTGAAGCGGGAAACAAAGTGCTGGGTAGTGAGGGCATGGTCCCTGGCCAGGGCTCTATTCCTATGGACATGGCCCTAGCTGAGGACAGGCACTCCTGCCTTCATGCCAAATGTTACATTTCCCAAGACCACCCTGGCCCGCCTTGCCTCCATTCTGTGCCTAAAAAAACCCAAGACTTGGCCAGGTACAGTGGCTCACACCTGTAATCCCAGTACTTTAGGAGGCCGAGGTGGGCAGATCATGAGGTCAAGAGATAGAGACCATCTTGGCCAAGATGGTGAAACCACATCTCTACTAAAAATACAAAAATTAGCTGGGGGCAGTGGTAGGCACCACCTGTAATCCCAGCTACTTGGGAGGCTGAGGCAGGAGAGTTGTTTGAATCCAGGATGCAGAGGTTGCAGTGAGCTGAGATCGCACCACTGCACCACAGCCTGGGGACAGAGTGAGACTCCATCTCAAAACAAACAAACAAAAACCAAGATTGTAGCAGGCACACTCACACAGCAATTGGATGTTACGAGGAACACATGGGAAGAAAATACAAGCATCTGGTCAGGGAGCACACACCAGTGGAAGAGCAGGCCAACAGATGCCAGCATGCTGGCAGGACATCCACCTGTGGGACTAGGTGAAGTTTGGCTGGGGCAGTCAGAGGACAGCCCAGGCTGCCAAGTGGCCCAACTCCAGGGGAAAACCATCTCCTTTCTGGCTCCCACATAGGCAGAGAGTTACTTCCAGTCAATAAAACTTTGCACTCATTCCCCAAGCCCATTTGTGATCTGATTCTTCCAGTACACCAAGGCAAGAACCCGGGATACAGAAAGTCCTCTGTCCTTGCAACAAGGTAGAAGGTCTAATTGAGCTAGTTAACACAACCACCTATAGATAGCAAACTAAGAGAGCACCCTGTAACAGATGCTCACTGGGGCTTCCGGAGCTGAAAACATTCACCCTAGACACTGCCATGGGGCCGGAGCCCCACAACCTGCCAGACTGTATGCTCATCTTGAGATTTGGGCAGTGGGGCACTGAAGAAGCAAGCCACTCCCCCCTGTGCCATGCCCTGCAAGGGGGGACAAGGGAGCCTTTCCCATTTCAGTACTAACTGAAAAATGTGAGGCTAGAACCGTAATATTTATATGTTAACTATCGATTGTCTTCCTCAACTTAATCACAATTTCAAAAATACATATACTCTTTACATTGATAAACCAGTAGCCAATACCTTATATATTTTCAAATGTATGAATCATCAAGAGACAAACGTTTCTCACATGGGTACATAAGAATACTCTAAAAATCACCCACCATGAAGACATAGATTGTTGGCATGTTGACGCAGTAATGTCTTTCTTAGATTAAGAAACAAATTTGTTAATATTTATTATAATTATTAATGTCAACTGACACTACCTACAAACAATTTCATAAAAGCAAATCTCCATTTGCTGTGAAATTCCAGGTATGTTATGACAGTATAAGTGAACACAATTTCACGATACCTCTTTCTCCTCTACCATGTAAAAGTTTGATATTAATTAATATTAATGTTCCCCTGAATCCCTGAATTTTCTTCAACTTCTTCTTTTTTTTAATCAGAGCCTTTTCAAAAGCAATGAACAGTGCCCGACCATAGGCACATTTTAGAACTCAGTAACTGGTTCTTCATAACTCAGTAGCTTTATGCTACTATACAATTTGCACTGCCCTACGTGAACATTTTAGGGAGTGGGTGATATGAAGAGGAAGGTTTGAAAAAATATTAGAATATTACACATCTGTTTCACCATCCTCACATCACCAAATATAAAAAGATGCAGAATTCTCTTCAAAACAAATAGCTTTGTGTTAGCAAAATGACACTGAGATTTTCTTAAACAAATTGTTTTGATTTGATAGCAATCTTTTTTCATGAAGCACTCTAGTTAATTTTATATTTTCTGGATTACTTAAAGGAGCTGGGGAAGGAATGTGATAATTATTTATAAAGAATCTGTAGTAGCTTATCCGGCCAGCCAAGGAAGAAAGAATAAATCTCAGAGAACAAAAAGGATTTCTTTTTTTTCTTTTTGATCAAGAAAAAAAAGATTTTTATGTATGGGCAACCACCTATTCATTTCAGAGGAATGATAGAATACCAGTCCATAAAAGCTTAGAGCAAGCCTGAAGCAGTAGTTACACATTCTCAACATTTACTCTAGAAAGAAATACTGGGTCTGTCAGGCTTGATGCTCTGAGATTTATTTGACTGACTCATGATCTTACTCTGGGGCATTATTGCTTTTCCGATTTCCCTCTGTTTCCTTAAATCCTACTCCTTCTTTAATGCTTGGCTCATTTTCTACCCTCATTCACTATGTCGTTTCTCCAGATTACTCCAGCTTCTTTTGATTTTTCTTTTCCTGAAGTCACAATGCATATTTTAAAATTCAAACTGCAAAACTCCTTGCTCAAAAACTATTTTGTTTGTTTCTGCATCTCTCATGCCTAGCTAGGTATTTCATATGTAGTAGGTATTTCAGACATATTTGCATAAAAAGGATATTAAACACTGTTTGCTTTTGTATTTACTGTTTAATATGTTTTATTTCAAAGATAATCTGAAAAGTGAAGATGCAATAAAACCAAACCAGTAACATTTTTAGAATTATGAATGAACAGCAAAGTTGTGCTACTACTGAAATTGTTTAATGGATCTGACACAGTGGCATACACCTGTGTCCTGGCACTTTGGGAGGCGAAGCCAGGTGGATCATGAGGACAAGAGATTGAGACGATCCTAGCCAACAAGGTGAAATCCCGTTTCTACTAAAAATACAAAAATTAGCTGGGCGTGGTGGTGCACGCCCGTAGTCCCAACTACTCAGGGGGCTGAGGCGGGAGAATCGCTGAGTCCAGGAGACAGAGGTTGCAGTGAGCCAAGATCACACCACAGCACTCCAGCCTGGTGGCAGAGCTGGCCGTCTCAAACACAAAAAACAAAACAAAACAATAACAAAATTGCTTAATGATGGTACACAACTGAATCCAGAGAATATAAATATGTTGGCTACTATAATGACTTCAAATAGGGAATTCTTAACAAGTTTAGGGAGTTAGAAAAGCTAAGAAACTAAATAAACAAATAGGGTTTTTTAAAGATATCTAGCTAGAGAGAACACACACACACACACACACACACACACACACATACACACACATATATATGGGCACATTTTGGCAACAAATTTCTATTGAATTTCTTTGAAGCCATGTTTTGCCTTTTTCCATACTTAATCCTATAAGGAGTAAATAATATTGAAAATAGGTATGTTACAGTAATAATTTTTTAACTTTTAAATTTATTATGAGAAATGAAAAAATATGGCATTCTTGATTGGGACATAAAAATAGAAGAGGAATTGCTATAAAGTAAGTGGGAAATATTTGGAAGAAACCAATAATTTCTTAACACATAGTAATTTCTTGTAATTATGCTGGCAGGTTCGGGATATGGAGAGAAGTGAAGTTGCCAAAAAGAGGTCTAAGCCTGGTCCTTTAATGGAGAACAGATCTGACTCATAGAAAGTTTATCTTCACTCAGTATTTCTTGGGCAGTTAAAGGTCATAAAGAGAAACAGAAGAATAAGTGAAAGTCATCAAATTTTCATAAGATACAAGTTCTAAAAGAGAATGTGAGAGAGGAGAAGCATTTTCCCTTGGGGTGTTGTTGAAAACAAATACAAGCATTTTTAAAATTTTTCAATGACCTGAGGTATTGAATAACATTTGAAGCTAGTAACATGTTAACTAAAGAGCTTACAATGAAAACTTGAGTAATATTATGTCCATAAGGGCTTTGAAAAACTCTCATATATTTCTGAGACTCTGGAAGGCCACACATATGCATGGAGTGGTAAGCATGCCTAAAGCAGTACATGCTAAAGAAAATCCTGAGAGGGCACTGAGCTCTCACTTCTGGCTGATCTTGAGGCTGCCACATGCAGGAAGTGAAGGCTAAGCCACAGATATTAACTGACAAGGTAAGTTTAGAGGTGTGGACCAACATGAAATTAGAGTTTCAACAAATGCAGTGAGGCTTATGCTTTCCAACAATTACAGAAATTCTTCATCCAGTCATTAGCTGAACACAAAGATAATCAAGCAGAGTCTCCATAGCCACAAATAACAACAACAACAAAAATACATGCTTTACAAAATTAGTTCAGAAAACTCATTAATCAAACAAACAACAACAACAAGCTTCAGGAAGGGGGGAGATTCTGATGTTGAGTTGACACATGTTATTTATAATGTTCAGATTTCAACAAAAAATTAGGAGCCATCCAAAACAATCAATAAAGTACGGCTCAAACTCAGAAAAGAAACCAACAGAAACAATCCCTGAGGAAGCCCAGACATTAGTCTTACTAGAAACTTTAAATTCCTATTTTAAAAATGTTCAAATAACTAAAGGAAATTGTGACTAAAAACTAAAGAATAGTATGTGAATAATGTCGCACCAAATGGGGAATATTAATAAAGAGATAAAATTACAAAGAAAAAAGTTAAGTAGGAATTCTGGAATTTTAAAGTATACTTGCAATAAGATATCACTAGAGGGGGCACAAGAGCATATTGGAGTAGGCAGAGCAATGAATCAGAAAACCTAATGGTAACTAAATTGAAAATATCAAGTCTGAGGAACAGAAAAAAATGAGAATGAAGAAAAATAAAAGTTACTAAAATATCTTTGGAAAACCATAAGGTATACCAACTCATGCGTAATGAGATTCCCAGAAAAAGTGACAGATGGGGCAAAAATGTTGATAATATAATAGCCAAAAACTTCCCAAATTTAATGAAAGACACAGATATGCACATCTAAGAACCTCAACAAATGTTAAGAAAGATAAACTCAAAGAAAGCCAGATTATAATTAAATTGGTGAAAGTCAAGACAAAGGAAAAGTTTTAAAGGCAGAAAGAATGAAACAATATATCATGTTAACCCCTGAACTGTCATTTCTTTTTGAATCATGAAGGCCAGAAGTCATTGCAATAACATATTTCAAGTGCTGAATGTAAAAGATTCTCAACGAAGAATTCTATATTCAGTGAAAGTAAGCTTCAAAAATAAAGGAGAAATTGAAACATTCCCAGATGAAGAAAAATTGAAAAAAGTTGTTGCTAGTACACATAACCTATCAAAAATATTAAAGAGAGTCCTTTATATTGACATAAAAAATGCTAAATAGTATCCTGAATCTTCATAAAAAATAAAAATCACTGCTGATACAGGTTAGCCATCAACAAAGTAAGTCAATAAATTTAAAATGATTGAAATAATACAAAATACCTTGTCTGGTCTTAATGGAAATAAATCAGAAATCAGTAACAGAAGAAAGTTCGGTAAATTACAAGTATTTGAAAATTCAGCCACAAACGCATAAATAAGCAACGAGAGAAAAAAAATCACAAGGGAAATTTAAAAATACTTTGAGATGAATAAAATAAATTGAAACATATCAAAAGTTACAGAATGAAGCTAATAAAATATTTTTTAAAATGTATTTCTATAAATGCCTAATAAACGGGATCAAATGAATGACCCAATTTTTCAACTAAAGAAATATAAAAAGCAAGAGTAAACTAAACCAAAATTAAGCATAAAAAATTAACAATCTGTTCAGACATTTAAAAGTAGACAATAAAAATGTAATTAAAAAATGGATAAAACTAAAATTTTGTGCTTTGAAAAATTGACAGTTTTATCTGTACTGAACAAGAGAATTAGACAAGACTCAAAGAACTAAAATTACAAATATAAGAGGTAACATTACTACAGAAATTAGATTAAGTTAATCAAATTAAATTGATTAGAAGGGAATACTAAAAACAATTGTATTACAAAATTAGATAGCCTAGATGAAATGGACAAATTACTAGAAAAATACTACCAAAACTGACCCAAGAAAAAAAATAGTCTGAAAAGACTAATAAGAAGTATAACAGATATAAAACAAGAAAATAATTAAGTTAATAAGATGGTTTCTCAGGTGAATTCTACTAAATGTATAAGTTAGAATTAATATGTATGCTTCAAAAACTCTTCCTAATGTTCCCAGGATGAGGGAGTATTTCCTAACTTATTCTATGAGGCCAGTGTTACCCTGATTTCAAAAACAGAGGACATCCTAAGGAAAGAAAAGCTACAGATTAACATTACTTATGAATTTCTACATAAAAATATTATCAAAAGTACTAACAAACTTAATTGAGTGACATTTAAAATAATACATAGTATAACTAAGTGGAATTTATTCAAGCAATTCAAAAATGTTCAAAATACAAAAATCAGTCAGTTTAATACAACGTATTAATAGACTGTAAGACAAAAAATACAGACAAAAACATTTGATAATATTTGACTTTTTCTTGTTATAAAATTACTCAATGAAAATAGAAAGGAACTAAGGACAAAAAGCACCTATGAAAAACCTACAGATACTATCATAATAGTTAAATAGTTAAAGCTTTTTTCCCAAGATTAGGTAAAAGATAAGAATGGCTAGTCTTGCCACTTTAATTAAACATTGTAGTGGAGGTTATAGTAAGAGAAATTAGTCAAGAACATAGAAAAAATTTATACAGATTGAAAGGAAGAAATACAACTGTAGATGACAAAATCTTTTATATATAACATTTTAAGGTGTACACACACACATATCACACACACAATTAGAGCTAATGAACACAAATATCAAGATTGTTAGATACAAGACCAATAAACAAAAATCAATTATATCTCTATAAACTAGCAATAGGCAGGGTTCGGTGGCTCATGCCTGTAACCCTAGCACTTTGGAAGACTGAGGCAGGTGGATTATCTGAGGTCAGGAGTTCAAGACCAGCCTGAACAACATGATGGAACTCTGTGTCTACTAAAAATACAAAAATTAGCTGGGCATGGTGGTATGCACCTGTAATCCAAGCTACTTGGGAGGCTGAGGCAGGAGAATCTCTTGAACCCAGGAGGCAGAGGTTGCAATGAGCTGAGATCCTGTCACTGTACTCCAGCCTGGGAGACAGAGTAACACTTCGTCTCAAAAAAAACAAACAAACTAGCAATAAGTAATTCATTAATAAAATTAATTAAATAACTTCATTTATAATAATATCAAAAATATAATACTTAGGAATAAATATAATAAAAGAAGTACAAGATTTTTACACTGAAATGTAAAAAGCCATTGAAAATTTTTAATAAAATCTAAATAAATGAATAAAATATTCCATGGTCATGAATTGGTAGACAATATTACTAAGATCAAAATGCTGCCCAAATTGATCTACATATTCAAGAAGCTCCCTATCAATATCCCAATATGCTTCTCTTTTGTTTGCAGAAATTGAGAAGCTAATTATAAAATTAAATGAAAATGCAAAGAACCCAGAATAAACAAAACAATTTTGAAAAAGCAGAACAAAAAGGAGTCACATTTCCCAATTTTAAAACTTACCTAAATTTTCAGTAATCAAGATAGTGTTTGATAAGGCATAGGAAAAACATAGGTCAATGGAATAGAATTGAAAGTCCAGAAGTAAAGTCATACTTTAATAGCCAATTGATTTTTGACAAGATCTTCAATATGGAAAAAACAATGCTTTCAATAGAGAGTACTGGGAAAACTAGATACACACATAAGAATAAAGCTAGACCCCTACCATATATCATATAAAAATTAATTCAAAATGAATCAAAGACCCAAATGAAAGAGCTAACACTATAAAACTTTTATAAGAAAATAAAGGTGTACATTTTTTGTGAACTTGGATTAGGCAATGGCTTCTCAGGCACCTAAAGCAGAAACAACCAAATAAAAGATAAAGTGGACTTCATAAAATTAAAATCTTTTGTTCTTTAAATCAGCTATAAAGTGAAAAGGCAGTATGCAAAATGGAAATAATTTTTTGAAAGTCATTATATCTGATGTGTGTCATTGGCAGAAGATATAAATAACTCTTACAACTCAACAATAACAACAAAAAATGTCCAAAAGATTTGAATAGTCCTTCCTTCAAAGAAGATATGCAAATGACCAGTTAGCACATGAACAGATGCTTAATATCATTAGTCATCAGGAAAATGCAAATCAAAATTTTGAGATACTCTTTCATACCCAATGAAGAAGACAATAACATGTTTTGATGCAAATGTAGAGAAATGGGTAAACACATACACTACTTATGAAACTGTAGATTTACACAACCATTTGGGGAACAGTTTGGCACTCTCTCAAAAAGTTAAAAATAGTGTCAGGCTCACTTCTGTAGTCCCAGGAACTCAGGAGGCTGAAGTGGGAAGATCATTTGAGACCAGGAGATGAAGGCTGTAGTGAGCCAAGATTGTATCACTGAACCCCAGACTGCCTGACAGAGATAAACCCCAACACTTAAAAAAAAGAAAACCATATGACCCTCCAATACCACTTCTAGTTATATATCTATAAGAAGTGAAAACACGTTCACAACAAAATTTGTACCCAAATTTTTATAGCACTATTGGTAAGAGCCGAAAAATAGAAAAAAAATCCATTTGGGTCAATCAAGTGAAGAATGGATAAACAAAAAAAAAAGTGGTATTGGAGGGTCGTGTGGTAATTTTTTTTTTTTAAGAGTTGGGATTTCGCTCTTTCAGGCAGTCTGGAGTTCAGTAATACAATCATGGCTCACTAAAGCCTCCATCTCCTGGTCTCAAGTGATCTTCCCACTTGAGCCTCCTGAGTTGCTGGGACTACAGAAGTGAGCCACTGTGCCTGACTCTAACTATGTTTACCCTTTTTTTGCTGGGCGTGGTGGGCTCACGCCTGTCATCTCAGCACTTTGGGAGAAAGAGGTGGGTGGATCACTAGGTCGGGAGTTCAAGATTAACCTGGCCAACATGGTGAAACTCCATCTCTAGTAAAAATAAAAAATTAGCTGGTGTGGTAGTGGGTGCCTGTAATCCCAGCTACTTGGGAGGCTGAGGCAGGAGAATTGCTTGAAACCAAAAGGCTGAGGTTGCAGTCAGTCGAGGTTGTGCCTACTGCACTCCAGACTGGTCAACAAGAACAAAACTCTGTTTCAAAAAACAAAAGTGAAAAAATAATGATACCTGCTAAAACACGCATGAAGATTAAGAATATTATATTAAGGAAAGCAGTGAGGAGCAAAAAAGCCAAGTATGCATCTATGTTTATGAAGTGCCAAGAATAGGTAAATCCCTGGAGGTAAGTCTATTACTGGTTACTAGGGGAAGGGGCAGAAGAGAATGAAAGTGACTGCTACTTCGTTGCAATTTTTTGGGGGGCTGATGAAAATGTTCTAAAATTAGATAATGGTGATGGTTGTACAAACTTGATAAATATATTTTAAAAAATTAATTGTATTTAAAAGGATAAAGATTAGAATATGTAAATTATATCTCAAAAAATCAACTTTATTCTGGTATAATTTACATAGAACAATTGTACATTTTTAGTATGCAAAATGTTGACAGATACATACACTTCTGTAACCAACACCCCAGATGTCTCCATCACCCCAGAAAGTTTCCTTTTACCACTTTGTAGTGAAAATCTAATCACCCCCTGGGCTTTATACCACTTATTACATTTACTAACTTTCAATTCTTACAGATTATATAAACATGTATATCCTCCATTTATTTAGTTTTAAAATCTCTTTTGTGAATGTTTTGTGGTTTTCAATGTGTAGGTCTTGCATATCTATTATTAAATTTCTCTAAATATTTCATAGTTTTGATGTCATTTTAAATACTGTATTTGTAAATTAACTTTCTGATTGTTTAATGCTAATATATGAAAATTGAATTGTTTTTATTTTATATATTGATCGAGTATCCTGTAGCCTTCTTAACTCAGTTATTAGTTCTTATGGCTTCTTTTTTTACTGGGGAACATTCCACAGAAGTTTTTACATAGATGATTATGTTATCTATAACTAAAGACAGTTTTACTTATTCCTTTCCAAATACACAGGCATCTTATTTCTTTTAAATCTATTGAATCATAGTGGACTTTTTTGATTTGTTTTCATACTAAAACTTTGTGTATCTTGTTATATAGTCCATGTGTGCTTGCAAAGAACTACTACACTGTGTAGTTTTCTGTAAATGTCAATAAGGTCTGTTTGTTACACAGTTTTTCCAGTGACTTTCTGTTAGTTATCCTATAATTTAAGAGAAGAGATACTGAAATTGCTAACTATAATTGTAGATTTTTCTCTCTATTAGCTTTATTCATTGTTTGCTTCTTGTATTTTAAAGGTCTTTTATTAGGTTTATTAAGATAACTCCCCTAATGAAATTATTATGACCCCTAGACAAATTGATTGCTTTATTACTATGGAATAACTTTCTTCATCTTTAGTAATATTTTTTGCTTTGTCTGTCATTAATATAGCCACTCTAGATTTTTTTTTAAATTAGTGGTAGTGTTTTTCTATCTATAAATTTAACTTATCTGTGGCTTGTTTTTTATCTATTATTTCAACTTATCTGTGGCTTTATATTTAGTTTCTTGAAGATACCACATAATTGGGTGCAGTGGTTTTAAAACATGATTATAAATTTTTTTATATTCTTCCTTTCAAGAGTTGGAGTCTAAAGCTCTTCTTCTTTAGTATAGACTGTACTTAGTTACTCATTTTTAACAAATTGAATAAAGTAGACATGGTGGTGTGAGACTTTAGAAACTAGGTCATAAAAGGCACTGAAGCTTCCTTCTTGCTCTCTCTTATATAGCTCATTCTGGGGAAACTATTTGCTTTATCACAATGACATTCAGGGAGCATTGTGGAAAAATTCACGTAGTAAGGACGTGAGGAATCCTGCCAACAAGTGGATCTTCCAGCCCCTGTCAAGCCTTTCAGGGATGACAGTACTGGTCAAGAACTCAATTGCAACCTCACAAGAGTCTGTGAGCCAAAACCTCCCAGTACAGCTGCTTCCAGTTTTCTGACCCGAGAAAATATGTGAGATATAATATTACAATTGTTGTTTTAACATGCTAAGTTTGAGGGTAATTTATTATACAGCAATACATGCTAAAGCAGTGTTTTTCTATTTTATTGAACATATCAATATTTAATTGGTTTCTTCAGACCATTGGCATTTAGTTTGATTATCAATATGACTGGGCTTAAATCTGCCATATTGCTAGTTGTATTCTCTTTCTCCCTCTTGTTGCAATCCATGAACATGAAACACACCTTTATCATTTAGATCTTCTTTCACTTCCCTCAGCAATTTTTTTCTTGTCAGATTATAAGTTTCCAATATTTTCAATAAATGCATTCCTAAACAGTATATGGGTTTTGAAGATTGCAAACATTATTTTTAACTTGTATTTTTCAACACTTTGTGGTATATAAAACTACAATTGAATTTTGTGTATTGTCTATACATACAGATATCTTAAAGTAACATTAAGGTAGAAAAAAAGAATTTCTTTTATGTCACTCCTTTTTCAATAAGTTTGTTATTTTTGTTTGAATTTTCTGTCAAGGAAAATTTATTGTCTTAGTTCTGTGTCCTGACAGCATACAATGAATGTTTTAAGGACCTTCTAAAAACAGCGATCCTGCTTTGTATCATTACTACTTAAAGAAATAGGCCAGTGGGAAAGATTTCAGGTTAGATTGTGACAGGTGTGATAGCTCTATATTTGGTTAGCCTCTTATCTGATATTACCCAAACTAAGTCATAAAATATTATAACCTGCCTATATGTAGAAATTATACTGTCTTCATTCTTTGTTTGGGGAACCACTGGCCAGTTTCACATTGGATGTATGGCAACGTAGCATTAAAATATATATGCAAGTATATTTAGTATATATCTCTAGACACACATGTGTTATTTGTTTTATTGCCAAAAAGGTGAGAAGTATATGTAATTTCTTCTTATTGCCCTAACTCCTAAAGTTCTGAAAAATTATCTACAGGCATTGTCATTTGCCTAAGAATCAAAAGGACAGGGACTTTATAAAAAAGAAGGTTCCTTTTCAAGTAATAGCCACTATAGAGCTATTTTTTCTAGGCAATATTTATTTTTTCCAAAGATTAAATAAGCATTTATTTCTTAAAATCTTGGAAAACATTTTTGTGATTAAGAAGCAGTATTTCTCACCACTCCTATTCAATATAGTATTGGAAGTTCTAGCCAGAGCAATCAAGCAAGGAAAAGAAGTAAAGGGTATTCAATTAGGAAAGGAGGAAGTAAAATTGTCTCTATTTGCAGAAGACATGATTGTATATTTAGAAGACCCCATTGTCTCAGCCCAAAATCTCCTGAAACTGATAAGCAACTTCAGCAGTCTCAGGGTACAAAATCAGTGTGCAAAAACCACAAGCATTCCTATACACCAATAACAGACTTAAAGAGAGCCAAATCAAGAATGAACTGCCATTCACAATTGCTACAAAGAGAATAAAATACCTAGGAATACAACTAACAAAGAATGTAAAGGACCTCTTCAAGGAGAACTACAAACCACTGCTCAATGAAATAAGAGAGAATACAGATGGAGAAACATTCCATGCTCATGGTTAGGAAGAATCAATATTGTGAAAATGGTCATACTGCCCAAAGTAATTTACAGATTCAACACTATCTCCATCAAGCTACCAATGTCCTTCTTCACAGAACTGGAAAAAACCACCTTAAACTTCATATGGAACCAAAAGAGAGCCCATATAGCCAAGTCAATTGTAAGCAAAAAGAACAAAGCTGGAGTCATCACACTACCTGACTTCAAACTATACTACAAGGCTACAGTAATCAAAACAGCATGGTACTGGTACCAAAACAGAGATATAGACCAATGAAACAGAACAGAGGCCTCGGAGGCAATGCCACACATCTACAACCATCTGATCTTTGACAAACCTGACAAAAACAAGCAATGGGGAAAGGAGTCCCTGTTTAATAAATGATGTTGGGAAAACTGGCTAGCCATGTGCAGAAAGCAGAAACTGGACCCCTTCCTGACACCTTACATTAAAATTAACTCCAGATGGATTAAAGACTTAAACATAAGACCTAACACCATAAAAACTCTAGAAGAAAACCAAGGCAAAACCATTCAGGACATAGGCATAGGCAAGGAATTCATGACTAAAACACCAAAAGCATTGGCAACAAAAGCCAAAATAGACAAATGGGACCTAATCAAACTCCACAGCTTCTGCACAGCAAAAGAAACAGTCATTAGAGTGAATTGGCAACCAACAGAATGGGAAAAATTTTTGCAATTTACCCATCTGACAAACACCTAATATCCAGAATCTACAAAGAACTAAAATAGATTTACAAGAAAAAAACAAACAAGCCCATTCAAAAGTGGGTGAAGGATATGAACAGACACTTTATAAAAGAAGACATATATGAAGCCAACAAACATATGAAAAAATGCTCATCATCACTGGTCATTAGAAAAATGAAATTCAAAACTACATTGAGATACCATCTCATGACAGTTAGAATGGCGATCATTACAAAATCTGGAGACAGCAGATGCTAGAGAGGATGTGGAGAAATAGGAACACTTTTACACTGTTGGTGGTAGTGTAAATTAGTTCAACCATTGTGGAAGACAGTGTGGTGATTCCTCAAGAACCTAGAAATAGAAATGACATTTGACCCAGCAATCCCATTACTGGGTATATATCCAAAGATTATAAATCGTTCTATTAGAAGGACACATGCACACGAATGTTCATTGCAGCACTGTTTACAATAGCAAAGACTTGGAACCAACCCAAATGCCCATTGACAATAGGCTGGACAGGGAAAATGTGGCACATATACACCATGGAATACTATGCAGCCATAAAAAATGATGAGTTTGTGTCTTTTGTAGGGACATGGATGAACCTGGAAACCATCATTCTCAGCAAACTTACACAAGAACAGAAAATCAAACACCGCATGTTCTCACTCATAGGTGGGTGTTGAACAATGAGAACACATGGACACAGGGAGGGTAGCATCATACACTGGGGCCTGTTGTGGGGAACTAGGGGAGGGACAGCGGGGGGTGGGGGAGTTGGGAAGGGATAACATGGGGAGAAGTGCTAGATATAGGTGATGGGGAGGAACGCAGCAAACCACACTGCCATGTGTGTACCTATGCAACAGTCTTACATGTACCCCAAAACCTAAAATGCAATGAAAAAAGCAATATTTCAGTGCATCTAGGTAGGTAGGAGTTTGAAGGAAAATGTTTCTTTGTTGGTCTACCATATATATGAAATAGATTACATATCAAACAATCTACTGTTTAAATTAAATAATTATCATGAAATCTAAACCATCTAATATTTTGTTTAAAGGATAAAGAGTTCATAATGTTAATTATTGTTAATTTAGGCATGATTTCAATAGTTCAGCATTTATATTACAGACAATATGTATCTAACTACTTACATGTACAAACATCTACAAAAAACAGAGCTTATATCCAACATTTAAAAAATGAAAACCTAATGCAAACTTCTAGAATAATTTATATAAAATACAAAACTAATAATTTCAAATGGATTATTTTAGGTCTCCAAATTTAAGGTTCTAAATGACCAAATTATAGCTGTATTGTTAAGTAGATGGATAAAGAGACGTATTTAGTTTTCTTAAAATAAACATTTATTTAGAAAATAGCAAACTCATGAAACATAGGATATAATCTTCCACTTCTATCTCCAAGTGCTCATATGTTGCCACATAGAGAAAAAGATTAAGGATATACTTGGAAAGTAGTTGAATATAATTAAATCAAAGATGAATATGATTGTTCAATTCTACATCTTCTGCATCCCCCTCCTTTACATGGAGAGGAGTGTTTTATCTCTTTCTTTCTTTATTTTTAGAAGCATTTATTTTAATTTAGAGAAATATCATAATTAAATTCAAAAATAAAGAGCAAACATTTGACTTAATATACTCATAATTCATTTTTAACAAACATCGAAATGTTGTCACATTTGTTTCCAAACTTTAAAACAAACAACACAGAATATTATCAGCACAGTCAAAGTTACTTCCTTCATATCCTCTTTCCTTTCTCCTTTTCTTTTCTTTTTTGTTTTTTTTTTGGTCAAGGTCCTTGGTTTTTATTTATTTATTTATTTATTTATTTATTTTTATTATTATACTTTTAAGTTCTCTGATACATGTGCAGAACATGCAGGTTTGTTACATAGGTATACATGTGCCATGGTGGTTTGCTGCACCCATCAACCTGTCATCTAATTTAGGTATTTCTCCTAATGCTATCCCTCCCCCTAGCCATATACCCAATGACAGGGCCCAGTGTGTGATGTTCCCCTCTCTGTGCCCATGTGTTCTCATTCTTCAACAACCACTTATGAGTGAGAACATGTGGTGATTGGTTTTCTATCCTTGTGTTAGTGTGCTGAGAATGATGATTTCCAGCTTCATTCACGTCCCTCCAAAGGACATCAACTCATCCTTTTTATGGCTGTATTGTATTCCATGGTATATATTTGCCACATTTTCTTTATCCAGTCTATCACTGATGGACACTTGGGTTGGTTCCAAGTCTTTGCTATTGTGAATAGTGCTGCAATAACCATACGTGTGCATGTATCTTTATATTAGAATGATTTATAATCCTCTGAGTATATACCTAGGAATGGGATAGCTGGGTCAGTGGTATTTCTAGTTCTAGATCCTTGAGGAATCTCCACACTGTGTTCCACAATGGTTGAACTAATTTACACTCCCACCAACAGTGTAAAAGCATTTTTAATTCTCCACATTCTTTCCAGCATCTGCTGTTTCCTGATGTATTAATGATAGCCATTCTAAACGGTATGAGATGTTACCTCAATGTGGTTTTATTTGCATTTTTCTAATGACCAGTGATAATGAGCTGTTTTTCATATGTTGTTGGCAGCATAAATTCATTCTTTGAGAAGTGTTTGTTCATATCCTTCACCCACTTTTTGATTTTTTTTTTCTTGTAAATTTGTTTAAGTTCTTCGTAGATTCTGGATGTTAGCCCTTTGTCGGATGGGTAGCTTGAAAAAATTTTTTCCTATTCTGTTGGTTGCTGGTTCACTCTAATGATTGTTTATTTTGCTGTGCAGAAGCTCTTAAGTTTAATTAGGTCCCATATGTCTATTTTGGCTTTTGTTGCCATTGCTTTTGGTGTTTTAGTCATGAAGTCTTTGCCCATGCCTATATCCCGAATGGTATTGCCTATGTTTTCTTCTAGGGGTTTGATGGTTTTAGGTCTTACATTTATGACTTTAATCTATCTTGAGGTAATTTATGTATAAGGTGTAAAGAGAGGTCCAGTTCCAGTTTTCTGCATATGGCTAGCCAGTTTTCCCAACACCATTTATTGAATAGGGAATCCTTTTCCCATTGCTTGTTTTTGTCAGGTTTGTCAAAGATCAGATGGTTGTAGATGTGTGGCATTGCCTCTGAGGTCTCTGTTCTGTTCTATTGGTCTATATCTCTGTTTTGGTACCAGTACCATGCTGTTTTGATTACTGTAGACATCGTATAGTTTGAGGTCAGGTAGCGTGATTCCTCCAGCTTTATTCTTTTTGCTTAAGATTATCTTGGCTATGTAGGCTTTTTTTTGGTTCCATATGAAATTTAAAGTAGTTTTTTTTCTAATTCTGTGAAGAAAGTCAATGGTAGCTTGATGGAGATAGCCCTGAATCTATAAATTACTTTGGGCAATTTGGCCATTTTCATGATATTGATTCTACCTATCCATGAGCATGGAACATTTTTTCATTTGTTTGGGTCCTTTCTTATTTCCTTGAGCAATGGTTTGTAGTTGTCTTTGAAGAGGTCCTTCACATCCCTTGTAAGTTGTATTATTAGGTATTTTATTCTCTTTGTATCAGTTGTGAATGAGTGTTAACTCATGATTTGGTACTCTCTTTGTCTATTATTGGTGTATAGGAATGCTTGTGATTTTTGCACATTGATTTTGTATCCTGAGAGTTTGCTGAAGATGCTTATCAGCTTAAGGTGATTTTGGGCTGAAACGATGGGTTTTGACGCTTTTTTTTTTGATTTATTTATTATACTTTAAGTTCTGGGGTACATGTGCAGATCATGCAGGTTTGTTACATAGGTATACATATGACTATCCAATTTGCCAGTCTGTGTCTTTTAATTGGGACATTTAGCATGTTTACATTTAAGGTTAACATTAGGCCTGCCTTACAAGAGCTCCTGAAGTAAGTGGTAAATATGGAAAGGAAACACTGGTACTAGTCACTGAAAAACATACCAAATTGTAAAGACCATGAATCCTATAAAGAAACTGCATCAACTAAAGGGCAAAATAACCAGCTAGCATTATAATGACAGGATCAAGTTTTCTCTCTTTCTCTCTCTTTTATTAAATTCTCAACTTAAAAACAAGTGAAATTCAAAGTCATATTCAGATCATATTGGCATATATATAAAGCAATTAATTTACATTTCATTTATTTCAATATAACACACTATTGTTGAGTGTCTTCAGTTTACCAAGACTCATGATAAGCATTATGGATAGAAGGATAAATTGTTTCTGCCTCCAGTGACCAAAATGATGTAGTAATTTGATGCACCATGGTAATGAACATTATAAGAAATTTTGATTTTGTTAAATAATTTATATTTAAAAAATTTTTTGAACTTTTACAAAAAGCTATGAGATATTCATTGAACCCTACTAGGACCTAATGTTTAACTCAAGCTGAAAAGTCTCTATTGTTGTTCAATATCAATAACAGGAAAAACACTTGATCTTTTATTATAAGACTTAAGAGTTGCTTGAAAGTTTAGTGACCACTAAAATTCAAATCCTTGGAGCTATGAAATAAAATTATTGCTTTTTTGCTATGTAAATTGGTGCATATATTATTTAAACTACTGCTAATTTGTGTGCCACATTGCAATAATTGCTCTGGAGTCCATAATATCATTTGTTGAGGAATTAGGATAGCATTGCTTGATTAGATTTCAATTTAATCTTAAAAATTAACCTAAAATTTTCCCCATTTGAATAGACACATGCCTAGATTATAACTAGTAAATGTAAATAATATTTTTATATATTTACTACTAGATTAGATTTCAAAATTATTGCAACATTAAACAGGCTATTTTAGGATATATATTTTTTCACATACTTCTAATCAATATATCTGTAGTAAGCACAAAACAGAATAGGTATAGTTAAAATATAAAAGAAAAACAGTAAAAAGATGAATTTTAAAATAATATTTTAAATAAATGACATTTATTTATTCATTATGAATTATACAAGCAGAGTGTGTTATTTCAAGGTAATTTTATGATGTATACTTCATTGAAAACTACCTGGTTACTGAAAATATAGCTAAGCAGAAGATAATGAGTTCAAAATGATAATGAATTTTGTGGTGATGGATTAATGCTACAAAGAGAAATTAAACAACCAACTGTATTGTATTAAGATAATTGGAACTTTCTACTTTACATACCAAAAAAATTTACAATTAAAAATTAACATGTAATTTAGCAAATCTTACTCATTTATCTATGTGATATTTTCTGTGTATGCAAAATTTATAATATTTTTGATTAGCTAATAAGTATATGGTTTTAAAACTCATTGATTATACCCAGGCATTTTCCTCTCAATATATGCTAAACATAATTTAATATAGATTTTTTCTTGATAAAAATTGTTTCAAGGGAAAATGGCAGATAGGACACAGAATTATGTGCAGCTCCCACTTACACAGACCGAACAGCCTATGAAGACTCACATCTTGAACTTTTGCTCCGAGAATTACCACAGTAACACACTAGGAAAAGAAAAATAATTTACAGACGCTTTGAAAGGAGCACTTTGCCACTGCAAACTCCATGAGAAATCTGAAAAACTATGAGTTCCCAAAGAGTGAGAGGGGAAAAGTCTGCCTCTGAACACACATGCCTACTGGAGAACCCAAAAATCCAGATCACAGGAGAAGGATTTAACCTTATCTAGAGCTGAAACAGATGTAAGAAGCTGAGCAAATTATAAAAGTAGAAACAGCAGCAGGAAGAGCCCTGTAAGTACTCCTGGTCCCAGCTGGAGCCCAGGCATCTCTCACTTTATCTCACAGGGCTCTTTGGGGAGGGCAGCCAGCAGATTCAGGATGAGCCAAAGGGTATAGAAAGCTTCTAGTTGAACTATGTAATGATTTCCACTGAGCATGAATTTTCCTGAGCAGAATTCAGGGGGGCAAAAGGGAAGTGCAGATAAAAGTGCAGAAGTCACAGCTGATGGTGCAGACAGCTTGAGAGGGATAAGGCCTGAGAGCCCTGCTTGCTTTCTCAGAAGGGAGGCTTGAAGCCTGGGGCAAGATTTCACCCCTGTGCATCAGCTGCTTGGATATATACTCAGTACTGTTGGCAGGGCACAGTGAAAGTGAGACTTGGCTTGCTGGCTGCATAGGAGATGGGTGAGGCCTGTCATTGCCAGCTTTCCCCCACTTTCTTGGAGACCTGAATGGTGCAGCAGAGGCAGCCATAATCCCTCTTGGAGCATAATTCAACTGGCCTGAAAACCAATGCCCTACATCACCCTCAGTGGCCACAGGAAGCCCAACCCAAGGAGTAGCTGAGTTCAGACAAGCCTAACCCTGCCCCCACCTAATGGTTTTTCTCTTCCAGCACTGGTAGCTCAAGACAAAAGACATAAACGTCTTGGTAGCTCTATGGCGCAGCCAATTGCCTGAGACATCTGAATACTCATCCTGGATAATATATGGCAAGATTATATCCTTTTTCTAGTACTGCAGCTGGTGCTCTCTTGAAAGTGCCATCTCCTGACTGGAGGCCCACCAACTCTAGCCATGACAGCAACTTGTAACAGAAAAACCCTGCTATAAAGAAAGAGAAAACAACAGTTAATTCCACCACCTACAACATCCTGGCTAACTAGAGGTCCTGACTTTGTCCATGTGAAAACCTCACTGCTAGCATAACCAGCATTAAAGAAAACCGGTGCACTAAGCAAAAACACAACTAAAGACTCCAACAGAGTCCACTTTGCCCTTGCCACTTCCACTGGAGAGTGTGCTGGTGGTATTCATGGCTTGAAGACCTGAAGATAAATCTTATTGAGGGACTCTTTGCAGACATTTCCCAGCACCAGCTCAGAGCCCAGTAGCCCTGCTGGATGGCTAGACCCAGAAGGGCAATAACAATTATTGCAGTCCAGCTCTCAAGAAGACCCATCCTTAGGGTAAGGGAGAGAGCAGCACACAAAGGCATCACCCCATGGGACAAAGAATCTGAACAGCAGCTCTTGAGTTCCAGATCTTTCCCATCAAAAAAGTCTACCCAAATGAGAAGAAACCTGAAAAAAAATTCTGGGAATATGATAAAACAATGTTCCATAACACCCACAAAAGTTTACACTAGCTCTCCAGCAGTGGATCCAAACCAAGAATAAATCTCTGAATTTCCAGGAAAAGAACTCAGAAGATTGATTATTAAGCTACTAAAGAAGGTACCAAAGAAAGGTAACAACTAACTTAAATATATTTTTTTAATTACAGGATATGGATGAAAAAGTCTTCAGAGAAACATATATCATAAAGAAAAGATAATCACAACCTCTTGAAATGAAAGACACATTTAGAGAAATGCAAAATACACTGGAAAGTTTCAGGAATAAAATCAAACAAGTAGAAGAAAGAATTGCAGAGCTCAAAGACATCGCTTTTGAATTAACCCAATCCAACAAAGACAAAGAAAAAAAATTTTTAATGCACAAAGCCTCCAAGAAATATGGAATTATGTTAAATGACCAAACATAAGAATAATTGGTGTTCCAGAGGAAGAATAAAAGCTTGGAAAACTTATTTGAGGAAATAAGGAAAACAACCTTGGTCTTTCTAGAGATCTAGATATCTAAATACGAGAAACTCAATGAGCACCCAAGTAATTCAACACAAAAAGTATCAACAACAAGGCACCTAGTGATTAGGTTATCTAAAGTAAAGACAAAGGAAATAATCTTAAGAGCTTTGAGGCAAAACCATCAGGTAACCTGTAAAGGAAAACCTATGACATTAACAGCAGATTTCTCAGCAGAAACCCTGCAACCAGAAAGGATTAGGCTCCTATTCTTTGCCTCTTGAAACAAAATAATTATCAGCCAAGAATGTTGTATCCAGCAAAAGTAAACTTCATAAATGAAGAAAAAACAGTCTTTTTCAGACAAACAAATGCTAAGAGAACTTGCCAATACCAAGCCAGCACTACAAGAAATGCTAAATGGAGTTCTAAATCATGAAAAAAACAAAACTCAAAATAAACCAAAATGGAACCTCCTTAAAGCATAAATCTCACAGGATGTATAAAACAATAACACAATTTTAAAAAAAGGTATTCAAGCAAAAACTATCATGACAAATAGAACAGCACCTCACATATCAATACTAATGCTGAATATAAATGGCTTAAATGCTCCACTTAAAAGATAAAAAATGGCAGAATGGATAAAAATCTGTCAACCAAGTATTCGCTGTCCTCAAGAGACTTACCTAATACACGTGGACTTGCATGAACTTAAGATAAAGGGGTGGAAAAATACATTCCATGCAAATGGAAACCAAAAGTGAGCAAGAGTAGCTATTCTTATATCAGAATATTAGAAAAAAAAACAGACTTTAAAGCAAGAACAGTTAAAAAAGCAGGAATTTATATAATGATAAAAGCATTAATCCAACAGGAAAATATCACAATCCTATATATATACACATCTAACACAGGAGCTCCCAAATTTATAAAACAATTACTACCATACCTAAGACATGAGATAGATGACAACACAATAATAATGGTGAACTTTAATACTCCACTGACAGCACTAGACAGGTCACAGAGAAAGGAAGTCAACAAATAAATAATGAACTTAAATTATACTCTAGAAGAAATGGACTTAATAGACATTTACAGAACATTATATCAACAACTGTAGAATATACATTCTATTCATCAGCACATGAAGCATCCTCCAAGAGAGACAATATGATAGGCCAAAAAACAAGTCTCAGTAAATTTAAGAAACTCAAAATCATATCAAGTAAGTACTCTTTCAGACCACAGTGGATAAAATTGGAAACCATCTCCTAAAGGAACCCTCAAAACTATAGAAATACATGGAAATTAAATCATCTTCTCCTGAATGATCCTTGCATCAACAATGAAATCAAGATGGAAAATAAAAAATTCTTCATAAGGAACAATAATAGCAACACAACCTATCAAAACCTCTGGGACACAGCAGAAGTAGTGCTAAGAGGAAAGGTCATAGTATTATATGCCTACATCAAAAAGTCTGAAAGAGCACAAATAGAAAATCTAAGCTCACACCTCAAGGAGCTAGAGAAACAAGAACAAACCAAACCCAAATCCAGCAGAAAAAAATAAATAATTAAATAAAGATGAGAGCAGAACCAAATGAAATTGAAACAAAAAGAAAATATAAAAAATAAATAAAAAGCTGGTTCTTTGAAAATATAAACAAAATCAATAGACCATTATCAAGATTAACCAAGAAGAGAGAGATCCAAATGAGCTTAATTAGAAATGAAATGGGAGATATTACAACCAATACCACAGAAATACAAAAGATAATTTAAGGCTACTACAAACACCTTTATACACACAAACTAGAAAACTTAGAGGAGACAGATAAATTCCTGGAATTATACAACCCTCCTAGATTAAATCACGAAAAACTAGAAACTCAGAACAGACTAATAACAGGTAGCGAGATTGAAACAGTAATTTAAAAATTGCCAAGTAAAAAAAATCCAGGAATAGATGGACTCACAGCTGAATTCTGTCAGATTTTCAAAGAGGCAGTGGCAGGATTCCTACTGAAACTCTTCCTAAAAATAAAGAAAAGGGAATCCTCTTTAAATCATTCTGTGAAGTTAGTATAACCCTAATACCAAAACCAGGAAAGGACATTAAAAAAAAAACAAAAACTACAGACCAATATCCATAATGAACATAGATACAAAAATCTTCAACAAAGTACTAGCTAACTGAATCCAGCAGTATATAAAGAATGTAATACATCATGATCAACTGAGTTTCATATGAGGGATACAGACTCAGTTTAACATACACAAGTCAATAAATATAATACATTACATAAACAGAAATAAAAACAAAAATTATATGATCATCTCCATAGATGCAGAAAAAGCATTTGCCAAAATACAACATCCCTTTATGATTAAACCCTCACCAAAACTGGCATAGAAGGGACATACTTTAAGATCATAAAAGCCATTTAGGACATAGCTACAGCCAACATTATACTGAATGAGGAAAAGTTGAAAGCACTTTTCCTGAGAAATGGAACAAGACAAGGATGCCCACTTTCACCACTTCTATTCAACATAGCATTGGAAGTCCTAGCCAGAGCAATCAGATAAGAGAAAATAACAAAGAGCATTCAAATCAGGAAAGAGAAATCAAACTGTCACTATTAGCTAATGAGATGATCATATACCTAGAAACCCTAAAGACTTATCCAAAAAGTTTCTAGATCTGATAAATGAATTCAGTAATGTTTCAAAATGCAAAATCATTGTACACAAATCAGTAGCACTGCTATACACCAACAGTGATCAAGCTGAGAATCAAATATATATATATATATATATATATATATATATATATATATATAAACTCCTTTAGCAATAACTGTGATAAATAAATAAATAAATAAAATATTTAGGAATACACCTAAACAAAGAGGTGAAAGATCTCTACAAGACAAACTGCAAAACTGCTGAAAGAAATCATCAGTGACACAAACAAATGGAAACACATCCCAAGCTCATGGATGGGTAGAATCAATATTGTGAAAATTACCATACTACCAAAAGCAATCTACAAATTCAGTGTAATTCCCATCAAAATACCATTATCATTCTTCACAGAACTAGAAAAAAACAAATCCTAAAATTAATGTGGAACCAAAAAAGGGTCTACATAGCCAAAGCAAGACTAAACGAAAAGAGTAAATGTGGAGGCATCATATTACCTGACTACTAACTATCCTGCAAGGCTATAGTTACCAAAACAGCATAGTTCTGGTATATAAATAAGCGGACAGACCAATGGAACAAAACAGAGAACACAGAAATAAAGCCAAATACTTATAGCCAACTATCTTCAACAAAGCAAACAAAAACATAAAGTGGGGGAAAGACAACCTTTTCAACAAATTGTGCTGGGATATTTGGCTAGCCACATGTAGGAGAATGAAACTGGACTCTAATATTTAACCTTGTACAAAAAATCAACTCAAGATGGATCAAAAACTTAAATCTGACACCTAAAATCATAAAAGTTCCAGAAGATAACATCGGAAAAACTCTTCTAGTCATTAGATTAGGCAGAGTTCATGACCGATAACCCAAAAGCAAATGCAACAGAAACAAAGAAAGATAAATGGGAATTAATTAAATTAAAAAGCTTCTGCACAGCAAAATGAATAATCAGCAGAGTAAACAGACAACCCACAGAGTAGGAGAAAATATTTGCAAACTGAGGTTTTGATAAAGGACTAATATCCAGAATCTACAAAAAACTCAAAGCAAATCAGAAAGATAAAAACAAACAATCCCATCAAAATGTGAGCTAAGTACATGCATAGACAATTTTCAAAAGAAGATATATAAATTGCCACCAGACATATGAAAAAAAATACTCAACATCACTAATTATCAGGGGAACCCAAATCAAAACCACCATGCAATAACACCTTACTCCTGCAAAAATGACCATAATTTAAAATAAAAAAAGAATAGATGTTAGTGTGGATGTAGTGAAAAAGGAACACTTTTATGCTACTGGTCGGAATGTAAACTAGCATAACCACCATGAAAAACAATATGGAGACTCCTTAAGGAACTAAAAGTAGATCTACCCTTTGATCCATCACTTCCACTACTGGATATCTATTAAATAATGGTACTAGAAGCAACCTGGATGGAGTTGGAGACCATTATTCTAAGTGAAGTAACTCAGGAATGGAAAACCAAACATTATATGCTGTCATTTATAAGTGGGAGCTAATTTATGAGAATGCAAAGGCATAAGAATAATATAATGGACTCTGAGGACTCAGGTGAGAAGGGTGGGAGGGGGGATGGAAGATAAAACTCTACATATTGTGTATAGTGTACACTGCTCAGGTGATGGGTGGACCCAAATCTCAGAAATCACCACTAAAGAACTAATCAATATAACCAAACACCACTTGTTCCCCCAAACCTATTGAAATAATAATAATTAAACTGTTAAAAAATTTTTTTTTCTATCTCTATGGTGCCTGAGGTATATCTAGGAATAGAGGAAGATTCAGGATTTACTTAGAATCTATCTGAATATCATTAGGTTAAGTGATGAATCTGATGTCCCAATTATTTTTAAAAATAATAATTAGCTTACTGAGTTCCAATTAGTTCTAAACACTTTACCATGTTAGCTCATTTAATAATCACAGAAACTTTATGAGGTACAGACTATTATTATCACCATTTTACAGATAGAAAAACTGACTTTCAAATATAAAGTTTCTTTTGATCATATGTTCCAGTTATAATTCTTATATTCTTTTCTTGGAAGCAATCACTAGCATAAGTTTGGTATATACTCATTAATTTCATTTTAAATTTTTACATTCAAATGTCTACCTATAAAAATATATCATAGCATGTTACGTGTTTCAAATATACATATGGTATCAGACTGCATGTGTAATTCTGAAAATTAATTTTCTAAAGATATAGACATATTGAAATATGTCTTGCTTACTCCTTTAAGTTGTTACATTTGAGTCCAACAATTTTAATTTTACAATTACAGATATGAAAGCTGAGGTATTCTGATTTAATAAAGCTAAGTTATTGAATGAACATTTAGTTCCTCTTAGACTCTCAGTCTAATACCTCTTCTACCACACAGCAACCACTTTCAGTTACATCCTATGTGATGTTGCATGATTCAGCACTCTGAATTTCAGAATAGTCATTAGTGGACCTTCCAGAAGATGATACTCCTGAATTAGATGATCTCTATTTTCAAAATCCTAAAGTCACAACTCTGTTATCTACTTGTTTCATCAGGGCTATTTTTAAACATTTCCTTACGCATATGTTGGCTCCTTTGTGTTACATTTTGTGCGTTTTCTTGAAATCTCTCATGGTTCTGATCACATAAATAGGGAGGAATAAAGATTGTGAAACTGGTGTGATTACTCTCATGCATTGATCTGTCCACAGTGCCCTCTAAAAAGCATTCCCGGGATGGGCTTTTCTGTGTACTCTGCTTAATCTCTCCATTTTTACTCAGATACTAACTTAGTGCTACCAAACAAACAAATGTGACTAAAATATTGCAAATTGTCTTTTTTATGTTACCATTGTTATAACTGTTCTTTATACAAACTTTTGCATGTGTATGTAGTTTCTTTAGCTTTGTAAAACATTTACAAGAATCTAATAAATGTAATTAATGATAGTTTCAGTAGTCTTTTCATTATAAATGATTGAAGGCTTATGCATTCATTTTTAACTTCAAAGGCAAACCTTCCAAATAATTTTGTGTCATGTGAAAAAATTTCTGAATTCAACAAGTTCTAGGATTTTTGTTTATTCTTTGAGTATATTTTTAGTCTCCAGTTTCCTTACAGCTCTAGTCTCTGATAAATATCCAGAGGATTAATGTTTTAGTGAAAGTTAGCTTGTCACCTTCAAAAGGAAACCTCTTCAAATCAAAGCCTCTTTGCGCCTTGACTACAATGTAAATTTTAAATAAACACTTTAAAAAAAGAGAAATAGTTGTTTCTTCAGCTATTTGCCTGTTTGTACCAATTTGTATCCATGTCATATATTCATGCACAAACACATTTTATCTATATATATATAATATATAATATTATATAAAAAATAACTATATTACTCACATTTGCTTGTGTGGTCTCACTAAATTAGCCACATATTCAATATGTATATAAATATAAATATTATATACCTTATAATATTTATATAAATATAAGCTAATTATAAGTATGTTATATATAATATATAAAATATATTTATATATTATAATATATAAGTATTATATATATTAATGTTTCCTTAAATATATATGTGCATATAAATGTGTGTACATAAATGTACAAATATGTGTATATATATATACGTGTGTGTCTGTGTGCGTGTGTAAGTATACATAAATGTTTTAGAGATATTTTTATATGTAGACATTCCAAGGGAAGCCTCTATAAAGTAACAATAAAAATGCCAATCAAAGTAGCAAATGTACATTACTTCAGTTAATTTAAACATTTTACTACAGTTCATATAGCTTCAGGTGATATAAATCCATAAATATACCATGAATATATCACAGAATCACTTTGCAATGATTTTTAAGGTTTTGAGTTCTAATGTCTAAGTTTGGTTTCTCCAGCACAATAAGTTGGTATATCCTAAAATTTTATTAGATCCCCCATATGCTAGAAAAGAGCAACATAAATAGCAAATGAACATGACAAAATTGTTTAATGTCAATAAAGCACTAGAATAAAGTATATGGATGTTACTATTAATTTCTTCAGACTACTAATTCATAATTTTCATTTTTTCCTTCATTTGTTACCTTCTTACCAAGGTCTAATGTGAAAAGTAAAATGATACAGTAAACCAATGCTAAAAAGGGAAATTTCTGAAAGAAGATATCAAAATACTTTCATAAATCTACAATTGATTAGGGAAATAATGTGGTGATTTTATAAACTTATAACTGTTTACCATCTATTATGTAATTCTGAGACCGTCCTTGGTTTCCTTTCTCTACATTTTCAGATGGTTAATGGTAATTTTGTTTCTTTGTCTGAGAAATCTTACTGCTCTAGAAATCGTATTGGTCTAGAAATCATCAGTTTTTCCACAGCTTCCATAGCTATAGACTGTTGCATTTGTCATCACAAAATTATGCTACACAATTTAAGTTTTATTTAATGACATATCTGACAAATGTTTTTTAAAATACTGACTCATTTTAATTTGACTACTTCATAATAGCATCCAGGGAAGCACCTTGAATGTTTCCAAATCCATTTTAGGCTAGCTCCTTCTGGGAGGTTTTCATGCTGTTAGCTAATCTCATCCCTAGTGATTTAATTATTGTTTAACACACAAAAAAGTATTATTTTCCTGTGATTTGCCTGTTTCACCCTTTTCTCTAATTCTCAGTGCCAAACCTTACAATAAACTTAATAGGAGGCATAAAGTCTTTGGTAGAGTTAACTAGAGTACAACATGGGGGTACTTCTGCATGTTTGACTTTAAAAAAAAATGAGAAAATTTATAATATAGGTAGTGTTCAATTCCATTTTATTACTTTCTTATGTATCTGATTTAAATCCTTCATCCTGGAGAGTGCCAGATTAAGGCTATTTTTATACAAAATGAAAATATTATTTTCAGGTGTATTTATAGTTCCATTATACTTTTGAGAACATGCATTTTCATACAAATGTCATGTTATAATCTTAGTTTCATGGCTTAGTTAAAATACAATGGGTAATGAACTAGCATACACTAAAAAGTGTATTTGACCTAAAACATAGGGTAAGAAGCTTATAAGAACAATATCAATAATGAGTTCCATAAAAATTTATAAGAAAATAACAGTATATGGTAGGATGATATTTAAAGTATTTATGGATGCCAATTCTGTTCATTTAATTTCCAATTTCATACTGTAACTGTGCTATTCTCTTATTTTGGCCTATGAAGATATGAGTGTGGCATTGTCTACGCTGGAGGAGGATGGTCCTAGAGTAAGTGTTGGACCAAAATGCCAAATTCATAATTTATGACTGAAAAAATATAACTTTCCAAAAAAGAAAACAAAATAAGCAAAAATGAAACAAAATAACCATGAAAAATGCAGAAGACAAGATCAGGCAGAAGGAGCCACTACCCAAGCCATTACCACTACCACTATTCTGTAAATAAAAGATTAGAAAGGAATACAACAAGAATATTAGATGCTAATGGCATAAACCTGTACCCTTCTCTGTTCTCTGATCAAAATCCAAAGTTGAGGCTATAATATCTCCAAATAAGTTAAGACCCTAGCAGAAAAGACATGTACCCATTCTTGGTATGGAATTCTTAAAAGTATTGACACTTTCCAAATCATCTTTCTCACTATAAATGGTGCGGGAACAGTAAAGCAGAAATAGCTGCATTGGGTGTTTGCAACAGTTCGGGCTTAATAATAGTTTCAGGCAAGCAAAGCATGCATCTGAACATTCCTAGAGCCAAAGAAGACTGTGATACATAGCTACAGCTGCAGGGCAGCCTATGACCTAGAGAGCTTTTACTGGTATAATAAGAAACTAAATCTTTCGTTTCAGAAGGCTGAGTTAAAAATAGGGCATCTGCTTAGATGCACATATGGGAGTGAATGTATTAATTTCTCTGACATCAGATGAAATATTTCTTGCTACAGTGTTGCTGAAATGTTGCTGAGAATGTGGTGAAAATCTGTAATTAAAACAAATATATAAATGCTCTATCTTACAGATAGAATTACTCCTGATACAGGCTTTATAAAATATATAATTTAGAAGTACATTCAATGTCTAGATACAGTGAGTTTCCATATATCTAATGTATAAAATCATCACTGAAAATAGCAAATATTTTAAAGTCAAATACCTATTACTTATCTTTAGATAATAATTATTTGGCAAAATATTGTGATCAATTTCAAACTTTAAGATAAGTAAAAATTTGGATTATGCTTTATAATTTTAGTTTTATAGTAACAAAGTCTCTATACATAAAGAAAAATCACTTTCTCAATCTTACAAAACCTAAAGTGCCCTTTTCCCCCAGTACCATTTCAACGTGCATGTTACTATTTTTTCCAGACACACTAGATTTAACCTTACTTTTAGCTTTGTTTATTCAGATATTTCAGATTTTTTAACCTGAAAAAAATCTAAATCCTTTTAGTGGTTAACTCTGAGGGCCATTATTTTAATGTACAAGTAATGCCAGGCTCATAGATTACAAGCAATAAATAAAGCTCAATATGTATTTGTGCAGTGCAGTTCTTCAGGCATGCTTCTACCAACCTAGTTCTCCTCTGTTTCTCATTTGTACTTTTCAGGAATAATTGTAAACTGGGAATGTAACATTTTAAGAGGAAGCTGGCCTGAACAGCTAGGCTCTGTTCCCCTCCCTCTTCCCAGAAACAGGATGTCCTTATCATTTTAGCCCAGTGTTTCATGTGGGAAAAAAAAAAAAAGAACACAGGGTGGATTGATTTCTGGGGTTCCTCAAATGGGGCACACGTAGTAGAAATGTCTTTCACTTGGGCAGCTTTCTTGATCCCCAGGACATTGGCTCACAATGAATCCTAGGCTTCTGTTGTTTCAGGTTGTGTACATGTCAGTAATAAAGCCACCTCATGTAACTTGTTATGTGTGGGTGTTCTGTTGCATTGGACTCAGATAAGTTGGTAACTAGTGTAAAGTGAACCTGCTTCCACAGAGATGATAGTCTACTCGATATGAAACATAGGTACAAAAGAGTGATGCCTGCAGAGCCTGAATGTCTACATGAACTCTGAGTGGTCAGATATGGAAGCATAATTCTGCCAAGTCACTCGTTATCCCTTTAGGTTGTCAGGTATAGGTGTGTTTAACAAGTTTACCAGCTTTATCTGAAAACATTAAATTTAACAAGTTAACTTTACAAAATACACCTAACATGGTCAACTTAATTTATACCTATGGACAGGAGGCATGAGCTAGTTGTTCAACTCCACTTTTTTCATATCTCCACAATGAACACCTGAAAGGAGTGGTAATAGGGGGGTTATTTTAAAAGTATTTGGGAAGAATTTCAATTTTGCTTTACATTATTTTACTTAATGTTTGACAAACATGTTAATTGTTTAGCTAAAACAAAGTATTTAAGAAAAGAAAACTGTTTTCTGGAGCTGTCTATGTTACATTTCTTGACTAGGAAGATAAAATGCTTTTCCACTTCTTTATAAATAAATGAATTATTTCAATTTAAGTAAGGTGGCATTTATGCTCAATCCAAAGTGAAAAGATTCTTTAACCTTGTAACTTTGTTATAAGACTGTGTAACTTCTTATATAACTAATCATATAAGAAGCATATTGTTAGTGGAGAGGGTCCAACGTCTTTTATGGCATCTCCATGCTACTTCCATACTTTCCTTAGGATTAGTCAGTTATATAGACAACTTTTAATTCCCTAAGGACACTCCAATTATTTTTTTTTCCAGGCTTACTGAAGTTAATTTTCATACAATAAAACTGTTTCTTGGTATACAATTTAATGTGTTTTGACAAATTTGAAAGTGGTATAACCACCATCTGAATTGAGATACACAACATTTCTATCATCTCAAATGTTTCCTGTGCCACTTTGCAATCAACCTTCTCCCCACATCCATCATTGCTGAACCAGGATCTGGCTATAATTGTCCTCATTTCTGTTTCCATATTTTCCCATTTCCAGAAAATCATATAAATTTGCAGTGTATAGATATTTTGTGTCTAGCTTATCTCGTTTAGCAAGATTTCTTGAGATTTAGCCCTGTTGTTGCATATAACAGTGATTTGCTATTTTATTTCTGAGTAGTAGTTACTATGCATAAACTACAATCTTTTTAAATCCTGTATTTATTCATCCAATAAGTTGATTATTATTTGGGTTGTTTTCAGTTTAGGATTACTGTGAATGAAGGTGATACAAATGTTCATGTACTAATTTTATATGAACATATGTTTTTCTCTTTTGTGAATAACTGAAAGTAGTATTTCACTGTCTTATAGTATGTATAAGTTCATAAGACTTTGTCAACCCCTCATCCATAATGGTTGCACAACTTTGTATTTTCACCAATGTATGGTATTTATACTTACCTGAATTCTTACCAGCACTGTAATCTTTTTGCTTTTTCATGTATTAGCCATTCTAGTAGATATATTTTAATATAACATTGTGATTTTAATTTACATTTCTCAAATAACTAATGATGTTGAAAAGATGTTTATGCTCTTGTCAATAATTTCATCTTTGATAGATGTCTACTCAAGTCTGTTATCTACTTTTTAATAAGATTGTCTTTAATTAAGTTATAAATACTTTTCATATTTTCTGGATAAAAGTTCTTTATAAAAATGTTTTTAGCAATAATTTTCTCTCATTCTATAACTTGCCTTTCTTATATTTTTAGAAGAACAGAAGCATTAAACTTTGACAGTTTATTAATTTTTCCCTTTTTAGGATTTTTGTCTCATGTTGAAAAAATAATTTCCTAAACAAATGTTACAAATATTTTTTCTGTGATTTTTTTAAAAGAAATGTTATAATTTCAGCCATAACATAAAGTTTACCCACCTAAAATTGAATTTTATATATGGTACAAGATATAAGTCAAGGTTAATATTTAGTTGATCTACCATGATTTGTTAAAAAGACTCAGTTTTTACCAATGAATTATATTAGCACATTTAATTTTGTAAAAATCAATTAAATATGTATATGTTGGTATATTCTCTGTTTTGTTTCATTGATCCACATGTCTGTATCTTTGCCAATTATTTACTCCTTGGTTATTACAGGCATATAAGTTTATTTTAATGTTGTTTGGTTAATGTAGGTCCTCTAGCTATCCATATAACATATCAAATAAGCTTATCAAGGTGTTCAAAAATTCTCCTGATATTTTGACTGTGATTTCATTGAATCTATGTAGCAATTGGGAGAATTGCTACCTTAACAATACTCAGTTGTCCAGTCCATAAACTCAGTATATATTTATCTACATATGTTGATAAATTTTAATCATTTTCATCTATATTTATTAGTTTTAAGCTCATAATTCACATATTCTCTTTAGTTTTATAACTAAGTATATTTTGTTATTGCTGTTATCAATGGTATTGGGTTTTGTTTCTGTCACATTTTAGATATACATTTGATTTTTTATTTATCTTTTATTCTGAAACCTGAATCAAATCATGTACTACTATTCAAAGTTGATTTTTTTTTCAAGATTATTTAGGGGTTTCAATGTGTTTTTTTTTGTTTTCTTAACACACACACACACACACACACACACACATATCACAGTGTTATTTCTTGTTTTTTATATTAATTATATTAATGCCTTTTTATTTTTCTTACTGTATTTCACTGACTGACTTTCAGTAGAATGTTAAGTAAAAATAGAGACAGTGAATATCATTGCTCTCTTTTGAGATTTTAAAGGAGAAGAATTCAGTCATTCACCATTAAGTACAATAAGTGAGTTTCTCACAGATTACCTTTATTGGGTTGAGAAAGTTACATTTCATTCCTAGTTGGCTGAAAATTTATTTCATGCACATATGTTGAATTTTGTACAGCATATGTCTGCATATGGTGAGATCATTATTTATTTCTTAGTCTGTTGATAGGATGATTCACATTAATCAATTTTTAAATGTTGAATTAATTTTTCATCCCTGAAATAAATTCCATGTTGTCAACATTTATACTTTTTTAATACACTTAGATAATATTGATTTAAAAAATTGTGTGTTCATATTTGTGAAGGATATTGATCCATAGTTTCCTTTTCTTGTAATGGCTGTCTGTCATTGATGTCAAGATAATGTTGGCCTCATTAAATGAATTGAGAAGTGTAGATGTTATCCATAATTATTATTAGTTATTTCTCAAATGTTCTATAGACTTCATGAGTTAAATCATCTGGGGCTTTCTTTTTGGGAGCTATTTAATAATATATTTAATTTACGTAATATTTAAAGCGTTGCTAATTCTTCTTGGTTTGTTACTTTAGACCTTTATAGAATTTGCCAATTTAACTAATTTGGTAAATTTATTTAGACCAAATTATTCATAATATATTTTCCTTTAGTAGCTTTAGGATCTTCATTCCTGACATTTGCAATTTATGTTTCTGTGTGTGTGTGTGTGTGTGTGGTGTGTGTGTGTGTGTGTGTATATACATACATATGTATATATGTATGTATATATATATATATATGATATAGGTTTGTCTTAGCTATTTATAAATGTTATTGTGTTTTCAAAAGCAAATATTGGCTCACTGATTTTTTGTAAATTTTTTTCTGTTTTTAACTTTCTTGATTTCTGCTTTTATATTTATTACTTTCTACCATCCATTTGCTTTAGATTTAATTTTGTATATTCTCATGGAGAAAGTGTTGAATCTTCATTATCCAGTGCATAATATCTGCATTTTAATGCGTATTTTTAGGCCATTAACTTTTTTCTTTTTTTTTGAAACAGGATCTCATGCTATCACCCAGGCTGGGTTCAGTGGTACAATCATGGAACATAAAGATGCACCACCACACCTGGCTAATTTTTTATTTTTAAGGACAGGTTTCCCTGTGTTGCCAAAGCTGGTGGTAAACCCCTGGGCTCAAGTAATCATCCTGCCTTTGCTTCCCAAAGTGCTGGGATTACAGGCATGAGCCACTGCACCTGACCACCATTTATTTTTAATGAACATTTGGTTATTCCTTTGTCATTACTACTGTTTCATTAAATATATTGTGCAAGACAGCACTCCACATCATAGGATTATCTAGCACAAAATGTCAATAATACTTAAGAAACACTGCTCCAAACTGATATGCTGTTGCATTTCTGGCCTATATACATTTGTTAAAATTTTAGTGCATTCTTTGTGATTAGCTTTTAGAGCAGCCACTTCTTTCTATGCTATGCTAAAAGTGAAACAGTCGTGTTAAAAAAAGATTCTAACTATGTGTTTCCAGGAATTAAACATTTCCTCTAGATTTTCCAGTTGGTGTGCATGGAGATGTTCCAAGTGGTCTTGAATGATCTTTTGTATTTCTGTGATATCAATTGTAATATATCCATTTTCATTTTTGATTAAGATTATTTGGATATTCTTTCTTCATTTATTGATTGATCCAGCTGGTGGTTTATCAATTTTCTTTATCTTATCAAAAAACTAAGTTTTTATTTCATTGATCCTTCATATTTCTGTTGTTTCAATTTCATTTAGTTCTGCTCTAATCTTTGTTATTTCTTTTCTTCTGCTAGCTTGGGTTTGGTTTGTTTTTGTTTCTCTAGTTCCTTGAGGTGTGTCATTGTGTTCTCAAATTGTAATCATTCTGTCTTTTTATTTTATTTTATTTTATTTTTTGATATGAGGTGAGGTCTCGCTCTGTCCCCTGGGATGGTACAATGGTAAATCCATGGCTTATCGTAGCCTCAAACTCCTGTGCTCAAGCCATCCTCTTGCCCCAGCCTTCTGAATAGCTGGGCCTACAGGTATGTGCCATGGTCTGGCTAATTTTTATTTTATTTTATTTTTGGCAGAGATGGGGTGTTGTTATTTTGCCCAGGCTGGTCTCAAATTCCTGGTCTTAAGTGATCCTCCCATTTGGTCTTCCAAAGTACTGGGATTATAGAAGTAAGTCAGCCAACCCAGGCTTTCTGTTTCTTTTCTGTAGGCATTTAGGCTATAAAGTTTCCTCTTGGCACTGCTTTTGCTGTATCCCAGAAGTTTTGATAATTTGTGTCACTGTTATTCATTTTGAAAAATTTTTAATTTCCATCTTGATATCATTGTTGACACAAAGACAGAAACAGATTATTTAATTTCCATGAATTTTTTTGCTTATGGGGGTTCCCCTTGAAATTGATTTCTAAATTTATTCCACTGTGGTCTGAAAAGATATTTGATACAATTTTGAGTTTTTATAAATTATTGAGACTTGTTTTATGGCCTGTCTTATGGGCTATCTTGGAAAATGTTCCATGTGCTGATGGGAAGAAAGTACATTCTACAGTTTTAGAGTAGAATGTTCTGTAAATATCTATTAGACTTGTTCAAGAGTCCAGACTAAGTCCAGTGTTTCTCTGTTGACTTTCTGTCTCAATGATCTTTTTAGTACTGTCTGTGAAGTATTAAAGTCCCCCCAATATTGTGTTCCTGTTTATCTTTTTTCTTAACACTATGACTATTTGTTTTATAAATCTGGGTGCTCAAGAGTTAGGTGCATATACACTAAAGATTCTATCTTCGTATTGAATTGACACATTTATCCTTCTTTGTCTTTTGGTACTGTTTTTGTTTTAAAGTCTGTTTTATCTGACTTTAACATGAACTAATTTAAGTGAGGCATTTAGACCATTTGCTTTTGAAACTAATATTGCTATGTGAGGTACTGTCCTACTCATCACTTTGATTGTTACCTAGTTGTTTTGATTATTGCTTTGTTGTGTTTATTACCTAGGTGTTTGACTGCTACCCAGCTGCTTTGTTTTCTCATTGTGTTACTCTTTTATATGTCCTGTGAGTTTTATACTTTCAAATCCATAGTTGTGTATCAGCTATTTGTTTCCATATTTAGAACTTCTTTAGCATTTCTTGTATGGCTGGTCAAGTGGTGACATATTTCCTCAGATTTGCTTGTCTGAGAAAGATTTTATTTCTCCTTGATTTATGAAATACTTTTTCTAGATACAAAATGTTTGGCTGTTGGTTATTCTGATTGAGAAGACTAAATATAGGACCCTAATCCTTCTGGCTTTTACACTTTCTGGTGAGAAGGCATCTGTTAGTCTAATTGGTTTTCATTTATAAGTTATCTAATGCTTTTATTTCACTGCTCTTAGAATTCTTTTCTTCATGTCAACTTAATGTAATGTCATCATATAAAGCTGCCATGCAGAAAAGAATTCTAAGAGAATGATGAATATATTCTTGTTAATGCCTTTTTTTTTTGCAATTAATCTTCTAGGAGTTCCTTGAGCTTCCTGTATTTGATTTATAAATCTCTAGCATGACCAGGAAAGTCTTCCTCAGTTATTCCTTCAAATAGGTTTTCTAAACCTTTTGATGTTTTTCCCATGCAAGAACACCTATGATACTTAGGTTTGAACATTTTACATAATCCCACATTTCTTGGAGAATTGTTCATTTCCTTTAATTATTTTTTTTTACATTTTTGGTAGCTCTGGGACTTTCCATGTGAACAATGCCTATATGAGCGAACCACATTTTAATATAAAATAGTAAATTGAAACTAAAAACTGTACCAATTCAAAAACCACCCAACCATCATTAAAGACTTTCTACTCTAACCAATCAATATTGTTTCCTTGTACAACCAAAATTGTCTTGCTTTTACAACCAAGTGGTACCAATTTCTTCTCTTGCTCTTCCATGTGGAGTGTTAATCATGTACAGTCTAGTGATGCCCCATTCATGAATCCCAGAAACCTCAAATTAGCTATTAAAAATACAAACAGGCTTACATTTTTCTTTTATCAGTTTATACATGTCATCTTTCCTAACAGGATTTTGTTAGTCTTTGGATATTAGTTTCCTTGGTTGTCTTACAATTTCAGCTTTTGACAAGAAAAGTTAAGTTTATTGATGATTTCATTTTTCTCATAATTAGTCTCAGAGTAACATTCTCCTGTAGTTTTTTAAATAATAGGTGGAGACAGAATTTTATTTATTTTCTTTCTCTTTATTATTTTGTAATTTTTCTGTGAATAAACTATCCAGAAGTAAAGACATCAAAATTTTCTTCATTATAAAAAAACTCTCACATTAAATTTTAAGTATAAGTAATATCATACAAAAAGGCATGCTTCACAATGATAAGAACTATGACCTGGAGTTTCTCTAGGTTCATGTACAGTACACATTTTTAAAACTCTTAAATACATAAAACTTAGATTACGGAGTGCCCCACTAAATCAGATATTTCAATGTGGTTATCTATCATACTCTAACAGAAAGTCATTAAAAAAGATCTTGAATTAGGCATTCAAGTAAGATAAAATTCCTGCTGCTAGTACAGTGGTACAATGCCCTGGTGTTATACTGAAGGCTGCATTTGCTTATATATGTGTGGGTGTTGGAGTTAGTGTTTGGAACAGAAAGAAAATAGGGTCATATGCTCAAATGAACATTTTAATAACTTAGTAACTAAGTACTTGTATAGGTTAGCCACGTTAAGCTATTTACAAATAAATGTATTTACCTTAAAACTCTTAAAATGAAGGAATTAGACCTGGGGCTGGGTTGAGGGAGTTTGCTGCCTTGAAGGGAAGGACACAATACTGGTTGGTTTGCCACCTGCTGACTATAGAACCCTTGGACCTGAGTGAACATCAGCAGTAGCCAGGCAATGGTTACTCAGGCATTGGATGAGATTTAGTGCCATACTGGTTTTGGTGGTGCTACCCATGCAGTGGTGGCCACAGTGGTACTTGTGTCATCCATTCCCCAAATCCAGACAGATTGGCACAGAGAGAGACTGATTGAGGAAAAGGAAGGGAAAAGAATATGAGTCTCTCCCCTGGTAATCCAGGGAATTCTCCTGGATATTACCCAAGACCACCAAAGCTATACTTCTATGAGCCTGCAAGAGTCACAGCAATCCTGGGATTTAAGTGCCCACTAATGCAGACATGGCTGCAATGATCAAAGATTTACATCACAACTATCAATTCCCTTTATATATTTGGAAAACCTCTCAAGAAAGACAGAAACAAACAAACCCAAACTTTGAAGACTACAAAAATACCTGACTCTTTGATGCCCAGACATTAATGATCATCCACAAATATCAAAATCAGCCAAAAAAACACAACCTCAGCAAATGAATTAAATGAAGCACCAATGATCAATGAGGGGTAACAGAGATACTGACATTTTTTACAGAGAATTCAAAATAGCTATTTTGAGGAAGCTCAAAGAAATTCAATATAACAAAGAGAAGGAATTTGGATTTTTTTTTTTTTTTTTTTTTTTTTTTGAGGCAGAGTCTCACTCTGTCACCCAGGCTGGAGTGCAGTGGTGCAATCCCGGCTTACTGCAACCTCTGCCCCCCAGGTTGGAGCAATTCTCCAGCCTCAGCCTCCTGAGTAGCTGGGATTACAAGTGCCTGTCACCACGCACAGCTAATTTTTGTATTTTTAGGAGAGATGGGGTTTCACCATGTTGGCAAGGCTGGTCTTGAACTCTTGACCTTGTTATCCACCTGCGTCAGCCTCCCAAAGTGCTGGGATTACAGTCATGAGTCACCAGGTCCAGACAGGAATTCAGAATCTTATCAGATAAATTTAACAAAGAGGTTGATATAACTTTAAACATTCAAACAGAATTTCTGGAGCTGACAAATGACATTTGCATACTGAAAAACACATCAAAGTCTCTTAACAGCAGAGCTGATCAAAGAGAAGATAAAATTAGTGAAGTTGAAGACAGGCTATTTGAAAATGCAAAGTCAGAAGAGACAAAATAAAAAAGAATAAAGCACAACTATAAGGTCTAGAAAATTGTCTCAAAAGGGCAAATCTAAGAATCCTTGGCCTTACAGAGAAGATAGAGAGAGAAATTGGTGAAGAAAGTATATTCAAAGGGATAACAAAAAAAAACTTTCCAAATCTAGGGAAAGATATAAATATTCAAGTATAAGAAAGAGAACACCATGTAGATTTAATACAAAGAAGACTACCTTGAGGCATTTAATAATCAAACTCCTGAAATTCAAAAATAAGCAAAGTATCTTTTAAAAAGCAATAGAAAAGAAACAAGTAACAAATGGAACTCCAATACATCCAGCAGAAAACTTTTTAGTGGAAAACTCACAGACCAGGAAACAGTGAGTGGCATGACATATTTAAAGTGCTGAAGAAATAAATTTATCCTAGAATAGTATATTCAGCAAAAATATTTCTCAAACATGAAAGAGAAATAAAAACTTTCCCAGATAAATGAAAATTGAGAGATTTCATCAACACCAGGCCTTTCCTACAAGAAATGCTAAAGAGAGTTCTTTAATCTGAAATAAAAGGACAATAATAAGTAATAGAAAATCATCTCAAGGTACAAAACTTACTGGTGCAAGTAATCACACAGAGAAACACAGAACATTATAAAACTATAACTGTGGTATGTAAACTAATCATATCTTGAGTAGAACGACTACAAGATGAACCTATCACAACTACCTACAACAACTTTTCAATATATAGACAGTATAAAAAAATATAAACAACAACATAATTAAAGGGGAGGAGATGAAGTTAATGTGTAGAATTTTTAATTGGTTTTATCTTTGGTTGCTTTTATAATCAGTGTTTTCATCAATTTGAAATAATAAATTATAAGATAGTATTTGCAAGCCTCATGGTCACCTCAAAGCAAAAAACCTGCAACAGAATCACAAAAATTAAGAAAAAGAAAATTAAAACATATCACCAGAGAAAATTACCTTCACAAAAAGAAACCCAGGAAGGAAGGAAGGATGGAAGAGAAGACAATAAAAGAAGCAGAAAACAAGTGAAAAAATGGGAGGAGGGAAGTTATTACTTATCAGTAATAAGATGGAATGCAAATGGAATAAACTCTTCAATCAAAAGACATAGAGTTAAAAAAAATGTGTTTTTCATTGGATGAAACAGGTTAAAACAAGACTCCATGATCTGTTGCCTACAACAAACAGACTTCACCTAAAAAGAAGCATATAGAATGAAAATAAAGGGATGGAAAAAGATATTTCACATCAATGGAAACTAAAAAAGAGCAGGAGTAGCAATACTTGTATCAGACAAAATAAAATTCAAGACAAAAACAGTAGAAAGAGGCAAAGAACATCATTATATGATAATAAAGGGGACAATTCAGCAAGAAGATATAATTGTAAATATATATACATCTAACACTGGTGCACCCAGATGTATTGTAGCTAAAAAGATAGACAGAAATACAATAATATATTGGGACTTCAACAACCCACTTTCAACTTTAGACAGATCTTCCAGACAGAAAGTCTAAAAAAGAAAGATCACACTTAATCTACACAATAGACCAAACAGGCCTAAGAGATATCTGCAGAACATTTGATCTAACTGCTGCAAAATAAACATTCTTCTCCTCAGCACATTGATCATTCTGAACAACAGACCATATATAAAGCCCCAAAACAAGTCTTTAAAAAATTCAAAAAATTAAAATCATATTAAAATATGATTAAAATCATATCTTCTCTTCCAGAATGGAATGAAACCAAAAATCAACAACAAGAGGAATGTTGGAAATTATACAAACACATGGAAATTAAATAATATGCTCCTGAATTACAAGAGGGTCCATGAAGAAATTTTAAAATTTTAATTTCTTGAAAAAAAAATGATCATGGAAACACAACATATCAAAACCTATGGGATACAAAGAAAACAGTACTAACAGGAAAGTTTACAGTAATAAGAGCCTACATGAAAAATGTAGATAAGCTTCCAATTAACAACCTAGCAGTGTATCATCTTAGAGAACTAGAAAAGCAAGCACACACCAAACCCAAAATTGGTAGAAGAAAATAAATAATAATCAAAGCAGATGTAAATAAAATTGCAATGAAAAAATACAAAACAACAACAAAATAAAAGACTTTTGGAAAGATAAACAAAATTGAGAACTCTTTAGTCAGCCTTGTTAAGAAAAAAGAAAGACACAAGCAAAATCAGAAATAAAAATGTAGATATTACAATTGACATTGAAGAAATCTAAAGGATTATTAGAGACTATGATGAGTAACTATATGCGAATAAATTGGAAAACCTGGAACAAGAAATGGATAAATACCTAGACACATAAAACCTATGAAGACTGAACCATGAAGAAATCCAAGACTGAATAGACCAATGACAGGTAATAAAATTAAATTTTAATAAAACTCTCCTAGGAAAGAAAAGCCCAAGATCCAATGGATTCACTGCTGAATTCCACCAAACAATTAAAGAAGAACCAACATCAACCCTTCTCAAACAATTCAAAAAGTTAGAGAAGTTAACTTCCAAACTCATTCAATGAGCTTAGTATTACCCTGATTAAAGAAGACAAAAAACAAAAAAACAAAAAAAACAAACGACACATCAAAAAAAAAGAAAAAAACTTACAGGCCATTATCAATGATGAACATTGATGCAAATATTTTCTCAAAGTATTACAATATGAATTCAACACCACATTATAAAGATCATTTATGAAGGTCAATTGGGACTATCCCAGGAGATGCAAGGATTGTTTAACATATGCAAGCCAATCAAAGTGATACATCATATCAACAGAATGAATAATACCATATAATCATTTCCACTGATGCTGAAAAATTTATCTGATAAAATTCAACATTGCTCCATAATAAAAACCTTAAAAATGGATATAGAAGGAAAATACCTCAATACAAAGTTACATACAATAGACCTACAGTTAGTATTATACTGAACCAGAAGCCTTTCCTCAAGATCAAGAACACAAGGATGCCCATTTTCATGATTGTTATTAACCATAGTAATGAAAGTCCTACCTAGAGCTATCAGATAAGATAAATCAATAAAGACATCCAAATTTGAAATAAAGAAGTCAAACTCTTATTATTTGCAGATGATATGATTCCATATTTAAAATCCACCAAAACTATTAGAACCGATAAACAAATTTGGTAAAGTGGCAGGTTACAAAATTAACATACAAAAATCATTAGCATTTCTATATGTCAACAGTGAGCAATCTGAAAAAGAAATCAAGAAAGTGATCCCATTTACAATACATATAAAAAAATTAAATACCTAGGAATTAACCAAAGAAGTGAAACATCTCTAAAATGAAAACTATAAAGCATTGATGCAATAAATTGATTAGGACGCAGACATTCAATTGAAAAAATAAATGTTAAAATGTCCATGCTACCCAAAGCAATCTACAGATTCAACGTAATCCCTATCAAAATAGCTATGGCGTTCTTCACAGAAATTGCAAAAAAAAAAAAAATCATAAAATATATATAGAACCACAAAAGACCCAAAATAGCCAGAGACATCCTAAGCAAAAAGGACAAAACTGGAGAAATCACATTACCGGTCTTCAAATTACACTACAGAGCTATAGTAACCAAAACAGCATGGTATTGGCATAAAGATACATATATAAATACATGGAATGAAATAAAGAACCCAGAAATACATACATCTACAGTGAACTCATTTTTGATGTCTCTTGCCATATATGAAAATGAAATGAAAATTGATTAAAGACTTAAATCTAATCCTTCAAACTATAAGACTACTAAAAGAAAACATTAGGAAACTTTAGGACATTGCTCTGAGCAAAAATTTCTTGAGAAATACCCCACAAGCATATCAACCAAAGCAAAAATAGACACATGTGATCAAATTAAAACTTCTATACTACAAAGGAAATAATCAGCAAAGTAAAGAGACAACCAACAGAATGAAAAAATATATTTGAAAGCTATTCATTGACAAGAGATCAATAACTAGAATATATAAGGAGTGCAACAACTCAGGAGGACAAACTCTAATAATCCATTTTTAAAATAGTCAAAAGAATTATATAGACACTTCTGAAAATAAGAATAAAAATGTCAAATGTGTATATAAAAAGGTGGTTAACATCACTGATAATCAGAAAAAGGCAAATCAAAACTACAATATTTCACACCAGTTAAAATGGCTTTTACCCAATAAACAGGTAATAACGGATACCAGTGAGGATGTGGAGAAAAGAGAACACTCATATACTGTTGGTGGAAGTGTAAAATTAGTACAATGACTATATAGAATGGTATGGAGGTTTCATAAAAATCTAAAAATAGAGCTACCATACAATCCAGTAATGCCATAGATATATATGCAAAATTATGCAAATCAGTATATTAAGAGATATCTGCACTCCTGTGTCCATTTCAGCACTACTCACAATAGCCAAGATTTAGAAGCAATCTAAGTGTCCATCAACAAATGCACAAAGAAAATATGGTACATATACATAGTAGAGTACTATTCAGCCATTAAATAAAGGATGAGATATTGTCATTTGCAATAACACAGATGGAACTGGAGGATACTGTGTTAAGCTAAAAATTAAAACATTAAACTCATGGAGATAGATAGTAGAATGATGGTTGTCAGTGAGTGGGTGGTGAGGGGAATAGTTAATTGGTACAAAAATATAGTTAGATAGCATGAATAAGATTTAGTATTTGGTAGCATAACAGGGTCACTAAATCAACAATAATTTGTTACATATTTAATAATAATTAAAAGGATATCATTAGAACGTTTGTTAACACAAAGATATGATACATGCTTAAAGGGTTAGATACTCCATTTACCCTGATGTGGTAATTATCATTATATGTCCTGCATCAAAATATCTCATGTGCCTCATATGTATATATACCTACTCTCTGCAAATAAAAATAAAACAAATTAAAAAATAAAAACTAATTAAGAAATTAGACTAGACCAGTGATTTTTTAATTGTTTTTTAAATTAGTAGATTTGTGATTCCAGTCTCCCATACTCTCATTCACTAGCTCTATGGTTGGGCCAAAAAATCTTCATTTTTAATGAACTCTTTGTTAATACTGATAGAGGTGTTTTAAGATTATGTTGTGAGAAATTCCGATTCTTCACTATACTAAATCCCTGGAGAGTAGGAATCCACTAAAATTTGATTTTTATTTCCTAGCAATTAGAATTTTATATATATAATTATATAAAGTTATTTATATAAATAACTTTATATAATTATATATAAAAATATGTTCTTATAAATTATATATAGTTTATAATAGATATATAATAGAGCCATAATATACACCTGTTGAGTTGATCTAAAGTGGTATTGAGTATCTCTGCCAGGTATTAGTATATATTAATTGGGTGATTAATAACTGAATATGATTTTTGGACATCCTGAATTCAAATTAATTTTATGATGCCCATGATGCCTGTTTTGTGATAAGCAATATGGCAATTATCCACTATATGGGACAAAAGCAGAAAACAATGATGAATCAAGAGAGATACATTTCATACTACGGAATACTTATAGAGAAGCATGTATTTTTGTTTATGAATTAGATAATGAACTTTTTTATTAACCAAAAAATGCATTTATTTCCATTTTCAGAGTTCATTTAGGATAAAGCTAGTCAATTTTGGCCCTTTTGACCTTATAAATATAGACAAGATTAGTAATTTTAATGAAACATTAACAGCTGTGAAAACGTGGACACCATCAGTTTTATAGAAGTTAACGTGTTTAATTTTATTTGAAAAATTGCACTGAAAATAAACATTTTCATTCATAAATATCAAAATCATATTAATCTTTTAATCCTTTCCCTAATAGGCGTAAGCCTAAATATTGGTTAAGCATGATACAATCATATTATACAGGATACATATGTATACAAACAGTTTTATCCAAAAAGCACAGCACAGTTCAGTTTCTTTGAACTGCAAATGGCCAATCTCAACGATCGCTTACTGAGCCAGAGGAAAATTAAATTGAATTTAGTTTTGCTTCAATTTATTTGCAACTGAAGGGCAAACCCTGTACAGACCCATAACATTTTATCTTTGAACCAATAACTAAAAAGTCTAAAATTGTTAAGGCATCTTGTAAAAGTTGAGAGGTCAGTGAAGGGTTTGAACCTGAATAACACAGCACTCTTTCAATCTTCTAGTTCAAAACAAACACAGAAGACATGGTAAGCTCACTGATAGAAAATCTGTTTTATTTCTCTTGTGTAGATAATTCACATGACCTGTGTGGTTCACCTCTCTCTTTTCATATAAATAGTGCACACCCTTCGCCTTCAGATCCTTCTGTGCAGAGGGGCTCTAAGACTCTTTTCTGTTGTTGTCCTTCAACAGTGCTCAGGGTTCTGGGGAAGGTTTCTCCTTTCCTCCTGAAATTCCCAACAATTTCTCAAATACTGTTATTCTACGCTTATGCTTTTAGAGGAGACAAAAAGACATCTCTCAACTGTATGTTATATTATCATAAATGTCATTCATTTATCCCCCAAAATTAACTATGTGCCAGCAGAATTATAGGCAATATATATATATCGTGCATTTCACACACACACGAAGACACAAAAACATACATATACTTACAAAATCCAGATGTTAAACTGAATTTATGATGAAATTTTATTGGAAGTCATTACGGTCTTGGTTTCTAATTTTGTCAGATCCTCCATGATCACTGTCTGTGTGCATGTGTGCTTCTAGTAACTTAATTTTTAGAAAGTTGAATAATACTAAAATATTACATTTTCTGCTTTGTAATATCATACGTTGTAGCAACCATTAATTTTTTTCACTACATATGTCATTCAAATTGAATTATAAGAGAGATGTCATACATTGTTATGCTACACTGTCAGATTTCATATACTCCATAGACTTATTTTAAAAACATATTTACCTCCTCAACTTTATAATTAATTTTCTGTCCACTTAGCATCCTAACGATGACGTGATTTCTAATCATTCTGGAGGCTGATGTGGGGGAAAATCTTTGGGACAAAATGCAATTATAAATGCAAATGCCTGGTAATGGCTTAGCCAACTATTATCAGAATATAAGGCATTTCATAAGCTAAAAAATACCTTCCTTTAATATTAAAATGGAATATGCCACAAAATTAATTAAAACACTGGTTAAAATTAACTAATTAAATTTTAAAATATTTTCATGAATTATCCTATTATGTAATATTGGATTTAAAAAATCTTTCTTGTAGTTAACTATTAAAAAAATAAAAACAACATGGGGCAAATATTCTCTATGGAGCAGATATGGCCAGGAAATTTGCTTTGTTTGGCTCACATAACGTAAGTTATTTGCCTAGAAATTATGTATTCTGTAGAGAAATTGCCTACCTGCAACACATGCCCACATTCTCACAGGGCAACAGTTAATTGAATCGGTGTAGTGGCTGTCCATTAATGTTGAAGTATGCTTTCTATAGCCCAACTCAGCCCACTCCATCCCTATTGTTTTACACTGTTCCTATTCAAATCATTTATATTATATTTCTGAACAATATTAGTTTTATAATTTGATAGAGGCCCCTGTAGCCTACTGTCATCATTTGGTAAATAGAGATAACGCAATCCAATCATTTGTTTCACTTTTGTAATTTAGTTGCTAATGTGGTTGGTTGGAGTGTAGGATAATTTTAGACTGTATTTTTCAGTTGAAATATAACTTGATATTTCCTTTATTTAAACTTACTTATTATACTTTCAGCTCTGGGGTACATGTGCAGATCATGCAGGTTTGTTACATAGGTATACATGTGCCATGGTGGTTTGCTGCACCCATCATCCTGTCATCTACATTAGGTATTTCTCCTAATGCTATCCCTCCCCAATACCCCCACCCCTTGCTGTTCCTCCCCTAGCCTCCCATCCCCTAACAGGCCCTGGTATGTGATGTTCCTCTCCCTGTGTCCATGTGTTTTCATTGTTCAAAACCCACTTATGAGTGAGAATATGTGGTGTTTGGTTTTCTGTTCTGTGTCAGTTTGCTGAGAATCATGGTTTCCAGCTTCATCTAGGTCCCTGAAAGGACATAAACTCATCCTTTTTTATGGCTGCATAGTATTCCATGGTGTATATGTGCCACATTTTCTTTATCCAGTCTATCATTGATGAGCATTTGGGTTGGTTCTAAGTCTTTGCTTTTGTAAATAGTACCACAATAAACATATGGGTGCATGTGTCTTTATAATAAAATGATTTCTAATCCTTTGGGTATATACCCAGTAATGGGATTGCTGGGTCAAATGGTATTTCTATTTCTAGATCCTTGAGGAATTGCCACACCATCTTCCATAATGGCTGAATTAATTTACACTCTACCAACAGTGTACAACAGTGTACAAGCCTTACTATTTTTCCACATCCTCTCCAGCATCTGTTGTCTCCTGATTTATTAATGATCACCATTCTAACAGGCATGAGATGGTATCTCAATGTGGTTTTGGTTTGCATTTCTTTAGTGATCAGTGATAATGAGCATTTTTATTCATGCTTGTTGGCTGCATAAATGTCTTCTTTTGAGAAGTGTCTGTTCACATCCTTTGCCTACCTTTTGATGGAGTTGTTTGTTTTGTTTTTTTGGTTTTGGTTTTGTTTTGTCTTTTTTGTAAATTTAAGTTCTTTGTAGATTCTGGATATTAGTCCTTTGTCATATGGATAGATTGCAAAATTTTTTTTCCATTCTGTTGGTTGCTAATTCACTCTAATGATAGTTTCTTTTGCTGTGCAGAAGCTCTTAGGTTTAGTTAGATCCCATTTGTCTATTTTGGCTTTTGTTGCAAGTGCTTTTGGTGTTTTAGTCACGAAGTCCTTGCCCATACCTATGTCCTGAATGGTATTGCCTAGGTTTTCTTCTAGGATTTTCACTGTGTTAGGTCTTATGTTTAAATCTTTAATCCATCTGGAGTTAATTTTTATATAAGGTATAAGGAAGGGATTCAGTTTCAGCTTTCCACATATGGCTAGCCAGTTTTCCCAACACCATTATTAAATAGGGAACCTTTCCCCATTGCATCTTTTTGTCAGGTTTGTCAAAGATCAGATGGTTGTAGATGTGTGGCATTATTTCTAAGGCCTCTGTTCCATTTCACTGGTCTATATCTCTGTTTTGGTACCAGTACCATGCTGTTTTGATTACTGTAGCCATTTAGTATAGTTTGAAGTCAGATAGTGTGACTGTTTTTTTTTTTGTTTGTTTTTTGTTTTTTTTTTTTTGCTTAAGATTGTCTTGGCTATGCGGGCTCTTTTTTGGTTCCATATGAAGTTTGAGGTGGTTTTTTCCAATTCTATGAAGAAAGTCAGATTGATGGGGATCGCAGTATTTTGTATCCTGAGACTTTGCTAAAGTTGCTTATCAACTTAAGAAGATTTTCGGCTGAGACGATGGGGTCTTCTAAATATACAGTCATGTCATCTGCAAATAGAGCCAATTTGACTTCCTCTTTTCCTAATTGAGTACCCTTTATTTCTATTTCTTGCTTGATTGCCCTGGCCAAAACTTCCAATACTATGTTGAACAGAAGTGGTGAGAGAGGGCACACTTGCCTTGTGCCAGTTTTCAAAGAGAATGATTCCAGTTTTTGCCCATTCAATAAGACATCGGCTGTGGGTTTTTCAGAAATAGCTCTTATTATTTTAAGATATGTTTCATTGATACCTAGTTTATTGAGAGTTTTTAGCATAAAGGGCTGTTGAATTTTGTCAAAGGCCTTCTCTGCATCTACTGAGACAATCGTGTGGTTTTTGTCTTTGGTTCTGTTTAGATGATAGGTTATGTTTATAGATTTGCATAGTTGAACCAGCCTTGCATGCCAGGGATGAAGCCGACTTGATCGTGATGGATAAGCTTTTTGATGTGCTATTGGATTCAGTCTGCATTACTTTATTGAGGATTTTCTCACATAGGGTCATCATGGATATTGGCCTAAAATTTTCTTGTTTAGTTGTGTCTCTGCCATGTTTTGGTATCAGGAGAATATTGGTCTCATAAAATGAGTTAGGGAGGATTCTCTCTTTTGTATTGTTTGGAACAGTTTCAGAAGGAATGGTCCCAGCTCCTTTTGTACCTCTGGTAGAATTCAGTTGTGAATCTGTCTGGTCCTGGACTTTTTTTGTTTGGTAGGCTATTAATTTCTGCCTCAATTTCAGACCTTGATATTGGTCTCTTCATAGACTCAACTTCTTCCTGGTTTAGTCTTGGGAGGATGTAAGTGTCCAGGAATTTGTCCATTTCTTCTAGATTTACTGGTTTATGTGCATAGAGTTGTTTGTACTAATCTCTGATGGTAGTTTGTATTTCTGTGGGGATCAGGGGTGATATCCCCTTTGTCATTTTTATGGCATCTATTTGATTCTTCTCTATTTTCTTTTTTATTAGTCTGGCTAGCCATCTATCTATTTTGCTGATCTTTTCAAAAAACCACCTCCTGGATTTACTGATTTATGAAGGGCTTTTTGTGTCTCTATCTCCTTCAGTTCTGCTCTGATCTTAATTATTTCTTGTCTTCTGCTAGCTTTTGAATTCATTTGATCTTGCTCCTCTAGATCTTTTAATCATGATGTAAGGGTGTCAATTTTAGATCTTTCCCCCACTTCTCCTGTGGGCATTTAGTGCTATAAATTTTCCTCTAAATGTGACCCAGAGATTCTGGTACACTGTGTCTTCATTCTCATTGATTTCCAAGAACATCTTTATTTCTGCCTTCATTTGATTATTTATCCAGTAGTCCTTGAGGAGCAGGCTGTTCAGTTTCCATGTAATTGTGTGGTTTTGAGTGAGTTTCTTAATCCTGAGTTTTAATTTGCACCATTGTCTGAGAGACTGTTTTTTATGAATTCCATTCTTTTGCATTTGCTGAGGAGAGTTTTACTTCCAATTATGTGGCCAATTTTAGAATAAGTGTGACGTGGTGTTGAGAAGAATGTATGTTCTGTGGATTTGGGGTGGAGAGTTCTGTAGATATCTATTAGGTCTGCTTGGTCCAGATCTGAGTTCAAGTCCTGGATATCCATGTTAATTTTCTATTTTGTTGATCTAATAATAACAGTGGGGTGTTAAAGTCTCCCAGTATTATTGTGTGGGCATCTAAGTCTCCTTGTAGGTTATTAAGAACTTGCTTTATGTATCTGGGTGCTCCTGTATTGGGTGCATATATATTTAGGATAGTTAGCTCTTCTTGTTGCATTGAACCCTTTACCATTATGTAATGCCCCTTCTTCGTCTCTTTTGATCTTTATTGGTTTAAAGTCTGTTTTATTAGAGACTAGGATTGCAACCCCTGTTTTTTTTGTTCTCCATTTGCTTAGTAAATCTTCCTCCATTCCTTTATTTTTAGCCTATGTGTGTCTTTGCCTGTGAGATGAGTATCTTGATTACAGCACACTGATGGGTCTTGACTCTTTATCCAATTTGCCAGTCGGTGTCTTTTCACTGGGGCATATAGCCCATTTATATTTAATGTTAATATTGTTATGTGTGAATTTGATCCTGCCATTTTGTTGCTAGCTGGTTGTTTTGCCCATTAGTTGATGCAGTTTCTTCATATTGTCGATGGTCTTTACAATTTGGTAAGTTTTTGCAGTGGCTGATACTGGTTGTTCCTTTTTATGTTTAATGCTTCCTTCAGCAGCTCTTATAAGGCAGGCCTGGTAGTGACGAAATCTCTCAGCAGTTGCTTGTCCCTAAAGGATTTTATTTCTGCTTCGTTTATGAAGCTTTTTGACTGGACATGAAATTTTGGATTAAAAATTCTTTTCATTAAAGATGTTGAATATTGGGCCCACTCTCTTCTGGCTGGTAGGGTTTCTGCTGAGACATTCACTGTGAGTCTGATAGGCTTCCCTTTGTGAGTAACCCAACCTTTCTCTCTGGCTTCCCTTAGCATTTTTTCCTTCATTTCAACTCTGGTGAATCTGATGATTATGTGCCTTGGGGTTGCTCTTCTTGAGGAATATCTTTGTGGTATTGTCTGTATTTCCTTTGAAAGTTGCCCTGCCTTGCTAGGTGGGGGGAGTTCTCCTGGATCATATCCTGAAGAGTGTTTTCCAACTTGATTTCATTCTCTCTGTCACTTTCAATTACACCAATTAAATGTAGATTTGCTCTTTTCACATAATCCCATATTTCTCAGAGGCTTTGTTTTTTTCTTCTCTTTTTTCTCTAATCTTGCCTTTCTCTAATCTTGCCTTCTCGCTTTATTTAATTGAGCTGATCTTCAATCTCTGATATCCTTTCTTCCACTTGATCAATTCAGCTCTTGACACTTGTGTATGCTTCACAGAGTTCTCATGCTGTGTTTTTCAGCTCCATCAAGTAGTTTATGTTTTTTCTGTATGCTGGTTATTCTAATTAATACTTCATCTAACCTTTTTCAAGGCTCTTAGTTTCCTTGCATTGGGTTAGAACATGCTCCTTTAGCTAGGAGAAGTTTGTTATTATCCACTTCCTGAAGCCCGCTTCTGTCAATTTGTCAAACTCATTCTCCATCCAGTTTTGTTTCCTTGCTGGTGAGGAGTTTTGATCCCTTGGAGAAGAAGAGGCATTCTTATTTTTGGCAATTTCAGCCTTATTGTGCTAAGGCAAGTGATCTCTGCATTTCCAACCGAGGTACCAGGTTCATTTCACTGGGACTGTTTAGACAGTGGGTGCAGCGCAAGAAGAGTAAGCCGAAGCAGGGTGGGGTGTTGCCTCACCCAAGAAGTGCAAGGAGCTGAAGAACTCCCTCTCCTAGCCAATGGAAACCATTAGAAATGTTTCCTGACACTCTGGCACTCTGGCTTAGACACTGCACTTTTCCTATGGTCTTCACAACCTACATACCAGGAGATTCCCTCCGGTGCCTATAACACCAGTACACTGGGTTTCCAGTATAAAACTGGGTGGTCATTTTAGCCAAAGCAGATTTTTTTTTTTTTAATCTCATACCCTAGTGGCACCTGGAATGCCAGGCAGTGAGACAGAACTGCTTATTCCCCTGAAAAAGGGGGCTGAAGCCAGGGAGCCAAGTGATCTCGCTCGGTGGGTTCCAACCCCATGAAGACCAGCAAGCTAAGATCCACTGAAATTCTTGCAGCCAGCACAGGAGTCTGAGCTTGACCTTGGATGTTTGAGCTGTATGGGGGGAGGGGAGTCTGCCATTGCTGAGGCTCCTGTGAGCAGTTTTTACCTTGCCTGTGTAAACAAAGTCACTGGGAAGTTTACATAGCAACTGGGTGGAGCCCACAGAAGCTCAGCAAGCCTCTGAAGGCAGACTATTAACTAGACTCCCTTCTTGCTGGGCAGAGCATCTCTGAAAAAAGGCAGCAGCCCATCAAGGACTTATAAATAAAGCCCTCACCTTCCTGGGACAGAGCACTTGGGAAAAGGGGTGGTTGTGGGTTCTGCTTCAGCAGACTTAAATGGCCCTGCCTGGCACCTCTAAAAGGAGCAATGGATCTCCCAGCACAGCACTTGAGCTCTGATAAGGGACAGACTACCTCCTCAAGTGGCTCCCTGGCCCCTGTGTATCATCACTGGGAGACATCTCATACAGGAGAGCACTGGCTGATATCCAGTGGGTACGCTTTTGGGAGGATGAAGCTACCAAAGGAAAGAACATGCAGCAATCTTTTCTGTTCTACAGCCCCTGTAGGTGATTCCCAGGCAAGCAGGGTCTGGAGTGGACCTCCAGAAAACTCCAGCAGACCTGCAGCAGAGGGGCCTGACTGTTAGGAGGAAAACTAACAAACAAAAGGAAATTGCTTCAACATCAACAGAAAGGATGTCCACTCAGAGACCCCATCTAAAAGTCACCAACTTCAAAGACCAAAGGTATATAAATCTACAAAGAAGGGAAGAACCAGCACAAAAAGGCTGATAACTTGACATTTCTAAGAGATCATTTAAAAACTTTAAAATGTAAAAAACAATTTATTGTTTAGAATTTTACAAACCTTATTTTGACTCTAACCCAGATTAATTAGATTCATCTACTGTTGCACAACCACTTCCTGGCAGAGCTGAGTAAAGACTAGAATGAAGATTTAGTGACCCTAAATACATCTTAAGTATTTTTGACACATACATAAACAATAAATTTTACATGGCACGTAAATATTTATATGAAGTTTATATTGCCATTTTATGGACAAAATAATTCATATGTACTGTTATAATTATTAAATATTCTAAGACATTTTTATAATATATCCTTTCAAATTTTAAAATCTTGCTTAAAATGTATTCTACCATTTTATATTATTATTAAAATTGTTAATCAAAACCCAATATACTTACTATGTAAAAATACATTAAAATGCTTATACTGAGTAAAACTGCTGAGTATAGCATACCCATATATTATTATAACAGTAATAGCACTAAAATAATATGTGGTTAATTTTAATTGCTTAGAATATATGGTTCTCATTTGTTCTCACTGGTTTGAAAAACATTATTCCTGTTACTAAATATTATTGATTGAATAATAAAATTTTATGATATAATCAGTATTAGAGTATATAAAACTAGTTTTTCAAAATATTTAACATGTTAGCCAATGTTAGAGTTATAATCTTCAACTAATTTCAAAATGTTTTAAATTATCTTTCAATTCTGAAAGACTTTTCTAACAGAAATCAGAGTGAGATTTAATTTAATATAGTCAACAACCTAATAAGTTTTCACTATTTCTATTGACTCCTTATAACCATGGTAGTGTGTTAACTATTTTCACTTAATTTGAGATATTACTGAAGATTATCAATCTACCAATTAAGTTATGCACTGCTATTTTCACAACAATGTGTTTGTTAAATATTCCTTGAAGTGGCTATGTATTCTATACTTTTAAATAGTTTGATAAAAGATTAGGGACTTAGTGACAACATGAAGCCAGAGTTAATGATCATATTTAATATTATTTTAATAATCTATAGCCAAACCTAAACATTATTAACCTATACACACGATTTACAAAATAAAAGAATATAAAAGAAAAATCTCTTGCCCATTTTTAAGAACTAATCCATTCTGGCTAGCAGGCAGTTTTAAGTAGGTTTTCTTTCTCAATGGCTAATTTCATGTCTATAAATAAAATACTCTGCTTTTCTTTCTTGATTTATAAAGGTTAAACATTACCTGTTGTCTGTATGCTGTGGTAGAAGAGAGTATATATTTATTACACACTTGCATTATCTTTTTCCTTCACATATTTTTGTCATTCTACTTAGTTCATAGATCAAATTTCTTACTTGAAAGAATAAACTCAACATTAATTCCTTTTCTATCAACTCTAGATAACACTTTTTGACTCTTGTTGTAAAATGCAAATATTTTTATATTTTATGTTCCCTTAAGATTTTCTTCTTCTCATCTCATATCTTAATATACAACAAGTTACTATTCAAATTTAAATTTTTTAAACTTCATATGAAATATTATAAACCTAATATATGAATCTACCAAGGAATATGCATGGATTGATTCTGAATGTGAAAAATCAATACACCCATTATTCACATTGTTATGACTCGAGAGTCTGTTTTCAAAGCACAGACAAGAAATTCACATTGATTAAATATTCTTTAAGATCTTAATACCTTAAGCCTCTGCTATTGAAGACATTGTTTTATGTATACTAATGAAATTGCACAAATATCTAAGTTTTGTTTCTAAGTGTATAGTGTCTATTTAATATTGTTTATAAAAAACAATCTAGGTATGGAATGTGTGTACTGAAACTCTTTTGCCCTAGATCAGCTATCTTTCACTTTATTCTCCGTATACTTTCTAAGAAAAGAGTTGAGCAAAAAGAAAGTTTAATTCTATTTATAATGATCACAGTGATTTTTAAAATTACTTGGGTTTATTTCTTTCTACTTTCTTGATCTTTTTGTAAGCTGACTTGATATTAAAATTTTGAATTAACTTTCTTTTCATTAAACTGCAAACATAATATGGCATGTTTCTATGTTGTATTGTTTATCTACTTAGAATATTTAGAGGTTGTTTTGATTTGCTATATTTGTTTTGCCTTATTTGTTTTCCATCAAAGTTGATTCGCACAGCTTATAATTTTGAAATTAACTCCTCAAAGTTCCTGGCTGTGTAAACAAGGATAAGGTAAACATCTTTCATAAAAATGTACCTTTTAAGCTGTGTCATATTTGACTTGTTGAATCAATGTACCCTTGTGATCAAGTGATTAAGCTATTTACTGCTGTTGCACAAAAAACTATTAAATAGATCAGAAACACAAGATTATGGAGTGGGTGTCAGGATCTCTAAATTCTACTTACCCGTTAGTTGTATGACCTTGAACAAGTCACTTAATCTTTCTGACCTCAGCTTCATTATATACGTAGCAAGGACAACAATTATCTCATTGGGCTTCTCTGCTTGTAAAGCTCTATAATGTTATTCTACAATTATCTTTGTGATGGATTTAGCATAGAGGAGGAAAGCTTCATTGCAACAGTTATACAAATTATCTAGTATGAATTATGGAGTTAATTCAATAAGCCTCTTAGTTTTTTCATAATTTTCAGAAAAAGTAAATATTCATTTAAGACATGTACTAAAGATTACATTTAGCACAAAAGTTGCAAAATATTTTCTTTTTAACTAGCATTTCTGCCAGCTGTTTATCAATCATGTTTCAAACATATAACTATGACTCAGAAAGTTCCACCTTACTGGTACTAATAACTGAAGAAAATTAATTACAGAACCTTTAACACTAAACTTATTTTATCTTCTTGTTTTCTTTATATAATTTATTGATAACAATTGATCAAATACAGATATTAAATAGATTTCTGAGGAAAAACATTTTTGTTATAGAAATATTTTTGTATAACATAGGAATAAAAAAGAGTCAAAATATCTGTGGTCGTGCCCTTATTTGGCTGCTCTTGACTTGCTGGGTGGCCTTTAAGCAAGCTGATCAAGTTACTATTTTGTAGAACTTGCCAAATATTGTCAGAGCTTTGGAGGAGGTAATGAAACCGTAAATGTAAAATGCTCTACAAATAGAAAGGTCAAAGATCAGCATATGGGAAACACATTTTCATTCTTAATGAGCAGTCAGATACTTAGTAGGGAATGTCAAAACAACTTCAAGAGCCACTTCAATTTGTAGAAATTCATGGAGAAGTGGCAGTATTTATTGAATAAGGTTGTTGCATCATCATTTAAAATACATGTATTTACAAACAACATAGCAATAATGTTCAGAGTAACAATACCCATAGCTAAAAATAAAAGGTTATTAATGTATTAGAAAAATTATAGCCTTAGGAATTAGATAAACTAGGTTCAAATTACAAAGTTACTACTTATTAACTCCGTGGGTCAAGTTTTTCTGCTCTTCCAACCCAGTTGACAGTGTAGTGGAGTTATTTGAAAGTCGTTTTTTAAGAGGAAACATAGCTTTGTCAGCAGCTTAGTTCAGGGCAGACTGAGAAGTTCTCTTCAGGCACAAGTCATCATTAGCCTCTGAACCTTCTCAAAAAGATCTTCACTCTTCTCCCACTGTGATTGTGAAGGTATGGCTAGTTCTACCTAGTACTACCACTGTGATTGTAGTAGTTACATCTGCAAGTCTCTTCTCACTGACAATGTGTAACATTGGCAAATGAGCCATTTAAGAGAGTGAAAACTCATGGTTAGTTCAAGAGTTACCTAAAAATCCAGTTGAATGGATTTCACATATTCTAAAATATTACTGTAGATTAAAACATTGTATCCCACAACACTTCCTTCTCTCAACACTTCATTTTCTCAACACTTCCCTCAAAGTTTTTGTATTTGCATAAGAATAGCATTTGTATGGAAATTATCCATCTTATACTGATGCTGTTGTTACAAACAAATAAAACAAAGCCTTAACAAAACAAAAGCCATATTAAAATTGAGCTTAAATTCTTTGTTGAACGTGTTATCTAATATTACAAAGATTTTAATGAAGCTCTTAGAGAGAAAATTTTTATTGACTTGTAGTCCTATGATCAGTTAAATTTTCTCAATCAATATTCCTTATTTTCAGACAGTAAATTGCAATGAGTGTGCTATAATTTAAATATATCCCCCAGAAAACATGTGGTGGAAACTTAATCCACCATTCAACAGTGTTTAGTGGGGCCTAAGAAGAGGATGAGAGAATGAATGAATGCCATTATTGCAGAAGTGAGTTCATTACTGTGGCAATGGGTTTGTTACACAGGTGGGAGTTTGGCCACATTTTACTCTCCTTTGCTTGCCTCTTTTTGCCTTTTTACCAAGAAGACCTTCACCAGATTCTGGTCTGTGGATCTCGGACTTTTCAGCTTTCAAACTGTCAGCTAATGAATTTCTATTCATTATAAATTACCTTGTTTGTGGTATATTGTTATAGAAGCACAAAATGAACTAATACGGGGAACTGGTACCAGAGAAATGGGGTGTTGCTATAACAAATACTGAAAAATCTGGAAGCATCTTTAGAACTGGGTAATGGCTAGAGGCTGGAAGAATTTGGAGGAGAAGCAGGATAGAAAAAGCCTGTTTTGCCATTAATGGAGTATTAAGGGTGATTCCTGTGAGGGCACCAAACAAGAGAAATGCTACAGGGAATGTCTGAAACTTCTTAGAGACTACTTAAGTGATCATGATCAGAGTGTTGATATGAACAAATAAAAACAGTAAAGGTCATTCTGATGAGCACTCAGAAGGAAATCAGGAGTATCTTACTGGAAACTGGAATAGAATCTGTCCTTTTTATGAAGTGGCAAAGAACTTGTCTGGCTTCTGTTTATGCCCTAGGATTTTATGGAAGGCAGACCTAAGAGCAACAAAGTAGAATATCTGGCAGAAGAAACTTCCAAATAAAATATTGAAGGAGCTACATAGCTTCATTTAATGGCATACAGTAAAATGAGAGAAGAGACAAATGATTTAGTGACAGAATTTATAATTAAAAGGAAAATGATGTAAAAAATGAAAACATCTTCAGCTAGCCCATTATAAAAAAATTTTAGGAGAAAATACCAAGGGTGTTGCCAGGTGACCTTTTGATAGAGATTGGTATGCATAAAAGTAAGCCCATTGTTATTCACCAAGCCAATGAAGAATGATCCCAAAGGCAGTTTGGCGATCCTGTATCTTTGAGATTGGCCCTCTCATCACAGGCCCAGTCCTCCAGGAAGTTAGAATGGTTTTGTGGGATGGGCCCAAGGCACCTTCCATGGGTTCACTCTCCAGGGCCTCCATGGGATTCTGCTCCTTGCATTCCAGTGCAGTGTTCTTCAGCTACACCAGCTGTGGCTCAAGCAGATTTGGATATGGCTGGGGCTGCTACTCCTAAACTTTAGCAGTATCCCAATGGTGCTAATTCTGCAGGCACACGGAGTATGTGAGCTGTGAAGGTATGGCTAGTTCTACCTAGATTTCAAAGGATGTATCGTATAGTCCAGTATCCCTGCTTGTAGGAGCAGAGCTTCCATAGAGTGCTGTGCCTGCTAGAGCTGTGGGGAGTGGGGCCACACCCAAAAACCCAGTACTGTGGAACTCTGAGTGTGGAATGCTAGCTGCTAGCTGTGAGAGAAGTAGGTATGAGGTTCCAACCCATAAGAGCTGTTACATGGGCTGAGCCCAGCAAAGCCATAGGGGTGGAGCCGTCCAGTGCCCTGGGGGGTCTCAATCCTCTCCTATTATGTCAAAAAGGCAGAACATGGAATCAAAGGATATTATTTTGGAGCTTTAAGGTTTATTGTTGTTTTCTCTATTGGGTTTTGGACTTGTGTGAGACCTGAAAGTTCACACAACTAATAAACCATCAACTAATATTCAACAAAAGTAGAAAGAATACTCTATGTTGAAAAGGTAGTCTCTTAAATAGTGTTGGAAAAACTAGATACTCACATGCAAAAGCATGATGTTGAACTCTTATTTTACCCTACACACACAAATAAACTCAAAATGAATTAAAAACTTAAATATAAACCCCAACTATAAACTTCTATAAAAAAGAGTAGGGAAAAGCTCCTAACATTGATATTTTCAATGCTTTTCCTGTATATGACACCAAAAGCACAAGCAACAAAAGCAAAAATTAACAAGTGAAACTACATGAAAGAGTTTCTGCACAAGGAAACAATCAATAAACTGTGAAAAGGCAACCTATGTAATGGGAGAAAATACTTGCAAATCACATATCATAAGATATTAAGATCCAAAATGTGTAAGGAACTTATACAACTCTATGGCCAAACAAATAATCCAATTAAATAATGAGCAAAGGATCTAAATAGACATCTTTAGACTTTGTGTCTTCTTCCTAAAGATATCTGGACATTAGCAAAGGACCTAAATAGACTGTCTATTTAGATCATTAGCAGAGGATAGTCTAAATACGTCTATTTAGGTCCTTTGCTAATGTCCAGACATCTTTAGAAAGAAGACATACCAATGACAAAATAACATATGAAAAGGTGTTCAACATCACTCAGCATGAAGGAAATGCAAATCAAAACCACAATGAGATGTTTATTACCTCACATGTCAGAATGGTTATTACAAAAAACTCAACAGATAAACGTTGGCAAAGACATGGATGAAAGAGAACCTTATACTCTTGATAGAAATGTAAATTAGTACAGCCATAATGGAAAACAGTATGGAGGTCCCTCATACTGTTTTCCATACAAATTAAAAATAGAACTACCATATGATGCAACAATCTCATTTCTGGGCACAAATCAAAAAATGAAATAAAATCGGCATCATGAAAAGATATCTGCACTCCCATGTTCATTGAAGCATTATTCACAATAGCCAAGATATGGAAATAACCTAAATGCCCATCAATAGATAAATGGATAAAGAAAATAGGAGAGAGAATGGAAGACTGCTCAGCATTACCAAATAATAAAATGCTGCCACTTGCAACAACATGGGTGAACTCGAAGGACATTACAGTAGGTGAAATAAGCCATACACAGAAATACTACATGGTATCACATATATGTGGAATCTAAAAATGTCAAATGTGTAGAAACAGAAAGTAAAATGGTGATTGACAGGCTGGGAGGTGGGAGAAATGGGAGAGATGTTCATTAAAAGGTACAACTTTTCAGTTATAAGATGAGTAAGTTTAGGAATCTAATGCACAACATAGTGACTATAGTTAATATTAATGGATCATACACTTGAAATTTGCTGAGAGTAGATCCTAAATGTTCTCAGCATGCATACAAAAAAGAGTAACTATGTAACATGAGGAATATGTCAATTACCTAGATTCTAGTAATTATTTTGCAAAGTGTGCATAAATTGAATCATGTTATACAACAATGTATACAATTTTTATTGTATATCCCAACTGTTTCTGCAGATTAGGTATTAGGTTTACCATAAAAACTATAGATGCTCAGTTAAATTTGAATTGCAGAGGCATAAGCACAATTTTTTTTTCATTGTTTTAGTAAAGTAGGTCCCAAATATTGGATAGGACATACTTGCATACTTACACACAAACTTCATTGTTTCTCTCCAACAGAAATTTAACTGGGCATCTGTATTTTGCTACATCTGACAACCCTACCAAATCCTTCCTTCCAATATTAGCCAACACTCCCCTGCCGAATAATAGATGAGGTTTCCAAGGCAGGTTTTGTGGCTTTACCTCACACAGCAGGAGGCATTTAAGTTATATAACATCTCTATTTTATACCCGCAGAGTTGTATGACATTCTCTAGGGAGCCATGCCTCATAAATCAGTGATTGCAATTTTATTTACTATAAGTAATTCTTTAGCCAGGGGCATCCTGCTAAGGGGCTCTATAGATAAGGTCCCTTCCCCTAAGCAAATATCATCAGCCTATTTACCCAGAGGTCCAGTTGACGAGGAGAAAAGGACAGGTAACTTGCTCTGTTTTCTTTCTCCTGGGGTTGCACTCTGGTTAAAGAATAAATGGATCACAGGCCAGATATTTTAACTACTTCCTTGCAACTATATTCATGTACTTAATATCTGAGGAAAAACATACTTTCATATATACCAGAAATAAAATCAAAAGCTGATAAAAAATTTAAATTTCCCATGTGAATTTTAGACTTAATGTCCTTCAATGTGGGAAAAGTTGTTTTTCTAATTAGCACAAGTTCTATCCTTCATAAATATTCTCATGTAATTTATATATTAAGTTTTGAATACTAAGTTCAAGTTGCTATTTGAGAAGAAACACTTAACAGCAGCCTCTTAGTTCCACCAAATAGATATATCATTTCTCTAAAATTGTGTTTAATCAAATATATGATATCTAGTAAGTATCTTAGAAGGAGTAACACAGAAATAAAAAGAAACAATCTGATGACTAGCTGGCCATGGAGACCAAGGTATTATTCTCAAACCACTCAGTATAGATGTAATATATTGTAAAAGTTCCAACAGAGTAAAAATCTGAGATTTAACTTGGGCTACATAATTTTTGTCTATAAGAATAAAATAAAGGACTCCATCATATGCACAACTAGAAATACAAAAATTTAAACAGTGCTTTCATGTCTTTTATAAAGATACATAATTTCATGACTTTACATTAGACTCCCTCAATTTGTTTTCAAAAAGTTTCTTTTGATTTTCCTTTTTTCAGTTCAATGAGCAGCGAAAAAGAATGTTGACAGTAGAATTTCGAAGTCACTTTAAATGGCTAGTAAACCATTTAAAAGTTAGGATATATCGTCTTTTTTTCTGAAAAAGCATAATTTTGGCCTTAAAAATCATCAGTGTGAATATCAAGATAATTAAACCTTCTGTATTCTAATGTAGATATGTAAAACCATAATTCATTACATTTTTCTCAGCTATTTTACCTGTGTATTCTGAATCCATGGTTTTCTAGGTAAAACAGATTATAGCTGCTAAGCCAGCATTTTGACTAATTTGTAAAGATTTCTAATGCTATGGAGGTGTATGGCTATGACCTGAAAGCTCTGCCCCTTATTCTTATAGATGTTTTACATTTTCTATATTAAAATAATAAATACTATTTAAAAATCTTAAGTTAGCATATAGAGCACATTGTGCTGCATATTATAGTTCCTTTTGATACATTAATATATCAAGTAGTTTTATTTTTCTTTGAGCATAAACTGGTGAAATAAATATTTATGTACTTCTACTGGTTTTGAATGTGTGTTCTCATAGTTAAACACACGTTAATCTTGCAAGTCTCTGTGCAGGTAGAAAATATTTTCTGACTTCACAAATGAAGACATTGAGGATTAGAGTGATTGTTATTGCTTCAGTGTAACACCTCAACAATCAGAATACCCAGGACTCTGTCTTCACACTCGGATCTGGTTTTCTAGTTTTTCTTTTCACCATATACAACTGTGTCTCCTGTAACAGCCAATATAGATTTGTTAACAGTCAAAGACTCAAAAAAAGTGATTGTCTTTTCTTTTCAATAACCGTATCTAGAAGAAAGTTCTATCTGAAGGAATTCACTTGAACCTATAAATTTTTGATTTCTTTCTTTATACCTTTTCACAGTTAAGAAAAAAAAATCAAGGAATTCAATGTCCTCAGTTTCTATGTATTCTCCCCTCCTACCCACTCTTATCAACTACCATCCTAACCAATTCACTAAAATAAATCTTAGGAGTTTCACCCATGACTTTCACATCGCCAAAAACAGCAAACACTTCTTTGTCATAGCGGTCATTGTCACAACATATGAAAAACCACCCTCAGCTATATTCCATAACATAGTTTTTAATATTTTTATCCCAATTTTCACTGGCTAAATGTTTTCCCCTTTGCTACCCTCCTACTTTCCTGAGTGCACTTCACTGTTCATTCCATCTCCTTAGGGTGAGTGTATACAGTCATTAGACTTTAAAGACTATACATAGGCTAGTTTTCCTAAATCCCAGAATTCCTCTTTCACCTGCAGACATAAATCCAAATGTTTACTCAGCACTTCCATTTCTATATACAATATCAAAATTACTATGTCTAAAACCAAATTATTGGATCTGAGCCTCAATTCAAACTTCTACCAATTTTCTCAAAATAATCATAATTACCAGCCACACTCACAAGATCTAGATTCTGCTTAACTCTCCATCTTTAGCAGTCTCTGACACTTTAGGCTTCCTCTGTCCTGGTCTTTTTTGTTATGTTTCTTGAATATTTTATATTCTCGCTCATATTAGTATTTTTTCTTTGCATTAATTATACCTTTGTATCTTCTGAACTCAGCATCAACGGCAAAGAACCTTTACTTAAACATGTCCCTCTCTATATATCTATTTTCTTTCATCATACACTGTGTAATTTTTGTCTAGTACATATGGCTATTAAATTGGAAAGGGTGAATGGTCTGAAAAAAAATTTTTTGAGGGGGGAGTCTCATTCTGTCACCCAGGTGGGAGTGCTGTGTGCAATCTCGGCTCACTGCAACCTCCACCTCCTGGGTTCCAGCGATTCTCCTGCCTCAGCTTCCTTAGTAGCTGGGATTACAGGTGTGTGCTACCACACCCAGCTAATTTTTATATTTTTACTGGAGAAAGGGTTTCTCGATGTTTGCCAGGCTGGTCTTAAACTCTTGACCTCAGATGATCTGCCCACCTTGACCTCTCAAAGTGCTGGGATTACAGGGTGAGTCACTGCTCCCAGCCTGGATCTGAGATTTTTACCCTACTTTTGAGCTATTAGCCTGCCAGAATGTTAGAGATACACACACACACACACACACACACACACACACACACACACCACTCCCAAACACACATACTAAAACATACATATATAAAAGAACAAAAGATTTTGATTTCTGAGCCAAAAACAGACCACAATAAAAGATCAAAAATAGTAGCCAAAGCAGCTTCTTGTGTTAAGTTCCCTATACCGCATATCCCACAGAGGAACATGATGAGGACCAGATGTTTACCTGCACATGCAGTGGGTTGCATCAAAGGAGAGGAAGCCTGAAATTAGGAGCCTCTTAGAGTTTATGAGGCTGCTGGCAAATCCATCTACCCTCCTCTGTAGAGAGTGAGATTACTCATTTTTCTGGAATATAGAAAAATCTCTTCCTAAAGGAACAGAGAAAGCTCCACAGGTTTGTTATCCTGGAACGTAAGCATATGTCTCTGGGAAAGGAACAGAGAGGGTTTTATCTTTACTACCTTGGACACCTTCAAAATATATCTCTAAATTTGTCCAGAGGGAAACACTCTCTCTAGCTTCTAAGGCTGTTTGCTATTGAAACATGTATTTTGCTTAGAAGACCCAGCCTGTGCAGAAACCTGAGGAATCCATGGAAAATGTTATACTATCAATGATAATTTATAAATACCTATTTCATGTATTTGCTTATTTTCTTTTTCTCTCTAGAAATTTTTACCACATGAGTAGAATTGCCCAATGAGCAATTTTATTTGCACAGATTCTATGGTTGTTGATCATTGTTATATTCCCGGTGCTTGAAATATTCCTTGGCTTACAATAGGTAAGCAATACATACATACGTACATACATACATATAATTACTGAATGAAATAGCAAATAAATAATTAAATGAGTCAATAGATGAAAAACTAATGGATTTATTAATTCTTATAATGCTGGATAATTTTGTTTTTAATTGTTGCTGATGCTCTAATCACTGCTTTCCCTTGTTTATATATTTTTAAAGGTTTTAGTCTCCTGTCTGTATTGATTGTAGTCAGTCTCAGAAATTTAAGAATGTGTAACTACATAAAGAATTCAAGATATTACTTGAAATATTTATTTTTTAAAAAGAGTTGTGTAAATTCTTAAAACATTTAGGGTAAAAATATACGAGAAATTGCAAAGCACAGGTGTTCCTAGTAGTGCAGGTATTTCAAGAAATTCTAAAAGATATGAAACAGCCTTACTGGTGGAGAGATTGTGGTCAGGAGGAGATTGGGGTCATTCTAAGAAGGAAGATAAGATAATTTGGCTGTGGCAAATAGGACATATAATTATTTCCTTCATGGTGCAGTATTTGGATGGTGGTAATCACATTACTTTTACATTAAAAGGAAAAAAATTTCAAAATCTGCCACTAACTACTACCTAAAATCTAGGAAGAAATGCAGTAAAATTTTCAAATGTAGGTACTTTGGGAAAAGAAAACAAATTTCAGTTTAAAATTGTACCCATAAGAATAATTAGATTTAATTGACAGGAAGACAGATACAGAAAAATTAGAACTGTGATGGCATATCAATGCCATATAATCACATAATTTAAATCCAAATTCCTGACTCTGCTTCATGTAGACTATATGACATTGGGAAAATTACCAAACTCCTGTTTCCTCATGTTTCTTATTGAGCAAAAGAAAGATACGTTAAATGAAATACTAGTTGGCCGTCTAATAGGACACTTGTTAGCATTAAATTAGCCAATAGGTACAATGTGGTCAGAAATATACATGTTTCAAAATGATAGTTATAGTTTCTATAGTGAAAATGCAAAATAGTGGAAATGTAAAATCGGGCTGATAAAGATAGGTCCCTTTTCCAATTCAGAAACATATAAATACTGAAGAGATATACATATAAAGAGAGAGAAAGAAAGAGAGACAGAGAGAACAAATCTAAAAAGGCAGAAGGAAAAATAATTCCTGATTCCAGAAACAAAGAAGTTGCTGAAACCAGAAAAGTAACAACAAATTTAAAATTGTATCCAAGAACATTATAGTTCAGAGCACACTGGGCATCAAAAGAGGGAAAATACAACAGAAAATTATGCATTGAACAATACTATTATTATGAGAAGTATCAACAAAGTTAATAAAAAATTTAATTTCATGCTAAGAACTGGAAAAATATGTTTGAAAATGTATGTTTTAATTATTTAAGGCATAACAGTAGACAGATGAAACATATTGCAGCAACACAGCAAAATTTCCTCATTACATCATCAAATGGATTTAAAAAGGTACTACAATATTTCCTGGAATTGCTTTGATGTAAGGAAGAATCAGACTCTTACAAAATTGAGTCCTCAGATTCATGAATATGTTACACATCTTCATTTTTAAGTTGACTTTTAAATAACAGTTTGATAACAGATCAAAATTACATGTCCTGGATACCTTATTTTCTTCATTGCTAATACAAATGGGAATTTTTAAATCACCCTTTCCAATTGGCTATTCACTTTTAATTAGATTTGTGTATTAGTTTGCCAGGGCTGACATAAGTATCACAGACTAGGTGGCTTATACAACATAAATTTATTTTCTCACAGTTCTTGGGCTTAGAAGTCTGAAATCAAGGTGTTGGTAGAGTTGATTTCTTATAAGATCTCTCACCTTAGCTTGTAGATGCCAGCTTCCTCTGGTTTCTTAATCTGGTCTTTTCCTCTGTGTCTGTTTCCTAATCTCTTTCTGTAATCTTTTCACTCATATTAAATTACAGCTCACCCTTATGAACTCATTTTACTTTAATTACTTTTTTTAAAGGCCTTATCTCCAAATACGTTTACACTCTGAGGTACCTGGAGTCAGGACTTTAACATATGGATGGGGGGATGTCACAATTCAGCTCATAACAATCTGTATAAAAGGTTTATAAATAATTGATTTGCTGAATTCGATAGAGATCAATGTTGACAGCATGTCCACTGATCTGCTTTAGTTTTCTATGTACAACAGAATTTGCATATTCATATTCTGCCACATATTGTTGTGCTACAAGTAGATTATAAATTTTCTAATACATTGACCTTTAGTTAATACTAAATTGCATGAATTACTCTAGCTCTATCATAAGTTCAACATCTGGTAGTACACAAGGCATAGAGATATGTTATTTTCAAGACTGTCTTAGTTTCTCTTGGTCCTTTTCATTTTTTATAAACTTTAGAATCTGCTTTGTATACTATACATACCTACACACAAACTACTAAACTTTTGATTAAATTTTTATTGAGTCCATAGACTGATTAAGAAAGCAATTACATCTTTACTATATTGAGCATACAATGAATGCTATGTATTTTTTATTTATTAAGATATTATTTATAAAATTAAGATATTATTCAATTTTTTTAGCATTCCATAATTTTCAATGTATATATCTTGCATACATCTCTCTAGATTTATTCCTGGATATCGATTTTTTAATGCTATTTTTAATGGTAATTTAAAAATTTTCTTCCTTAGTTGCTTCCTTCTGGTGTACAGAAATAAAAGTGATTTGAGTTTTTATTTGTTTATTTACTAATGTATGCAGTTATATTAAATTTATTATTTTATTCTAATATTTATAGATTAGGTTTCTACATATGCATTAATGTCATTTAATAATGATTATTTCTATGGAAACATCTCACACAAGCACACACACACAAACACACATTTTTTTTCCTTGCCTTATTCTACTGGCACTGACATCCTGCGCAATGTTGAACAGAAGTACCCATTATTGTTATCCTCTACCTATTTCCAATTTTAGGGGCCAACCTTTTAATAATTTACCATTTAGCCTGATGTTTACTGCAGAATTTTAAACTGTTTCTCATATATTTAAGGAAAAGCCTTTCTGTCCTAGATTTTTAAGAGGTTTTAATCACGTGTGGTTACTAAATTATTCAAAATGATGTTTTCACATATATTAAGAGGATGATTTAATTTTGATCTCTCTTTCTCTCTCTCTCCTCCTCCTCCTGCTAATGTGATTAAATGCACTGACTATGACATATAAAACATTCTTGTTTTTCTGGAATAATCGTTACTTGACCATAAGGTATTGCCTTTTTCATATGTCACTGGACTTGATTTGATGGTATTGTACTGACGTACATGACAGAAGGTGAACTGTAACTATTTTTGTGAGTTTTTCTTTTACTAAATATACTCTCATGGTTATTCTGATCTCTAAAAGCAAGTTGAAAAATATTTGAATTTTCTATGTTTGAAAGAGTTTAATATTGTGTTACTTTTATTGTATATTAGGAAGTTTGCAGCAGGAATGCCATTGATATCAAGAGCTTCTTTACAAAAAAAAAGAATAATAAATATACTTCTCTAATAGGTTTAAAACTATCCAGCTTTTTCATTTTTTTCTTGTAACATCTTCACTTTGTTATATATTTATGAAATTTGTCAATTTAATATAAAACGTGCCAGGCATGATGGTTCATGCCTGTAATCCCTGCACTTTGGGAGGCCAAGGTGGGCAGATCACTTGAGGCCAGAAGTTTGAGACCAGCCTGGCAAACATGGTGAAATTTCTGTCTCTACTAAAAATACAAAAATTAGCCAGGCATGGTGGCATGTACCTGTATTCCCAGCTACTTGGAAAGCTAAGCTGAGAGGATCATTTAGCTCAGGAGGTGGAGGTTGCAGTGAGCTGAGATTGTGCCACTGCACTCCAGCCTGGACAACAGAATGAGACCCTGTGCCAAAAAATAAAAATAAAAATAAAGTAATATATAATCTATTTCAAATGGAATAATAGATAAATGTAGATATTTATGTGTATATGTCTCCATGTGTACGTGCATGCATTTACCACCAGCTCTGTTCACAGAGAGGTAACAGAAGCACTTCTCCACAGATAGAAATAAGCATACCTGGCACTCAGATTATTGCCCTAAATAACTTTTTTTCACTAAAAGGAACAGTCTCCTTTCATAAACGGTTTCTTCTGGGCTTGGGCAAGAAAAGCGCCAGAATAAAATGTATATTTTTGTGACAGAAAGTAAGAAAATACTAAAGAAATAACGTGATACATCAAAAGAATACACAGACAACCTTGACAGTATCATCTTCCACTGACACTTTATATTTAATACTATTAATCATAATAAGTGATTATAACCTGTCAACTAAAGTTAGAATCCATAAACTCATGCTGATATAAATAAATCAATATATACACAGAGGAGCAAAGAAAGTTTTCTCTTGTGATATAATTCCATCTATTAAATGTACAATGAATTATAGAATTAGAAAATCATTTATCAACCACCATAGTAATAATAGTTACAACAAGGATCATCAATGAATGATAAAGGTAGTGAATGGAAGTTACTAAAGAAAAATGAAAAGTTCTTAATTTTACATTAGTAATATTCGGGAGACATCATCTTAACCAAGTAATCCAAGTTAACATCACCAATAATAGATTGAACAAACATCATTTACCTCCTAATGTAGTACACTGAGAACAAAATATCACTTCTACTGTACTTCTGCAAAAATGCATAACATGATTCTATTCAGAGATAATATTAGGCACACCCAATTTGAGGCATATTCTACAAAATAATTACCCTGTATTTCTCAAAAATATCAGTTCAAGAAAAGCAAAAACAGATTGTGAAACACCTCTGGTTTAAAGGAAATGAGAAATGGGATAACTCAGTATACCATGTAATGCCAGACCAGAAAATAAACCAAAATACTATTTTGATTGTTTGGGTATAGAGGTGGTTTCGGCACAAGTAATACATTTTGAATAAAGCTGTTGGCTATTAGGTATAGTACTGTATAAATGTTAATATCCTTATTTTGATAATTACTAAGGTTATTTAAAAATGTCTTCATATTTAAGAAACACATTGAATTGTTTAGAGGCACATCGAATAATTTCAACAAACTATTTTCAAAGGATTCAGAAATTAATACATATAGAAATCAAGAGAATGATACGAAATATCACTTGGTAAAATACTTGCATTTGAGTAATGTGGGTAAAAGGATATATGGAATTATATTTATAATTTTTGCAACATTTTTATGATTCAAATTATTTCAAAACAGATTTTAAAATAATATTTTTCATACAATGCCATAGTTTATCCTTTTAAAGGCAAAAAAATTATTTTCACTTTCTCTGTGGTTATAGAAATATATGAGGTTTGGGAGAGTTTCAGACCGCTTCCTGAAATGGGCATTTAAATCAGCATGTATTTCAAAATATTATGGATATTACATGTTTGCTATGTTTATCATAAACGGACTGCAAGAATTGGGAGTATACAATTTGTGGACTGTCAAAGACCTTTTTCAGGCAGAAGCATCAGAAAAGCCTAGAGGCAAAATAGAAAGAGCAAACACAGACACACACAGACACACACACACACACACACACACATATATATGTATATAAAGTTCCCCACTCTTTAAATTTAGCATTTGAAATATTTTCGTTTGGAAAGTAAAATGAGCAAGAGGTTTGAACTAACAATAGTAAAAGGCTTAAGGAGTCAGGGAAGTGATTGGAACCCTTCCATGAAGATTACAAGTTAAAACGATCAATTGAGATAATGAAATACAGTGTGTGTTCTTTGATGTGTGTAGAGAAAGAATTGTGTTCAGGCAAGTTTAAAGAACCCATGAATTGTAAAAATCAATCAAAATGCCTATAAGACATGGAAAACAGCTATCAGTTGAAGCCAGCTTAGTACAGCTATCATTCAAAATAGAGCTATATCTAGCAAATACCCACACATCTATTCAATTCAGTCAAAAAAAATCAACCCAGTATGAAAAAAAGACAAGTTCTTGCTATATTGTCATCTGGAAAAAACAACAAATTGAGTGATGAATAATGTAAAATTATGCAGTGAAAAATCTCTTACTGAGTGATTACTAATGCATGCTACCTGGTACTGAATTTAAAAGAAATATTCTCTTGCTTTTTATACAGTTGCTTTCTTGAGAAAGTAGGAATATTAACAAATATTTACTAAACACTGTGAAACCAAAAACTAGGGGTAAAGTATAGCCGTAGTTCATAAGAAGGAAAGACCAGGAATGCCTAGAAAGTGATAGGAAAATCCTCAGTGAGATAATAGTTTTGAGCTGGTTCTCAGATTTCACTCATTTATGAAACTAATTAGAAATCAAGAGCACTTCTTTGTGCTCTGTGCTCCAGCATCCTGAGCTAGCCTTTGACGGCTGTTCATTGTGCAGGCTTGCTGAGGCTACTAGTGTGTATTAGTCCATTTTCACACTGCTTTAAACATGCTACCTGAGACTGGATAATTTAGAAAGAAAAGAGGTTTAGTTGACTCACAGTTCCACACGACTGGGTAGCCTCAGGAAACTCGCAATCGTGGTGGAAGAAGAAGCAGGCACGTCTTACGTGGCAGCAGGTGAGAGAGAATGAAGTGGAGAAGAGTCCCTTATAAAACCGTCACATCTCCTGAAAACTTACTCTCACGAGAACAGCATCGGGCAACCGTCCCCCCTCCCCAACCAAGTTCCTTCCTCCACACCTGGGGATCATAAAGATTACAGCTCAAGATGAGATTTGAGTGGGAACATACAGGCAAATTATATCATGATGTCTCCCAGAAACTGCCTTATAGGACACAAGGAATAGAGAAGCCAAACACCTTAATCTCTTATTGCCTAGGGATAAGGGAATATAATCTCAATAAAATGTAAGTTTTAGATACATCAAGCAGTGCTACTTCAATTTACTTGATTTTACAATTAGTAATACGGCATGCTCACTATTTGTGGCTGATTAAAATGTGGCCAAGTTGAATCACTACTAAATTGTAATCTTTCCTAAAAAATTTAATTAATGATAATTCCTGATTTTCAAAACTCCTATATTAATTATTGTGTATTCTTTTGGTTTGTCAATCATATAGACTGTGGAATCAATAATAATACATCAAAGTTTAATTTTTAAAATATTATTTATAATTGTAAACAGTTATATTAGGCTTCTCAAACTTTATCTTAAGCTCTAAGTAATTCAAATTTTTTTATTTCCCACTCAATCCTACAAATCATTTTTTAGTTTATATTAAATATCTGCCTAAATAAATTATCCAAGTAAAAGTGGCAAGAGTCTATACTAAACCAGTGCCCATGTGAAAATAGAGGTTCTAAGTAAGAGAAATATAGAAAGTAGAATTGTAAAACTTGATGACTGACTACTTAATGCAAAACTGAGACATATGAGAGAGTTGATGAGAATTCAGAGTTTGCAGTTTGAGTTACTGAATAGTCCGGACCCTATTTAACATAGGGAATATAAATTGAGGAAATTGTGGATGTCTTGTTTTAGGTAGGAGGTACACATTTTCTCTGTGCTTCTTAAAAGGCAGGCTTTATCAAGCAATTTACTTCTTCATAATAAGCCTAATATCATTATTCACTGTTGAAACATAGCAAAAATGAGACTCAGTATCCAATATCACTATGTAAATGACTAATTCAAACCCAGATGGTTTGACTACAGAGCTACCATTCTTAACTCTTACTTTCCCTCACTTGCTGCATCTGTAAATTGCAAATTAAATATAGTATAAAGCAACTATGTGATCTGAACTATGTAGCAATTAATGTATGTTCTACACACTAATTTTTATACTTGTGAATAACTGAGAATTTTGAAAAACCTGTTTAGAAAATCTTTGAAGACTACTTAATGAACTATAATACCACTGACCTTTCAATTTATCACCTTAAGTGCCTAGCAATTAGCATAATGATTGGCACATGGTAAACACCTAATTTTTATTGAACAATGAATGAGTTAATTAATGAAAAAGTGACATAGGAGTGAATAGAAGAAATTATTACTTTACTACCTTATGCTTCAGCTCTCTTAAAAATAAAACTAGCAACATTTGTAACAGATACTTATTATAAGAATTAAATTGATTATATGTGATTAATAATCTGTTATAGAACATCTGTACATATATGACTTACTATTATTGTTAGTAAAATAATTAAGGGTAAAATTAGTGAGATGCTTCTTATCTGTGTATTAGAGTATACCATAGAAGGTATAAAAACACACTGGATTAATGGTGATTGGTTTCCCCATGATACTTCTTTCCTCTTTCGATTTCATCATTAACAACAAGAGGGCTATGAAGCATAAGACATAATGTAATTGTTAGAAGATAATTTTAACTACAGACCTGTATGAATTTGTATTTACATAAATGTAAGATTTTGTCATAAATTGCTTTTGCATGCTATATAATCCCTAAGAAAATTCTGGATATTATTTAATGTAGCATAAATAAGATTTTGTATTTCAATTTTCAGAAAAAAATTCATAACAAAACTTAAAAATAATTTCTTATTAAGTAATAAATGTAACAGTATTTCTTACCAAATCGTCAAGTTTTGTTACAGTCTCCAAAGATAAAAAAATAATGAACAAATTTACAGCAAATAACCAAGATAAAATTTATAGGAACTTTGAAGTTAAATAAACATACAACAGCAAACTAATGCCCCCTGAATTAAGAGAGACATCATAGAGACAAGATATTTTGAATCTACTAATTTTATTAACTCTTATTTTTTTCTGAAAACTGAGGCATCAGAAAGGCCACTTAATGGTAATGGAGATGAGAGGGAGAAGTCTAATATGTAACCACTTTTAAGAGGTCTAAACTCAAATGCTCATCAATAATAGACTGGATAAAAAAAATGTGGCACATATGCACCATGGAATACTATGCAGCCATAAAAAGAATGAGTTCATATCCTTTGCAGGGACATAGATGAAGCTGGAAACCATCATTCTCAGCAAGCTGACAGGAACAGAAAACCAAACACAGCATGTTCTCACTCATAAGAGGGTGTTAAACAATGAGAACACATGGACACAGGGAGGGGAATGTCACACACTGGGACCTGTTAATGGGTGGAGGGGGATACAGGAGGTTAGATAGCAGTGGGTGGGGATTGGAGAGGAATAACATTAGGAAAAATACCTAATGTAGACGATGGGATAATGGATGCAGCAAACCACCATGGCACGTGTATACCTATGTAACAAACCTGCATGTTCTGCACTTGTATCCCAGAACTTAAAGCATAATAAAAGAGAAAGAAAGAAAAAATAATAAAAGGTCTAAGTATGGGTGTGCTTGGAGATTACCATTATAAAAAAAGAATTGAAATGTGTTTGTTTTTAAAAGATAAGTGCTAATTTTACATAGAGAACTGCCATTTGCTTTAAGCTATTTCGTCTTAAAGGACAACAATATTAGCCTTTTTATTTTCCTTCAATTAGTGAATACTAATCTGCCAATATTTATGTTTTAAAAAGTATACCTTTTTAAAAAACTTATATAAACCCCTGCATTAAACTTTTTAAAATTCCTCTTTAAAATTGTCAGTAGAAGTTCAAAATTAAACTGCTTTACTACTCCAAAGAGTAGGTTATTTTCCTGCTCATGGCAGGATAAGTCTAAAGATTCTTTTTTATTTTTTAAGGCACAGACTCTATAATTGCTTGGTGAATGGTGACATCTGATTGCTGACCTAAGAGAAACATATTTGCATCATTTATAAGAGATGTGGATGACAGGTCATGTCTGTTACATTTGACCCTTCCAATTTTAAAGCCTATGCCAGGTTTAGAAAAGAATACACAAAAAGAACACACAATAGAGAGCTCGGAGCAAGGAATTCTTGCTGGATTTGCATACTACGATATATAATCCATTCCCTAGTTGGAATAAATTGAACCAAAGTTCACACACCTTTTGAATAAACATACTTTAGTTTACAGCAGAAGCTGAACTTTTTCAAAATTGTTTTTTTATTGGTGTCAAAATCAGCTGAATCTTTGTGATTTTTGGTTGAAATCAGAAGAAAATCAAATTATTACCATAAGATTGATATTTTGATCTCATTTGGTTTCAGACATGAAGAAAATTTTGTTATACAAATTGACATAAACACAATTTTAAAAATTATATTTTATCATAAAATTTAATATTATGCTAAGAAGTTTTTCTTGTTAAATATTACTCCCTTGAATAATTAAAATCTATACTTTTTGATATTTCTAGATACATAGCTACCTATTTTCAATATTTCTTAGCTCTAATCTGCCAACCACTACATTTCATAAATTCTTTATCAAATATAGATGCTAAGTTATCTAGCTTCTATTAATTTTACTAATTTAAGCTGTAATGACTTCATAGTCACAGTTAAGGATGGCATCCTCCTTTTAAATTTGATGGAGGCAATAATATAACACGCATTGATTGCTTTATTTTTCATCTCATCAGTGTTTTGGCATGACCAAATATATCTGATATTAAATGTGAAATTTAGGAGATTATAATTTTAAGCACTCTATACAAACTCCATGAAATTCCTCATTTGCCTCCAAGCAATTACAGTTTCCTAATGCCTGAAACTGAAGCTATTTTTATTCTTTTTCCTAAACTATATCTATTATCTTTCTCCAGAAACATGCCCAAAAGTCTATGGAAATTTCAGAATATTTCCATTTATGTTATGACAAACAGTATAATTATTCATAATTTGATTTCTCTTTTTCCAGTGACTTTTCAATTTCAGTGTGCCCATAACAATTAAAAATGTGTAAAGACCATTGATTAATGTTCTAAATTAATCCATGATGGGTTCCTATAAATGATTTTGAATTTCACATGTTGCAATACTTTGTCATACATTCAGTACTTTATATATTGAAATATAAAATGCTAAAAATGAATTTGCTTTCATAAACTTTGTTTTGAATAAGTACATTTAATTATTTTTACTGTTTGGTCAAACTTTGGAATTAGTTTAAGCCATATGTAATTGATCATCTATGTGTGTGTGTGTGTGTATATACATATATATATATATATATTATATTTTACAGGAGTTGATGCATTGTTTTGCTAGGGATTCCATAATAACATATCACAAACTGAGTTGCTTCAACAGAAATTTATTTTCTCAATATTCTGAAGGCTATATGTTCAACATGAAAATGTTGGCAGAGTTATTTCCTTCTAACTATGGTGAGAGAGAATCTATTCCATGCCTCTTTCTTATCTTCCAGTGATTTGCTGGGATCTTTGGGGTTACTTCGCTTATAGATGCATCGCCCTGATCTCTGCTTTCAGTTTCCCATGGTGTTCTCCCTGTTTGCATGTTGCGCTCTGTGTTCAAATTTCTTCTTTTGTATAAGAACAATAATCATATCAGATTAGAACCCATATTAATGGCCTCATTTTAACTTGACTGCATCTATAAAAACCCTATTTCCAAGTAAACCACATTTTGAAGTACCAGGGGGTTAGGACCTCAACATATCTTTTTAAGGGGAAATAATTAAACTAATAATTAAAACTATTTGGTAAGCTTCATTAATGTGTGTCAAATTCATATATAAATGCATCAGCAAACATTATTGGTGGCATTTAATAAGCACCTATGAATTGATTAAAGGAAAGCATAAATTACAGATGCTAAAATGTTAGTTTACAGGAGGCTTAAAAACCTAAAACTATAATACAATCAAGGATTTGTTAACACCAGAGAATATTGTAGGATAACATTTAAAATAAGTTTTAGAATCCTAATATCTGTATTTATTAATTCCAAAGATTTTCAGTGACAGTATGCATTGTGATATTTCATGATGACCTACTATGTAGCATTTCAAACTGATTCTGGAGCACTTTGTCTTGTTTTCAGTGAAAAGCTATCAAACTTGGAATAGCATACAGCTGAATATGAACTAGAAACACTTATATAGATTATACATGCTAAAAGCAATTCTTAGCATTACATGGGTAATAACATTCATGAATATATAATTTCATATGGGCCTAGACAGGCTAATAGTATTGAATAGGTAGAGATTGCCTGAAAATCATGATTCTTCTAAATTTTCTTTAGTTTCCCCTATCACAGTAACTATTCTAAAATTTATTGTACATACTACTATGAGAGGGAGAATCTTCCCCAATCACACATTTTTTTGTTTGTTTGTTTTTTTTGAGAGGAAGTCTCACTCTGTCATCCAGGCTGGAGGGCAGTGGCTTGATGATCTTAGCTCACTGTAGCTTCTGCTTGCCGGGTTCCAGCGATTCTCCTGCCTCAGCCTCCCAGGTAGCTGGGATTACAGGCATGCATCCCCACGCCCGGCTAATTTTTGGATTTTCAGTAGAGATGGGGTTTCACCATGTTGGCCAGGCTGGTCTTAGACTCCTGACCTCAGGTGATCCTCCTGCCTCAGCCTCCCAAAGAGCTAGGATTAAAGGCATGAATGACTGCGCCCGGCCCATACTTCTTATTATTACATTTCTTTAGCTATTAGGGAGCACTAGTTCCTTTTTCTCTTTGTATCATTTTTCACAAAGTATCACATACTTGAGATAAGAAAATGACCAATTAAATTCTGTTATAATGTCATTCATGTGGGCAGCAGCAGAATATCATCAAAAACAACAAGTAATAATGAAATTTGGATTCCATTGAGTGTTTCAGTATAATACAATTTTGAAAAAAATCTAATGTAGTGAACATAGCATGCCCTCAATTTGCAGGGAATTTTCAGAATACACTTATACTTGTTGGATAAGTAAGAATGTGAGAAATCCATATTTTATAACTGAAACCATATGTATATTTTAATAAAAATACTTAAAGGTGGTTAGAGCTACATTTATTATTCCATATTATTAAAAATTTTATATTATTGGCAATCAAGATGACATCTCAAATTTGAGTATATAAAACAATTTAAAGGACCGTATGCATTATACTTAATAACAACTTTAAAATAATATTTTTCTTTTTCATCATTATAAAAAAAATTCCTGGAAGAAAGTTTACAATATTGAAAAAACTGGAAAAAAAAAAAGAAAACTCTATACTTCTTGCTTGTATAATCACTTTTATCAAGTGTTCTTCCAATACTTTTCTTCTTAATACCTTTTATACGGAGAATTTTATATCAGAATTAGTATGCTTAAAGCTTCTAGCAATGTTAAAAACAGCTTTTGTATTCATAAAATACCTTTGAAATATAGTGTGAGAAACTTGGTTCATAAGACTTCCCTTTCCACATAGTTTTTCTAAAAATAATATTTTAATAAATATGTGTAGATATTGTACCATATTGAAAAGTAATACTATCAAATACGTTTCTGCTATTTATATTTTAAAAACATATGTTGAGATATTGTCAATTAAGTATAAATAGAATTTTCTACGGAGTTTTTCTTAATCCAACAACCAATAAAATTCTAATTCTGGCCTATTACTTAACAAATAAGAAACACAGTATGCCATGTAAAGAATATGGAATAATCAGTTTTGGGACAAGCATAACAGCAACTTAGACAGTATCATAAATATTTTTAGATATAAAATATGTAAATTAAACTTAATAATGTAAAAATATTTCTGGTCAATATTTTTTTAAGTATGATTGCTCTACTAGCCAGGGAATAAAATCACTGCCAGTAAATGACATGTGTCAAAAACCACTGTGGCTTTTAAACATGTTTTTCTGATAATGTTTGACAAATTCCAGTTATTTAATGGCAGTATAATGTAACACCATCCCCACTTTTTAGTATAGAGGTTTAGGTAATACCGTCTTTATTCTTCTACAGGGGAGGACTGGACTGGCTGGTTGATTGTGAAAGAATTTAAGTGACATCAGGTGGTCTTAGATACAATGTTTTATCTGGAAATAGATATGCAAGAGAGCAAAAAACTCAGACCATGTATCCTGCTCAAAGCATTTTCTTACAGCTCTTGACAAATAGCTCCTTATAGCAGACAGAATTCCATTCATTGACTTACAATGCCATGCCTCTAGGAAAAGGATTTGAAAAAGAAAACCTTGTGATATAGATGCCTACCACTTGCTTAGATACCCTCTCAAAGAAATCTGAAAAGCTATGTTCTCTTACACTCACTTAAAATCTGAATATTTTATCATAAGTTGAAATAATTCTATATAATTTGGATTTTTGTAAATGTTGACATTTACAAAATGTTGAAACACAACCTCTTAAAATCTGTGTTATAAAATTTATATAGTAGTTATTTGGCATCCAAAATTTTATAATAATTGTAAATATATTTTATATATATCACCCTACATACTTTTCTGAAATGAAAGCTATATATTTCAATTAAAATCATTTTTCAAATTTCCTGCAACTCAAGTAAACACAAAAACATTCTGCATTATTGGTCATATTGATGGCAGCAGCAGCCTGTCTGGAGCAGCCACTGCTAAGATGATAGCTGCAGTGAGGGGAGGCACAGCTGGGCCTGTGTGCTCCATTGAACCCGCACAGGCTGGGAACAAGCAGAAGCTCCACCCACTTCCAAGTAGGAGCAGCAGGAGCCCCACCCTACGGAACACAACTGAGGCTGCTTGACAATGGCTCCAGACCCAGGCATCTCTACATTCTTGAGAGCCCAGTAAATTCCCCTCCCCTGCAGGCTTTGAAGTGCCTGGCCTCTCCCTGCTCCTGGCACCTGCTGCGATTTTGGAGCAAAGTTATGGACAAGGCTGTTGGGTACAACCCAGCTGGGTGTTTGCAGCTTGGGGCAGTGCTGACATGCCAGCCCCTGCTGCCTTGCCCCACTCCAGACTTTGGGCACTGACAAGCACGGGAGGGAGGCCAAGTGAGGTCTAGGGGCAGCACCAAGTGGGCCTCCAGGCGCCCCTCAGCACAAACAGCCTGGAGCCCTGGGCACAGTGGATGGCAGATTAATGGCCAGAAAGTGGTAGGTCCCCAGGGAAACCCACCTTCCAGAAAGGGAGACTGAGATCTTGGGGCCAGGCTGCCAGTTCTGTGAATTGGAGTGAGAGCTTTTGGTACTTTTTCTAGGACTGTTCATTGCTGCCTATGGACCAATCAGCACACACTTCCTCCCCTCTGAAGCCCATAAAAATCCCTGGACTCAGCCAAATTTGGACAGTGGACAGGAAGACCTGTCTGCAGATAGAAGCTACCCACTGTGGGTCTCCTCTCTACTGAGAGCTGAACTCTGGGGATGCCCTGCCCACAGAGAGGAGCCACCCACTGTAGATCTCCTCTCTGTTGAGAGCTGGACTCATATCAGAATGATCTGCCTGCAGAGAGGAGCTACCCATGTGGGTCTCCTCTGTCACTCAATAAAGCACTTCTTCACCTTGCTCAGCCTCTGCTTGTCTGCATACTTCATTCTTTCTGGACATGGGACAAGAACTCAGGACCCGCTGAGTGGTGGGGCTGAAAGGGCTGTAACACAGACAGGACTGAAACATACCCTTTATCATGTTGCAGATGATGAGAGGAGGAGAAGAGAGAAGGAGAGGAGCTGTAGCCATTTGGGTATCCCAGACTTAGGAGCTCCCTGAACCATGACTGTGACACTCTTTTTTGGGCTCTGTGGTTCCTGGCGTCTCCAAGCTTCCAGGTGCCACCATATTCACCTGTGCTAGATGTGGAAGGTGCTCATGGTAGACATGGGCCAGACACAGTATCCAAGGGAGCCAGCACTCATGCCAGTGCCTGAAGCTGCCTGCCTCACCACAGCTGGTGTGCCTGGCTGTGTGCAGTGGACGGATCACATGCTTGTTCACTCACACATACCACCTGTCACTGTGCACCTGGCTTGTCCTTTCCAGGCCAGTAGCACAAGCTAAGTGCAGGCTGCCATGATGAATGGGTGGAACAGCCCAGCGGCCGAAGCAAAACTCAGGCAAAGGTGCCAAAGGCCATAGAGATTTCCATCTAGAAAAAAGCAGCATCTGAAGGATTCTGTGACAATATTTAATATTAAAATATAACTGTAAAGATAAACACAATACATTAAAAGTAAGTAACTTTTTTTTCTTTTTTTTAGGATAATTTAAGTTCTGGGGTACATGTGCAGATCATGTAGGATAGTAACATAGGTATACACATGCCATGATGGTTTCGTGCATTCATCCCCATATCACTGACATTAGGAATTCCTCCTAATGTTATCCCTCCCCAATCTGCCCACTCCCTTGCTATCCCTCCATTAGCCCTCCTAACCCCCAACTGGCACCAGTGTGTGATGTTCCCCTTCTTGTGTCCTTGTCTTCTCATTGTTCAACATCCACTTATGAGTGAGAATATGCAGTGTTTGGTTTTCTGTTCTTGTGTCAGTTTGCTGAGAATGATGGTTTCCAGCTTCATCCATGTCCCTGCAAAGAACATGAACTCATCCTTTTTTAGGGCTGCATAGCAGTCCATAGTGTATATATTCCACATTTTCTTTATCCAGTCTATCTTTGATGAACATTTGTGTTGGTTACAACTCTTTGCTATTGTAAACAGTGCTGTAATGAACATACATGTGCATGTGTCCTAATAATAGAATGATTTATAATCCTTTGGGTATATACCCAGTAATGGGATTGCTGGGTCAAATGGTATTTCTGTTTCTAGATGCTTGAGGAATCATCACACTGTCTTCCACAACGTTTGAACTAATTTACACTCCAACAGTGTAAAAACATTCCTATTTCTCCACATCCTCTCCAGCATCTATTGTCTCCAGATTTCTTAATGATCGCCATTCTAACTGGTGTGAGATGGTATCAAAATGTGGTTTTGGTTTGCATTTGTCTACTGACCAGTGATGATGAGCATTTTTTCATATGTTTGTTGGCTGCATAAATGTCTTCTTTTGAGATGTATCTATTCATATCCTTCACCCACTTTTTGATGGTTTTTCTTTTTTTGTAAATTTGTTTAAGTTCTTTGTAGATTCTTGATGTTAGCCCTTTGTCAGATGGGTAGCTTGAAAAAATTTTTTCCTGTTCTGTTGGTTGCTGGTTCACTCTAATGACTGTTTATTTTGCTGTACAGGAGCTCTTAAGTTTAATTAGATTCCACTTGTCTATTTTGGCTTTTGTTGCCGTTGCTTTTGGCCTTTTAGTCATGAAGTCCTTGCCTATGCCTATGTCCTGAATTGTATTGCCTAGATTTTCTTCTAGGGTTTTTATAGTGTTAGGCATCATGTTTTAATTCATCTGGAGTTAATTTTTGTATTAAGTGTAAGGAAGGGGTCCAGTTTCAGCTTTCTGGACATGTTTAGCCAGTTTCCCCAACACCATTTATTAAACAAGGAATCCTTTCCCCCATTGCTCATTTTTGTCAGGTTTGTCAAAGATCAGATGGTTGTAGATGGGTGGCATTTATTCCAAGGCCTCTGTTCTGTTCCATTAGTCTACATCTGTTTTGGTACCAGAAGTTTAAGGTGGTTTTTTCCAGTTCTATGAAGAATATCAATGGTAGCTTGATGGGGATAGCATTAAATCTATAAATTACTTTGGGAACTATGGCCATTTTCACAATAATGATTCTTCCTAACCATAAACATGGAATGTTTTTTCATCTGTTTGTGTCCTCTCTTATTTCCTTGAGCAGTGGTTTGTAGTTCTCCTTGAAGAGGTCCTTCATTTCCTTGTTAGTTGTATTCCTAGGTAGTTTTTCCGCTTTGTGGCAATTGTGAATGGGAGTTCATTATGATTTGGCTCTCTTTTTGCCTGTTATTGGTGTATAGGAATGCTTGTGATTTTTGCACATTGATTATGTATCCAGAGACTTTGCTGAAGTTGCTTATCAGCTTAGGGGGACTTTTTGGGCCGAGACGATGGGGTCTTCTAAATATACAAGCATGTTGTCTGAAAATAGAGACAATTTTACTTCCTCTTTTCCTAATTGAATACCTTTATTTCTTTTTCTTGCCTGATTGCTCTAGCTAGAATTTCTAATACCATATTGAATAGGAATGGTGAGAGAGGGGCATCCTTGTCTAGTGCCAGTTTTCAGAGGCAATGTTTCCAGTTTTTGCCTGCTTAGTATGATATTGGCTGTGGGGTTGTCAAAAATACCTTTTATTATTTTGAGATATGTTCCATCGATACCTAGTTTATTGAGAGTTTTTAGCATATAGGGCTGTTGAATTTTGTCAAAGGCCTTCTCTGCATCTACGGAGATGATCATGTGCTTTTGTCTTTGGTTCTGTTTATGTGATGGATTACATTTATAGATTTGCATATGTTGAACCAGCCTTGCATCCTTGGAATGAAGCCTACTGGATCATGATGGATAAGCTTTTTGATGTGCTGTTGCATTCGATTTGCCAGTATTTTATTGAAGATTTTTGCATCAATGTTCATCATGGATATTGGCCTGAATATTTATTTTTTAGTTGAGTCTCTGCCAGGTTTTGCTATCAGGATGATGTTGGTCTCATAAAATGAGTTGGGGGAGGATTCACTCTTTTTGTATTGTTTGGAATAGTTTCAGAAGGAATAGTACCAGCTCCTCTTTGTACCTCTGGTAGAATTCAGCTGTGAACCCATCTGGACCTGGATGTTTTTTGGTTGGTAGTCTATTAATTGCTGCCTCATTTGCAGACCTTGTTATTGGTCTATTCAGGGATTCATCTTCTTCCTGGTTTAGTCTTGGGAGGGTTTAAATGTCCAGGAATTTATCCATTTCTTCCAGGTTTATTGGTTTATGTGCGTAGAGGTGTTTTTAGTAATGTCTGATGGTAGTTTGTATTTCTGTGGAATGGGTGGTGATATCCCCCTCTATCGTTTTTTTATTGCATCTATTTGATTCTTCTCTCTTTTCTTTTTATTAGTCTGGCTAGCAGTCTATCTATTTTGTTGATCTTTTCAAAAAAACCAGCTCCTGGACCCATTGATTTTTTCAAAGGATTTTTTGTGTCTCTATTTCCTTCAGTTCTTCTCTGATCTTAGTTATTTCTTGTCTTTTGCTATCTTTTGAATTTGTTTGATCTTTCTCCTCTAGTTCTTTTAATCATTAGGATAGGGTATTCATTTTAGATCTTTACTCCTTATGTGGGCATTTAGTGCTATAAATTTCCCTCTACACACTGCTTTGAATGTGTCCCAGAGATTCTGGTACATTGTGTCTTTGTTCTCATTGGTTTGAAGAACATTTTTATTTCTACCTTCATTTCATTATTTTCCAGTAGTCATTCAGGAGCAGGTTGTTCAGTTTCCATGTAGTTGTGCAGTTTTGAGTGAGCTTCTAAATCTTGAGTTCTTATTTGGTTGTGCTGTGGTCTGAGATACTGGTTGTTACGATTTCCATTCTTTTGCATTTGCTGAGGAGTGATTTACTTCCAATTCTGTGGTCAATTTTAGAATAAGTGTGATGTGGTGCTGAGAAGAATGTATATTCTGTGGATTTGGGGTGAAGAGTTGTCTAGATGTCTATTAGGTCCACTTGGTCCAGATCTGAGTTCAAGTCCTGGATATCCTTGTTAATTTTCTGTCTCATTGATCTGTCTAATATTGACAGTGGAGTGTTAAAGTCTCCCATTATGTTTGTATGGGAGTCTAAGTCTCTTTGTAGGTAGTTAAGAACTTGCTTTATGTACCTGGATGCTCCTGTATTGGGTGCATATATATTTTGGATAGTTAGCAAAACTTATGAGATTAAAATAGGCTTTTTTTCAATCAATTTACATATCCATGGATAGAAATTCCATTTTTTTAGAATGAGACAAGGTGTAGTAGTTAGAATCCAAGCAGAGAAACAGACCCAACAGAAGCTATATATTAGGAGATTAAATGCAAATTGTTGATTTAAATGCTTGTGGGGGCTGGCTCAGCTGACTGAGTTGCCTAGGGCAGTATGTCAGGAATGACCTCCTTGGACTTTTTGGTAGAACATAAGGCTTCTATCAATGGGCAACATTTCTTCTTCAGGAAAGCCTCAGCTCTGTTTTTACAGTCTTTAAATTTAATGAATCAGTTCCACCAGATTGTCTAGAACATACTGCCTTAAAGAAACAGATTATAGACTTTATTTACACCTACAAAATACCTTCACAGCAGAGGACACCAAAAAATGCAAAGATTATCTGTGTTAATGGATTGGAACAAACAATATTGTTAACATGTCCGTACTACACAAAGCAAACTCCAGATTCAATGCAATTCTTACCAAAATAACAATGACACTCTTCACAGACATAGGAAAAAAATACTAAAATTTATATGAAACCACAGGAGACCCAGAATTGCCAAAAATATCCTAAACAAAAGTACAAAACTTGAGGAATCACATTACCTGATTTAAATTTATACTACAGAGCTGGAGTAATCAAAACAGTATGATACTGGCATAAAAAAAGACACATAGACCAATGGAACAGAATAGAGAGCCCCAAAACAAATCCACACACCTATAGTGAACTCATTTTCAACAAAGATGCCAAGAACGCACACTGGGGAAAAGACAGTCTCTTTAATAAATGTTGCTAGGAAAACTCAATGTTCATACGTGAAAGAATAAACCTAGACCATTATCTCTTGCAATATACAAAAATAAAATCAAAATTGATTAAAGACTTAAATCTAAGACCTCAAACTATGAAGCTACTATTAGAAAACATTGCAGAAACTCTCCAGGTCATTGATCTAGGCAAAAATTTCTTGAGTAATACTCCACAAGCACAGGCAATCAAAGCAAAAATAGACAAACGGGATTTTATCAAGTTAAAAAAACTTTGGAACAGCCAAAGATACAATCAACAAAGTGAAGAGACAACACACAGAATGGGAGAAAATATTTGCAAACTACTCATCTGACAGGTGATTAATAACCAGAATATATAAAAAGCTCAAACAACTCTACAGGAAAGAATTTAATAATTCAATTTAAAATGGGCCAAATATTTGAATAGGCATTTCTGAAAAGAAGACAAACAAATGGCAGACAGGCATATGAAAAGGTGATCAACATCACTGATCATCAGAGAAATGCAAATCAAAACTACAATGAGATTTCATCTCACTCCAGTTAAAATTGTTTATAGCCAAGTGATAGGCAATAACAAATGCTGGTGAGGATGTAGAGAAAAGGAAACTCTTGGATACTGTTGGTGGGAATGTAAATTAGTACTGCCACTGTAAGGAATAATTTGGAAGGTCCTCAAAAAAACTAAATATACCTAGGTATTTTATTCTCTTTGTAGCAATTGTGAATGGGAGTTCACTCATGATTTGGCTCTCTGTATGTCTATTATTGCTGTATAGGAATACTTGCAATTTTTGCTCATTTACTTTGTATCCTGAGATTTTGCTGAAGTTGCTTATCAACTTAAGGAGATTTTGGGCTCAGACAATGGGGTTTTCTAAATATACAATCATGTCATCTGCAAACAGGGATGATTTGACACCTTCTCTTCCTATACAAATATTCTTTATTTCTTTCTCTTGCCTGATGGCCCTGGCCAGAAGTTCCATACTATGTTGAATAGGAGTGGTGAAAGAGGGTTATCTTGTCTTGTGCCAGTTTTTAAAGGGAATGCTTCCAGCTTTTACCCATTCCATATGATATTGGCTGTGGGTTTGTCATAAATAGCTCTTATTATTTTGAGATACAATCCATTGATACTTGGTTTATTGAGAGTTTTTAGCATAAAGCGCTGTTGAATTTTGTCAAAGGCCTTCTCTGCATCTATTGAGATAATCATGTGGTTTTTGTCTTTGGTTCTGTTTATGTGGTGGATTAGGTTTGTAGATTTGTGGGTATTGAACCAGCCTTGAATGCCTGGGATGAAGCTGACTTCATCATGGTGGATAAGCTTTCTGATATGCTGTTGGATTCTGTTTGCCAGTATTTCATTAAGGTTTTTTGCATCAATGTTAATCATGGATATTGGCCTGAAATATTCTGTTTTAGTTGAATCTCTGCTATGTTTTGGTATCAGGATGATCTTGGTCTCATAAAATGAGTTAGGGAAGATTCCCTCTTTTTGTATTGTTTGGAATAGTTTCAGAAGGAATGGCACCAGCTTCTCTTTGTACTCTGGTGGAATTTGGCTGTGAACCTGTCTGTTCCTGGAATTCTTTTGGTTGGTAGGCTACTAATTGCTGCCTTATTTGCAGACTTTGTTACTGGTCTATTCAGGAATTCAACTTCTTCCTGGTTTAGTTTTGGGAAGGTGTAAGGAATTTATCCATTTCTTCTAGATTTACAGCTTTATTTGCATAGAGGTGTTTGTAGTAATCTCTGGTGGTAGTTTGTATTTCTGTGGGGTCAGTGGTAATATTCCCTTTATCATTTTTTACTGAATCTGTTTGAATACCTAGGAATACAACTAACAAGGGATGTGAAGGACCTCTTCAAGAACTACAAACCACTGCTCAAAGAAATAAGAGAGGAACCAAACAGATGGCAAACCATTCCATGCTCGTGGTTAGGAAGAATCAATATCATGAAAATGGTCATACTGCCCAAAGTAATTTATAGATTCAATGCTATCCCCATCAAGCTACCAATGACTTCTTCAGAGAGTTAGAAAAATCCACCTTAAACTTCATATGGAACCAAAAAAGAGCCTGCATAGGCAAGACAATCTTAAGAAAAAAAAAAAAAAAGCTGGAGGCTTCATGCTACTTGACTTGAAACTATATTACAAGGCTATCAGAATCAAAACAGCATGGTACTGGTACCAAAACAGAGACATAAACCAATGAAACAGAACAGAGGCCTCAGAAGGAATGCCACACAACTACAACCATCTAATCTTTGACAAATCTGACAAAAACAAACAGTGGGGGAAGGATTTCCTATATAATAAATGGTGTTGGGAAAACCGGCTAGCCATATACAGAAAGCTGAAACTCAACCTTTTCCTTATACCTTATACAAAAATTAACATCAGATGGATTAAAGAATTAAACATGAGGCCTAACACCATAAAAACTCTAGAAGAAAACCTAGGCAATATCATCCGGGACATAGACATCGGCCAGGACTTCATGTCTAAAACACCAAAAGTAATGGCAACAAAAGCCAAAATAGACAAAAGGGATGTAACTAAACTTAAGAGCTTCTGCACAGCAAAGCTAATGATCAAGAGAGTGAACTGGCAACCAACAGAATGGGAAAAAATTTTTGCAATCTACCCATCAGACAAAGGGCTAATATCCAGAATCCACAGAGAACTTAAACAAATTTACAAGAAAAAAAACCCATCATAAAGTGGGCATAGGATATTAACAGACACTTTTTAAAAGAGGACATTTATGCAGCCAACAAACATATGAAAAAACTCTTATCATCACTGGTCAGTAGAGAAATGCAAATCAAAACCACATTGAGATACTACCTCATGCCAGTTAGAATGACAATCATTAAAAAATCAGGAGACAACAGATGCTGGAGAGGATATGGAGAAATAGGAATGCTTTTACACTGTTGGTGGGAGTGTAAATTAATTCAACCATTGTGGAAACAGTGTGGCAAGGATCTAGAAATAGAAATACCATTTGACCCAACAATCCCATTACTGGGTATATACCCAAAGGATTATAAATCATTCTATAATAAATACGCATGCACATGTATGTTTATTGCAGCACTGTTTACAATAGCAAAGACTTGGAACTAACCAAAATGCCCATCAAACATAGACTGGATAAGAAAATGTGGCACATATACACCATGGATTACTATGCAGCCATTTAAAAAAGATGAGTTCATGTCCTTTGCAGGGACATGGATGAAACTGGAAACCATTATTCTCAGCAAACTGAAACAAGAGCAGAAAACCAAACACGCCATGTTCTCACTCATAAGCAGGTGTTGAACAATGAGAACACAGGGACACAGGGAGGGTAACATCACACACTGGAACCTGGGGTGGAGGTTGGGTGTCTAGGGGAAGAATAATAGGGGGTGGGCTGATTGGGGAGGGATAGCATTAGGAGAAATATCAAAGGTAGATGACGGCGAGATGGATGCAGCAAATCACTACCATGGCACGTGTATACCTATGTAACAAACCTGCATGGTCTGCACATGTACCTCAGAACTTAAGTATAATAAAAGAAAAAAAAAAGCTAAATATACATCTACCATATGATCCAGTGATCCCACTGCTTAGTATAGACCCAAAAGAAAGATAATCAGTATATTAAAGAAATACCTGAACTCCCATGTGTGTTGCAGCAGTGTTCACAATAGCCAAGATTTGGATACAACCAAGGTAACCATCAACAGATGAAGGGATAAAGAAAATGTGGTACATATACACAATGGAGCACTAGTCAGCTATAAAAACAAAAAAAAATCCTGTCATATGCAGCAACATGGATGGAACTGGAGATCATTATTTTAAGTGAAAGAAACCAGGCACAGAGAGACAAACATCACATGTTCTCACTTATTTGTGGAATCTAAAATTCCAAATAATTAAACTCAAGGCTATAGAGAGTTTAGGGATGGTTACCAGAGGCTGGGAAGTGTAGTGGGAGAGTGAAGATGAGGTCAGGTTTGTTAACGGGCATAGAAAAATTCGAAAGAATAAATAAGATCTAGCATTTGACACCACCACAGGTGTTGACAATAATAATGTAATTGTACTTTTAAAAATAATGAAAAGAGTGTAATTGTATTGTTTGTAACACAAAGCATAAATCTTGAGGGGATGGATAACCCATTTTCATTGATGTGATTATTATGCATTGTATGCCTGTATCAAAACATCTTATGTACCCCATAAATATATATACTTACTATGTACCCACACAAATTGAAATTAAAAATTAAAAAAAAAAAAAACTTTCACAGCAACAAGAAAGTTAGTGTTTGAATATCTAAGGACTGTACCCTAGCTAAGCTGATGCAAAAATCTGACCATGAAACACAGTTTTGTATCAGCATTTGGGAATCTATGTTAAATCCCCAATTTTTCATGCAATAAATTTAAATATTGAGAAATTTTTTTCACAAATGTAACAATGGAAATGAGGTTGTGAGTGTGTGTGTGTGTGGGTGCACGCACGTGTGTGTGAATGTAAAGCTTTGTCATTAAGTTATTTAAAGCCATTTTATATTATAAGCAAAACTCACATGGTGACCTCTCTGACCAAAATATATTTTCAAATTTGTCTGCTAAAAACTCAATTAGATACTCAATTTATATATTTGTCATATAATTCAATTGGTAAAGTCCATATATATTGTCATATTAATCAGCCAAACATACTGAAATTTATAAGAAAAGTTTTCTTTTCAGTTTATATAAATATATTAATGTGTGTATATGTATATATTGCTTACAAGTTTAGTTTGATAGATGTCCAGATGTGTACATATAGACATAGATAGAGACTTAGAGATTGCAGAGACCCTTGCTCTGAATTTCAGATGTGGATAATAAAAATGTACTTCCATTTTCAATAATATTTATTGAAATTATTATCAGTTAATAAGTCTTTTACAGCTCCAGACTCACACTTCTCCATTTAGCTTCGTGAAGCTGAACTAGAACTCCGCAAACCATGCTTTTAAAAAAATAATTTCAACTTTTACATTTGAGGGCTTTGTTTATATGTGTATGTACCATAATAATGAAGTTTGTTGTATTATGGGATGCAAGAAATATATGGGATTGTTGATCCCATCACCCATGTAGTAAGCATAGTACCCAATAGGTAGTTTGTCAGCCTTTGCCTCCCTCCCTCTCCCCCCATAGCAGTTCTCAATGTCTACTGTTGTCATCCGGAAGTACCCAGTGTTTAGCTTTCCCTTCCAAATGAGAATATGCAGTATTTGGTTTTCTGTTGCTGCATTAATTTACTTAAATAATGGCCTCCAGCGGCATGCATATTACTGCAAAGAACATGATTTTATTCTGTCTATGTCTGTATTATCTTCATTGGCTGTTTTTGTTGTTTGTTTTTTCTTTCCAGCTTTTATTTTGTGTTCAGGAGGTACAAGAGCATTTGAGACTAGCCTGGCCAACATGGTGAAATCCTATCTCTACTAAAAGAAAAACAAAAATTAGCTGGGCGTGGTAGCAGGAGCTGTAATTCCAGCTTCTGTAAGCTAGGCTGAGGCAGAATAGCTTAAGTTCAAGAGATGGAAGTTGCAGTGAGCCTAGACTGTGCCACTGCACTCCAGCTTGGGCAACATAGTGAGACTCTGTCTCAAAATAAATAAACAAATAAAATAAAATAAAAATAAAGACAGAGATAGTCTGCATTACAGTAGTAGGGAAGGACTTCATCACCCCAGTCTGAGCATTAGACAGATCATCTAGATCAATGTACAACAATTGGTAGCATTACTATATACTAATAATGATCTAGCCAACAAAGAAATAAGTAAGGCAATCCCAAGTATAATAGTTAAAAAAAATAAAATAAATTATCTAGGAATAAATTTAACCCAGGCAGTTAAAAAAAAAAAATCTCTACAAGGTAAACTACAAAACACTGATGAAATAAATAATAAATGGAAGATGACCCAAATGGAAAAACGTCACATGCTCCTAGACTTTAAGAATCTTGCTAAAATGACATTGCTCAAAGAAATCTAGAGATTCAAGGCAATTCATATGAATTCAAAAAAGCACCTGAGTAGCCAAATCAATCATAAGGTAAAAGAACAGAGCAAGAGTCATTACATTACCTGACTTCAAAATATATTACAAATCTATAGTAACCAAAATAGCATAATTTTGATATAAAAATAGGCACATAGACCAATGGTAAAGAATAGATAACCCAGAAAGAAACCCAGATATTTACAGCCAACTGATCTTTGATGAAGACCAAAAAAATTGCATTGGAAAAAGATCACTGCTTCAATAAATGGTGCTAGAAAAATTGGATAGCCACATAAAAAAGAATGAAACCAGACCTCTATGTATCACTGTGGACAAAAATCAGCTCAAAATGGATTAAAGACTTAAATGTAAGATCCCCGAAAATAAAAATACTAGAAGAAAAGCTAGGGAAAACCCTCTTGGACATTGTTCTACTCAAATAAGCCTAGGATCTGCAAAGCACAGGCAACAAAAACAGAAATAGACAAATATGACTCTTAAACCAAAAAGTTTCTACAAAAAAAAGGAAACAATCAACAGTAAGAAGATACAGCCTGTTGAATGGGTTGAATGGGAGAAAATATGCAAACTATTCATCTGACAAGGGATTTATATCCAGAATATATCATGAACTCAAACAACTCAACAGGAAAAGAAAAAAACAAATAATCTTCTTAAAAGCAGGTTAAGGACATGAATAGATGTTTCTCAAAAAAGACATAAAAATGGCCAAAACCTATATGAAGAAATGCTCAACATCACTAATCATCAGAAAAACACAAATCCAAACCACCATGAGATATCATCTTAGCCCGGTTGGAATGGCTATTTTTTTTTCAGATTTAGAGGGTACAGTGCAGTTTTATTGCATTGATGTATTGCATATTGGTGAAATCTGGGATTTAAGATAACCACCACCCAAATATTATACATTGCACTCATTAGAAAATTTTTCATCTTTTAACCCCCTCCCACTTTCCTCCAAGACACCAAGGTTTATTATTCCACATCCTATGTCTGTATGTACACATTATTTAGCTCCCCCTTACAAGTGAGAACATGCAGTGCTTGATTTTCATTTTCTGAGTTAACTTAATGGCCTCTATTTTCATATGGCTATTATTAAAAGGACAAAAAGTAGATGATGGCAGGGTTGCAGAGGAAAGGGAATTCTTACACACAGTTGGTAGAAATATAATTAAGTACAGACAGTATGGAATACACTATGGAGATTTCTCAAAAAACTAAAACTAGAATTGCCATTCCATCTGGCAGTCTCACTACTCTGTATGTACCCAAAGGAAAGTAAATCAATACATTGAAGTGATGCCTGCAATTGCATATTTATTGTAGCACTATTCACAATAGCACAGATACAGAATCAACGTAAGTATTCATCAGTGGATGTTTGGATAAACAAAATGTGCTATATATAATGTAATACTATCCAGCCATAAAAAAATGACATCACATCATTTGCAGCAACTTCAATGGAAGTAGAGGTCATTATCTTAAGTGACATAAGGCAGATGCAAAAAGAAAAATATTGCACGTTCTCACTCATATGTCAAAACTAAAAAAAATTGCTCACATGGAGGTAGAGAGTGGAAAGACATAAGAAATAAGTAAAAGGCAGTTAGGGAAAGAAGAAAGATGAAAAGGACATGGTTAAAGAGTACAAATGTACTGTAAGATAGGAGGAAAAGTGTCCTAGCAGGATAGAGTGACTTCAATTAACAAAAACACATTGTTCTTGAGTGATGGATGCCTTAATTACCCTGACTTGACTACTATACATTATATGCAAGTGTTGGGAAAAGCAGAAAAGGAGAAAGGACTTACAGAGTGCCTACATAAATTGGTTATGAGTAACATATAAACAAGGAACAACAAACTTCAGAAGGCTGCAGGACGCCTCTGGGGAGAAAGGCCTCTCCATGACTCATGTTCCAGTGTAGGGTGACCTAGGCTCTGTTACCATAAACATTGTGCTCAAGAAAGTAAAACCCCTTTGTAGCACTATGACATAGCCAGACTTGTAGGCTCCCTGTAATGCCCGTGTTGTCCCATCAGCTGTACATAGATAGTAAGCTAAAGATAACCACATGTTCTCATTTTGTGAAACTCCCAGACCACCACTGTTATCAATCTTTAGGATGGCACACCAGTTCCAGTTCACTAATTCAGTTCCAGCTCACTGGTTCACTCCACCATCAGGACACCCTCTCCCCACCAACACTCAACCCCACCCTGTAGATCAAAGTGATTTTAACCAATAAATAGAGTGGATGATCAGAGCCTGGGGCCTTCACTGTCTCCTCCAGTAATGAGTGATGGCCCCCTGGTCCCACTTTCTCTCTTAATCTGTCTTTTTTCTCATTCTTTTGTCCCACCAAACTCAGGGTACCCACAGGTGATGTAGGGCTGGTTCCCTCCATCAAGTAACAAAATATTTCAGGTCCTCCATAAATTCATACACATAAAAAATTGATGCAAAAATACTATATAAAATGTTAGCAAACAGACTCTAACAGCAGATAACAAAAGGATACAACAGGGTCAAATTGGATTTATTCCAGGATTCCAGGACTAATTTATTTATATCATCTGCCATAATGAAAAAAACATCTGGTTGACTTCATAGATGCTAAGCCTTCAAAAAAATTTAAACACCTATTTGGATAATAGTTTTGAAAAGAAGTGGTGGATTTCCACCAAGATGGCTAAATAGGAACAGTTCTGGTCTGCAGGTCCTAGGGAGACTGATCCAGAAGGCGAGTGATCTCCACATTTCAACTGAGGTACCAGGTTTATCTCACTGGGACTGGTTAGACAATGGAAGTAGCCCAAGGAGGGCAAACCAAAGAAGAATGGGGTGTTGCCTTACCCGGGGAAGCACAAAGGGCCAGAGAACTTCCTCTCTTAGCCAAGGTAAGCCATTAGGGACTTTTCCAGACACTCCAGCACTCTGGCTCAGATACTGTGCTTTTCCCACCTGCAGACCAGGAGATTCCCTCCAGTGCCTACAACACCAGCACCCCGGGATTTCAGCACAAAACTGGGTGGCCCTGGTGTAGCCACAGCATTTTTTATTCTCATAATCGAGTGGCTCCTGAAATGCCAGTGAGACAGAACTGGTCATTCCCCTCAAAAAAGGGGTGCTAAAGTCAAGGGGCCAAGTGATCTGGCTCAGCGGGTCAACTCCCAAAGAAAACCAGCAAGATAAGATCCACGGCTAGAAATTCTCACAGTCAGCACAGCAGTCTGAGCTTGACCTGGGACATTGGAGCTCGGTGGTGGGAGGGGGTGTCTGCCATTACTAAGGCTCAGTTAGGCGATTCTGCCCACGGAAGCTCAGCAAAGCCTCTGCAGGTAGACTGTGACTAGACTCACTTCTTCCAGGGCAGGGCATCTCTGAAAAAAGACAGCAGGCCATAAAAGACTTACAAATAAAGCCCCCACCTTCTTGAGACAGAGCATTTGGGACAAGGGACAGTTGTGGGTTCTGCTTCAGCAAACTTAAATATCTCTGCCCAGCAGCTCTGAAGAGACCAATGGATCTCCCAGCACAGAAATTTAGCTCTGATAAGGGACAGACTGCCTCCTCAAGTGGCTCCTGGACCCCCGTTTATCCTAAGAGACACCTCATACAGGAAAGCTCTGGCTGATATCAGACAGGTACCCTTCTGGGATGAAGAAACCAGAGGAAGGAACAGGCAGCAATCTTTGCTGTTCTACAGCCCCTGAGGGTAATTTTCAGGCAAGCAGGATCTGGAGTGGACCTCTAGCAATCTCCAGTAGACCTGTAACAGAGGTGCCTAACTGTTAGAAGGAAAACTAGAAAACAGAAAGAAATAGCTTCAATGTCAACAGAAAGAACATCCACTCAGAGACTCCATCCAAAAGTCACCAACTTCAAAGAGCGAAGATAGATAAATCCATGAAGATGGGAAGAAATCAGCACAAAATGGCTGAAATTGCCAAAAACCAGAACGGCTCTTCTCTTTCAAGGGATCACAACTCCTTACCAGCAAGGGAACAAAACTGTATGGAGAATGAATTTGATGAATTGACAGAAGCAGGCTTCAGAAAGTGGATAATAACAAAGTTCTCCAAGCTAAAGGAAAATGTTCTAATCCAATGCAGGAAAACTAAGAACCTTGAAAAAAGGTTAGACAAAATGCTAACAAGAATAACCAGCATAGAGAAGAACACAAATGACTTGATGGACTTGAAAAACACAGCACAAGAACTTCATGAAACATACACAAGTTTCAATAGCCGAATCAATCAAGCAGAAGAAAGGATATCAGAAATTCAAGATCAACTCAATAAAATAAAACAAGAAGGCAAGATTAGAGAAAAAAGAGCAAAAAGAAATGAACAAAGCCTCCAAGAAATAATATGGGATTACGTGAAAAGATCAAATCTGAATGTGACAGGGAGAATGAAACCAAGTTGGAAAACACTCTTCAGGATATTATCCAGGACAACTTCCCCAACCTAGCAAGGCAGGACAACGTTCAGATTCAGGAAACAGAAACAACACCACAAAGATATTCCTCAAGGAGAGCAACCACAAGGAACATAATGGACAGATTCACCAGGGTTGAAATGAAGGAAAAAATCCTAAACGCAGCCAGAGAGAAAGGTCTGGTTAACCACAAAAGGAAGGCCATCAGGGAGGGAACATCACACACCGGGGCCTGTCGTGGGATAGCGGAGGGGTGTAAGGTACAGATAGCAAGGAATGGGTGGATGGGGGAGGGATAACATTAGGAGAAATACCTAATGTAAATGGGGGGGAGGGAAGGATGCAGCAAACCATCATGGCACGTGTATACCCATGTAACAAACCTGCACATTCTGCACATATACCCCAGAATTTAAAGTATAATAAAAACAAAAGAAAAGACGTGATCATATATCAATATATATATAAATTCATTTAAATATATATACGATAGATATTGGATTTATACACAAAGACAGAAATATTTAATCTCCTAAAACATAAAGGGAAACACTAGAGACATTTTCACTAAGGTCAGGAAGACAGGCAAGAATGCACATTTTCTTTTGCTACTGTCTAATATAGCACTGGAGCTATAAGCCAATGCCATTAGATAAGAGTATTCAAGTTAAGGCATACAACTTGGTATCGAGGGAGTAAAACTATTTTTATGCATGGTATTATGGCAGTATACCTAGAAATACATAAAACACCAATGACAGAATTAATTCAATCAATAAAATAATTCATTGTATAGCAAGATATAAAGTCAATACATAAAAACCAATAGCCTTCTTATACTAAACAATAAACAATCAGAATACAAAGTAGTAGAGGAAAAACATTTAAAACAGCAACCACACAAAATAAATACTTAAACTTTAATTTAAAAAATGTGCAAAATTTATACAGAAAATTTTTTTTAACTTTTAAAATATTAAATAATATATTTGAATATATTTTAAATTTATTTATATTTAAATATCTTTAAAATATATACATATGTAGTTAAATGTATAGGTTATATATGTATTTGTGTGAATATATTTATATATATATATAGAGAGAGACAGAGACAGAGACATGGAGAAGATAAAAGCTGTTTCACATTGTTTGACAGGATAACTCAACATTACAAAGATGTCAGTACTCTTTAATTTATAAGTGAAATCTTACCCCAATAAGGACAACAACTAATTTTTTATAGAGTTAGAAGAATTGATTCTTAAGTTCCTATAGGCAAACATGTAAGAATAACCAAGGAATCATTCAGAGCAGAAGAGAGGTGGTTACTACACTACCATAGAGATGAGTACTGTCAGACTTTAAAATATACCAAGCTTCTATAATTAAAAGACTGTAGCACTGGCAGATGAGTAGACAAGAAACCCGTGGGAACAAAATAGATTACCCAGAAATAGATCCAAGTACAGGATGTCAGAAAATATGTAAGTCAAAAGATGATGGAGAGACAACTTTAAAATGGATATTAAAATATCTGTTACTACAAAAGTACTTGAAAAGCAAAGGACTAGAATAAGAATGTTATGCAAATATTCACCCAAAGAAACTGGAATAATGTTTTCACATAAGACCATTTAAATGTCAGAAAAGAAATGTTACCAGCATAAAGTAGGACTTTAATACCAATAATTATTTCAATTTATCAATGGGGACATAAAAATCTTAAATATTTAGAGAAATATGAGTTTCAATGAATAATGCAAAATTTATAAAATACAGAGGTGAGAGGGAGAGACAGTGAGGAGAGAGAGAACTGTAGAAATCTATAGTTCCATTGGATTTTTGCTGCACTGCTATCTCAAAACTATTAAATAGAAAATTAGTAAGGACATTTTGAAGAGTATTATCAACTAACTTAACCTAATAGATATTTAGAGAATACTCATATGAAAATAACAAGACCTACATTATTTTCAGTAGTACATAGATTATTTTACAAAACAGATAAAATTTCATGCCACATAAAGCATCATTAAATATCAAAAAGCGTCCATAAATTGGAAAATACCATTGATATTCTCTGGCCACAATGAAAATCAGTATAGAAAGCTCTCTAAAAATTGTCCTTATTAATAAACATTCTTTATTAATTGATGAGAAAGAAGAAATCACACAAAAAATAGAAAAGTGTTGAACTGAAAAATAAAATATAACATGTTAAAATTTAAGACATCTCTTTCAACCCAGGCTTACAGAAATTCTATCAAAATGCTCATGTCGTAAAAATCACAAAAGTTCACTGTTCAAATGACAGTTAAACTAAAAGCCTGGATGTTGCTACTACATGATATCTATAATTCAAAAGAAATCATTTTCAACCTGATAAAGGCATCTTTGTAAAACTTACACTCAGCACTATGTATAACAATGAAAAACTGTATGTTTTTTAATAAGATCAGAAACAATATGAAGAAGTATTTTCTCACTACTTATACTTGACTTAGAAAGGTACTAGCCAGTACAGTAGGCAAGAAATGCAAGGAATATAGATTGTACAGCAGACATAGAATTGTCTTTATTTGCCAAAAGCATGATCATCTATGCAGAAAGCCCTAAAGAACTTTTAAAAATTGTGATAATTTATAAGTGAGTTTAGCTAGGTTGCCGGATGCATGGTCAATATGTGAATGTTGGTATATTTTCATTTCTAAAAATGAACACTTGGAAATTGAAATTTTAAGAAAGACCACTTACAAGAGCATACAATACTGTATATTTAGGGATGGACATAAGGAAATGTGAATATGACCTTTACACCAAAGACTATTAAATATTGCTTAGAGAAATTACAGAGGACACAAATAAAGGGAGAGAAATAACATGCTCATGGATCAGGAGTCCCAATATTGTTAAGATTACAAAACTTAATCTGCAGTTAAAATGCAATCTCAATGAAAACCCCAACAGGCTATTTTTTTCACTATAAAATTGACAAACTGCTTTTAAAATTTTTATGGAAATACAGAGAATCTAAGAGACCCAAAACAACTTTGAAAAGTAGCAAAGATAGGTAATTCATATTGTATGACTTCAAGACTTAAAATAAAACTACAATAATTCAGAGTGTGGTGTTGTATTCGGATGGAAAAATAAATCATTGGAATATACTAGAGTTCAAAAATAGACCAAGACATATATGGTCAATCGATTTTTTAAAAAGGTGCCAACCTAATTCAATTGATAAAAGATAGTCTTTTCAACAAATTGTGAAACAATTAGACACCCATATACAAAACAAACAAAAATGTGTCTCTAGACTTACTACTCACTCAAATAAAAAACTAACTGGAAGTGGATTATAAACCTAAAGCAAAGACTAAAAGTATAGAACTAAAACAAAATATAGGAGAAATTAGTTGTCATCTTGAATTAAGCATAAACTTTTTAAAAATAAGTCACACTATGACAAAAAGAAAGTATATTATAAGCATAAATCATGAAAATTTTTAATTAATAAATTTGACTTCAGTGAGGTTATTAGAAAGTTTTTCAAAATATACCATTAGGATCTAAAAGAAAGGCCACTGGGGAAAAAAATTGCAATTTATGTGTTTGATAAAGGACATGAATCCAAGACACATAAAGCAATAAGAGCTCTTATAACTCAATAAGAGCAACAAGATCATAAGCGAAAGATTTCAATCAACTTGTTACCCGATAAGATGTAGATACAGAAATATCAAATAATAAGGTGCTCAGCTGCATTGGACATTAGGAAAGCAGAGGATAGGGCAAATCCTAGGCCTCCTGAGGGTCAGCTGCAGATGCTTCTCGTAGACTATCACCAATCTCCATCTTAGAATGCTATGGGAATGGAGTCAGTTTGGAATTTGGCTTTTTTAAATAAACACTTTAGATAATAAAAATTAAAAAGAGAAATGTAACAAATTCCTTTAAATCCAGTTTGTGATTATATGTTACATTTAAGTAATGTAACATATTATCTTCATCCAATAAAATGGAAAGTTTTCTGAGGGAAAACTAAATTTAAAATTCTATAGCTCTATAAATTCTAGTTTGTTTCCCAGATTGCTCATTCTTCAGAAAACACTAGGGCAAGACTTACTATATCTCCTATAAATGAAGCAAGTTTTGGTTTCATTAATAAAATTATTATACACTTTGATTAACTTTAGCCAATAAAAGGTATGTAGGTAGTTTAGTTAGTTCATGCTTACTTAGTAGTAATGTCCAGATTCTGAATCATCTATTGCAAGCACTTTTAGAAGTAAAATAAATACACCTTTATATTTTAAGCCCACACCTGTTTAGGAAACCTTCCCAGAAGGATAAAAAAAAAATTGAAAAATGGGTTCCTTTCACTATTTAGTGTTCACATGTAGTACTGTGCATTTTCTCTTTGACTTCACCATTAAATGCCCAATGTATAAAAATTGTATGTAATCTCCTTGTTTGATGGATCAGCTGGTATTTTAAGGTGTTTATAATAGACAATTGGCCAGCAGTATCTGCAGGGGATTAGTTCCAGAACCCCTGCTGCCAACCTGTGGATATCAAAGGATGCTCAAGTCCTTATATAAAATGACATAGTATTTGCATATAACCATTACACACCCTCTCATATACTTTAAACTATCTCTACATCACTTGTAATTCCTAATATAATATAAAACCTATGTAAATAGTTTTTATACTATATTGTTTTGTGTTATTTTTATTTTTTAAAATACTACCATTGATGATTGGTTAAATTCACAGATGTAGAATCTAAGAAGTACAACCCATGAATATGAAAGACCTAATTAAAGTTGTCTTTATAAGTAATTTTTATTTTCTTAGGGAACTACAATTACTTGATTTACTAACAGCACCTTTTAAAAAATATTTTAACACAGCAATTTTTTCATGGATGTTGTGATGAGATAAAATTTAAAATATAATGTTAAAACATAATTAAATTCACTATTTTTCTAGAGAAATAGACCCTAAAAATGGGGAGATGATTCCTTATATCTGTGATGTTTTATGCATTGTACTATCACCTAAATTCCTTATAATGGCTGAAATGTGTTTATTCTTGAAGATCTGTTATTCTACATGAATTAACCATAAAATTACTATTTTAACTGGGCAGGGAGAATTGTACTATTTAAGTACCTTCCTAAACTCTAAAGGGCACATGACATTTACATTCTAATGTTCTGATGAAAGTTTAATTTCTAAAATTTTAAATACAAAGTGTTTTAATTGTCTCGTAAATCTAATGCACACGTATGTGTAACAATATTCTCTTTAGACACCTACTTTAAAAATGTTAATAAGGGTATATAAAGATAAAAAGTTTGATGCAGTGTTTTGTATAGAGTAATAATATTAGAACATTTCTTTGTACTTATTTTTAAAAAATAAAGGGAAAAGAAGGTAACAAGAAAGGCCTTTACTTGGAGCCAGTTTCAATTAGGCACCTTAGCTGCTTAGAGACTGGTGCTAATGAGGTCAAGGCACAGGGTCTAATCCTCACATGGGCCAATTAACATTGTGCTGCTCCAGCTCTCAGACTACGTATTTTGCAAAGTGCCCCACTCACAAAAAGGAAGCCAAGTAATAAAGTGCTGGAGGATCACTGAAATCTAGAAAAATCTCAGCTGAATAACATTCAGGTAACATCTCTGCCCCACTGTAGCTCTATCATGTTTCAGTTAAACTGGTCACTCTTGGGTCCAAATTATACTCTGTGTGTGATTTCCAGCCTTTGTGAACCTTTTTTTCTTTAATCCTCTGTGTTGTTCATATTTTTACAGATTAAAATTCTTCTCATCCCTTAAATCTTAGGACATTTTGCACCTCTTTTACAAACCATTGCCACTTTATTCTCTCATAGTAAAATACCACGTTTATTGTAATCACGAGATATTGGTCTCATATTTTACACATACGTATAAGATATAAATCCACTAGAAAAAGAAAGCCTTAAATTAGATATCCTGTGCTACCATTCAACTTTATGTCTCAGTGTGTCTTGAAAATAATATATTTCCATAAATATTTGCTGAAAAAAATGTATAAAGAGATAGCAGAAAAGTGAAAAAAGAAGGTAGTTGCAAAGTTGCAATTAATTACCTAGCCTTTAATCCGGATAATTCACAGCACTTCACAGTTCATGTTTTTGTTACTAAAGAATAGTCTTTGTATACAATAACTCCATATTGTGGATGTTTTTAAATAAAGTTTAAATTTAATCATGGTTAGGATTTTTTGTTTTTGTTTTTTGACAGCATCTGGCTCTGTCACCTAGGCTGAAATGCAGTGGTGCAATCATGGCTCACTCTAGCCTCAACCTCCTGCACTCAAGTGATCCTCCCACTTCAGCCTCCTGAGTAGCTGGGACTACAGGCAATGCCACCATGCATGGCTAATTTTCTTTTTTTTGCTTTTTGTAGAGACAGGTATCTCAATATATTTCCCAGGCTAAAGCAATCCTTCTGCCTTGGTTTTCTAAAGTTCTTGGATTACAGGTGTGAGACAACCTCACCCAACCAGTATTTTCACTTTTATTAAAAATTTTATTACATACAAATTAGGATTACAGTAGCTTCAACTAACAATATCTGACTGTCTTTCTTCTAAAAAATGATTATAGTATCATTTGGAAGGATATCAGGCTCAAAGAAGCAATGAGAAAAAGGAAAAGCAGATTTAGAAACTAGCCTTTAATTAAATAAAGCAACTTCAGAGGAGCCAAAAGTTGAAAGTCACAAAACCATCTTTTATCTGGAACAGTCTGGCCAGAAAGCATACATATCGTAAAAACTACCTTTGCTGTTGTTTTAATGCAATTAAATAGCTATGAGTTACATACTCAAGATTTAAATTCCTGAGTAGTGGAGTTCTAGTGAAGGAGCCTTAGCTGCCAGGAGATGGAGAGAGGAAAAATCTAGGTTTGTACTTTCCATAGGGTATTCATCGCAAGTGTCCATTGAGCCCCTGAAATGTGATTGGTCCTAACTGAGATGAGCTGTAAGTAAAATACACTGGGTTTTAAAGACTTAGTAAGAATTTCAAGAAAGAAAAATATCTCAATATTTTCATGTTGCTTATATGTTGAAACTGGTTAAGTAAACTGTATTAATAAAATTAGCTTTAGCGGTCGGGCGCAATGGCTCATGCCTGTAATCCTAGCACTTTGGGAGGCCGCAGCAGGTGGATCACCTGAGGTCAGTGGTCGGCCTGGCCAATGTGGCGAAACTCCGTCTCTACTAAAAATACAAAAATTAGCTGATATGGCGGCAGGCTCCTATAATCCCAGCTACTCAGGAGGCAGAGGCAGGAGAATCACTTGAACCCAGGAGGCAGAGGTTGCAGTGAGCCAAGACTGCGTCATTACCTTCCAGCTTGGGTGAAAGAGCGAAACTGTCTCAAATAAATAAATAAATAATAATATTACCTAATTATAAAAGTTTTTTTTTTAATTGTGACCACTAGTACTAACAAACTAATAGTGAATATTTGATATCATGAGGATCAATCATGGAATGGGCATTACACATTCAGAAAGAACTTTATATTTTGGCTTTTGATTTTTTCCAAGTGAGTCGATACATAGCAGCACAGAAATCTACTACAATTAAGACAGAAACATAAAGATGCTCATTATCATTTAATGTTTATCTCATCAGGTTTCAGTGCCTATTTTAAAAAATCTTGTGAATGCAAAAATTATATTCCATTATATTTGTTTAATGTATGTATTTCAAGAGATGTATTTAAAATAAAAGATACACATTTACATATTTACTTCTGTGAAGTTATACCTTAAATTTCAGAGTTTTCTGTGAAAAAAAATCAATACTGTGAATGTTCAATATTTTGTATTAAAAACAGATGAATTCAAGTCCTCTCTGTATCTATTTTTCCTATTTCTTCTTTAGTATTCATTAGTATTTCAAGTAATTCTTTTAATTGCTTCTTTACTGTATAATGTCATCTGGTAATAATGTCATAAATATAAATATTTTATTTTAAGTATTTTATGAGATTTTGAAGATATCTTAGTTTTATCACCCATATTTCTGCAAAATTAGATATCTTAGTTTTATTGCCAATCTCTCTGCTGGATACACAAAATATTCTCAGTTAATATGCCCTAAATTAGACTAACCGTCGAAAAGAAAAAGTGTAAGCTACTAGCAAAATATTTTAAAAGGAAAGACAATAAGAGAAGTCTAAGAATTTAATTCCAAAACACTTCTAGGGATGAAGAAAATCCCATGTTTAGGATTTGGAGGTTGTCTATTTTGTTATAACAAAATGCTTTATATTTAAATACATAATCAAGGTGAAACTGTTGTGTGAGATTTGTATGAATGGTAATATGTCACTTTAATAAAATGTTTATTCATTCTGAAATACACTGGAACCTGTTTATAAAGCTCAGTTTTAGAAACAGGATTAACATATACTTCAGTTTAAATATAAGATGACAAAAGATTTCTATATATGGCTTTATTTTATATATACAGAATATATAAATTTATACAGAAAAATATAGAATATATAGAAAATGTAGAATTTATATGCAAAATATTTAAGAAGTTTTGTTTAGTTTGTAGTTTGAATGGAATATGCAAATCTCTATTAGCTCTTATTAAATCTTTAAAATGATTTTGTGTTTCAATCAAACATAATATGATTATCCTTTGCATTTTCTTTTTCTGTTCTTTTATTTGTATGTTATTTTGGTATTATAGTTATATAATTTTGTGCATTCAGTTTACAAATACAATAATTCTATAGGACAATTTTTAGAGAAAAATATGGGTGCATCTTCATTATATAAAGATTGCTAGAGGCCAGGCATGGTGGCTCACACCTGTAATCCTAACACTTTGAGAAGCTGAGGCAGGCAGATTGCTTGAGCCTAGGAGTTGGAGGCCAGCCTGGGCAAAATGGTGAGACCTCATCTCTACAGAAATTTTTTAAATAGTAATTTTCAAAAAATTAATATGCAAAATAAAGTCTGTTAGAGACAGTATACCTATTTATTTATAATGTACTCCAGATTTCTTTCTAAGACAAATGATATAGTTAAAAGGAGATAAGCAGAAATGGAAGATCTTGAAATATATTGAGGAAAGAATAAACATCCCAAAATACTGTAGATATCTCACTTAAAAGGTAAATTTGGCGTTGAGTTTGTGTTTTTCCAAGCCAGGAAAACTAATGGAAATTAGAAATTTAATTAACTGATAGAACAGTACTATAGAAGCACTTCTGATTTAAAATTGTGTTTGTGTGTCTTTAAGAAATTAAGAAATAGCTGTATTTTTATTAGAAGAAAAGCACTTTCGTTTTAAAAACTCAAATAATACATAAAGTTTAAAATATAGGGTGAAATTCTTTCACAAAGTAACAGCTGATATTACTTCGTTTCCATATTTCTAACCTTCTGTGCATATTCATACATATATATAATATTTATTTAAAGAGATATAAGCATGCTAATTTCTTCACATTCTTTTCGGTATATGTTACCGTCATACTACATATTATAAAGTATTTTGTTACTTAAAATTATATGTAAGTACAATGCACACAAATATGTATACTTCATATGTCAGATAATAATAAACATATTTATAAATATTAGTGTTAACATATATATATGAGAAAGAAATATAAAGTCTATCTTATTTATCATATATTATTATCATATGATAAAATATATGCAACATTCTACATAATCATTCTCTCATCATCTATAATTTCATATTCATATCTCTGATGTCATCATTCTGTGATATCCTTAAATAATTTTTTCCATGTTAATGCAAAATAATTATTCTGTGTATCCTTCTGTTTGTTTATGAAATAAAATTATTAGCCAGGTGCAGTGGCTCATGCCTATAATACCAGGATTTTGGTAGTTGGGCGAATCACTTGAGGTCAGGAATTTGAGATTAGCCTTGTCAACATGGTTAAACCCTGTATCTATTACAAAATACAAAAATATTAGCTGGGCATTGAGGCACACGCCTGTAATCCCAGTTACTCAGAAGGTTGAGGAAGGAGAATGCTTGCTTGAACCCAGATGGCGAAGGTTGCAGTGAACTGAGATTGTGCCACTGCACTCCAGCCTGGGTGACAGAGCCAGACTCCATCTCAAACACACACACACACACACACACACACATACACACACACACACACAAAATAAATAAATACAAGTATTAAGATAGTTTATATGCTAAAATTTACTCTGAATGTAGATGTACTAAAAACACTACGTAATATATTAATTTATATTTCATTTGGTTATCTTGTTAATTCATCTTTCAGGATTCTTCTTTTTTGTCCCCATAACTCTTCTCCAGGAGCATTTTTACTTTTTATGTATTTTTCATTATTTTTAATTTTTTGTTTTTTTTGAAATTTTTGTGGGTACACAATAGTAGTGTGTATTTATGGGGTACATGAGATGTTTTGATACAGGTATGCAATGTGAGATAAACACACATGGAGAATGGGGTATCGATGTCCTCAAGCATTTATCCTTTCAGTTACAAACAATTTAATTACCTTTTTAAGTTATTTAAAAATATACAATTAGGTTATTATTGACTGTAGTCACCCTGTTGTGCTATAAAATACTGAGTCTTATTTATTCTTTCTATGTTATTGTACCCATTAACCATCCCCCATCTCCACAATAACTCCTCACTACCATTGCCAGCCTCTGGTAACCATCTGTCTACTCTTTATGACCACAAGTTTATATGTTTTGATTTTTAGATCATACAACTAAGTGAGAACATGTGATGTTTGCCTTTCTGTGCCTGGGTTATTTCACTTAACATGTTGATCTCCAGTTCCATCTATATTGTTGCAAATGACAGGATATCATTATTTTTAATGGCTGAATAAGTACTCCATTGTGTATATGTACTACATATTCTTTCCACTCAACTGTTGATGGATACTTTGGTTGCTTCTAAATCTTAGCTATTGTAAATAGTGATACAACAAACCTAGGAATGCAGATATCTCTTTGATATACTGATTTTTTTTTCTTTTGGATATATATCCAGCAGTGGGGATTGCTGGATCATACCGTTACTCTTAGTTTTCGAGGAACTTCCAAACTGTTCTCCACAGTGGTTGTACTAGTTTACATCTCTACCAATAGTGTATCAGAATTCCTTATATCCACATCCTCACCAGCGTGTGTTATTGCCTGCCTGTTGGATAAAAGCCATTTAACTAAGGTGAGATGATATTTCATTGTAGTTTTAATTTATATTTCTCTGATGATCTATAATGTTGAGCACCTTTTCATATGCCTGTTTGCCATTTGTATGTCGTCTTTTGAGAAATGGCTATACAAATCTTTTGCCCATCTTTTGATTGGGTTATTTTTTTCCTATAGAGTTGTTTGAGCTCCTTATATATTCTGGTTGTTAATCCCTTGTCAGATGAGTAGTTTGCAGATATTTTCTCACATTCTGTTAGTTGTAGTTGTCTCTTCACTTTGTTGATGTTTTGTTTGCTGTTCAGAAACTTTTTAACTTGATGTGCTCCTTTTGTTCATTTTTGCTTTGGTCGCCTGTGCTTCTTGGCTATTACTCAAAAAAGTTTGCCCAGGCCAATGTCCTGGAGTTGTTGCTAAATGTTTCCTTGTAGTAATTTCATAGTTTGAGGTATTAGACTTACGTCTTTAATCCATTTTAATTTAATTTCATATGTGGCAAGAGATAGGGTTCTAGTTTTACTATTTTGGATACGGACACCTAGTTTTCACAGCATCATTTTTTGAAGATACTGTCTTCTCCCCCAGTGAATATTCTTGGCACCTTTGTCAAAAATGAGTTCACTGTAGGCAGGCATGTGAATTTGTTTCTGGGCTTTCTATTTGGTTCCATTGGTTGTTTTGGTTACTACATCTTTGTAGCATCATTTGAAGTCAGGTAATGTGATTCCGCTAGTTTTGTTCTTTTTGCTGAGGAAAGCTTTGGCTATTCTGGATCTCTTGTGGTTCCATATAAACTTTAGAATTGCTTTTCCTATTCATGTGAAGAATGTCATTGTTATTTTGATAGGTATTACATTGAATCTGTAGATTGCTTGGGGTAGTATGGACATTTTAACAATATTTACTTTTTCCAATCCATGAACATAAAATATTTTCCATTTTTTTGTGTCCTCTTCAATTTATTTCATCAGTGTTTTATACTTTTCATTATAGAGATCTTTTGCTTCTTTTGTTAGGTTAATTCCCAGGCATTTAATTTTATGTGTGCCTATTTTAAATGGGATTACTGTTTAAATTTCTATTTCACATTATTCATTGTTGGCATGTAGACATGCTACCGATTTTTGTATGTTGATTTTGTATTGTTCAGCTTTACTGAATGTATTTATCAGTTCTAGTAGTTTTCTTGTGGATGTATTAGGTTTTTCCAAATATAAGACTATATCAGTCTCAAACAAGGATAATTTAACTTCTTCCTTTCCAATATGTATGGCCTTTATATCCTTCTCTTGTCTGATTGCTACAGTTAGAATATCTAGTACTATGTTCAATAATGGTGCTGACAATGAGCATCTTTGTAGTATTCCAGATCTTATAGAAAAGTCTTTAAGCTTTTCCTCATTCAGCATGATAGTAACTGTGGGTCTGTCATATAATGGCTTTTGTTATGTTCAGGTGAGTTTCTTCTGTACTTAGAGGTTTGAGGGTTTTCATTGTAAAGGGATGTTAAATATTAGCAAATGGTTTTCCAGCATCAATTGCATTGATCATATGGTTTTTATCCTTCATTCTCCTGATATGATATATTATATTGATTGATTTGCATATGTTGAACCATCCTTGCATCCACGGGATAAATCCCACTTAGTCATGATGAATGATTTTTCTAATGTATTATTGAACTTAGTTTTCTAGTATTTTGTTGAGAATTTTTGCATCAGTATTTATCAGAGATATGGGCCTGTAGTTTTCTTTTCTTGATGAGTCTTTGTCTGGTTTTGGTATCTGTAATACTGGCCTCCTAGAATAAGTTTGGAAGTATTCCCTCCTCATTTATTTTTTGCAATAGTTTGAGTAGGATTGGTATTAGTTCTTCTTTAAATGTTTGTTAAAATTCAGCAGTGAAGCCATTATATTCCGGGCTTTTCTTTACTGAAAGACATTTTATTATGGCTTCTATCTAGTTACTTGTTATTGGCCTGTTCAGGTTTTGGATTTCTTCCTGGTTCAATCTTGGTAGGTTGTACATATCTAGGAATTTATCAATTTTTAAGCACCTATAGCTATAAACTTTCCTCTTAGTACTGCTTTTGCTGTATTTCATAGGTCTTGGTATGTTGTATTTCCAATTTCATTTATTTCAATAATTTTTTCAATTTTCTTCTTAATTTCTTTATTTACCCACTGGTCATTCAGGAGCACATTGTTTAACTTCTTTGTATTTGCATAGTTTCCTAACTTCCTCTTGTTATTAACTTCCAGTTTTATTTGATTGTGGTCAGAGAAGATGTTTAATATTATTTTAATTTTTTTGAATGTTTTAATGCTTGTTTTGTGACCTAACATATTGTCTATCCCTGATAATAATTCATATACTGAGAAAAGAACTGTGTATTCTGCAACTCTTTGATGAAATGTTCGGTACATATCAGTTAGATCCATTAGGTCTATAGTGCAGATTATGTCTGATGTTTCTTTGTTGATCTTCTTTCTGGAAGAACTGTCAAATGCTGAAAGTGGGGTGTTGGTGTTACCAGCTATTTTTGTATTGGGGCCTATCTCTCTCTTTAGTTTTAGCTATAATTCCTTTATACATTTGGGTGCTCCAGTATCAGGTGCACATGTATTTCCAATTGTTGTAGCCTCTTGCTGAATTGACCCTTTTATTATTGTATAGTGACCTTCTTTGTCTTTTGATTTTGATGTCTTTTGATTTGATTGAAGAGTTTAGTTCATTTACATTCAATGTTACTATTGATAAGAAAGGATTTAACTCCTGCCATTTTGTTATTTGTTTTCTGGTGATTTTGTGGTCTTTTCTTCTTTCTTTCATTCTTCCTGTCTTCTTCTATGAAAATGATTTTCTCTGATGATATGATTTAGTTTCTTGCTTTTTATTTTTATGTGTCTATTGCATGATTTTCATTTGAGGTTGTGATGAGGCTTGCAAATATTATCTTACAATCGATTAATTTAACCTGGTAACAACTCAATACTATCTGCACAAACAAACAAAAATAAAACTAATAAAAACTCACCTTAACTTTGTCCACCCACTTTTTTAACTTTAATTGTTTGTATTTATATTTTTTTGTACTCACTATCTCTTGAAAAGTTGCTGTAGTTATTATTTTTGATTGATTCACTGTCTTTCTACTTAAGAGTAGTTTACAGAGCAGTTATGGTGCTATAATTGTCTGTGTTTTTCTGTGTACTTATTATTACCAGTAAGTTTTGTACCTTGAGGTGATTATTTCTTGCTCACTAATGTCATTTTCTTTCTGTTTGAATTACCCCCTTTAGCATTTCTTGTAGGATGGGTCTGCTATTGATGAAATTCCTCAGCTCTTGTTCTTCTCGGAAAGTCTTTATTTCTCCTTCATGTTTGAAGGATAATTTCACTGGATATCCTATTCTAGGTATGTTTTTTTTTCCTTTAGTGTTGTAAATATGTGATGTCACTCTCTCCTGGCCTGTAAAATTTCCAATGATAAGTATGCTGCCAGCATATTGGAGCTCCATGGTATGTTATTTGTTTCTTTTCTCTTGATCCTTTTAGGATCCTTTCTTTATCCTTGGCTTTAGGGGGTTTGATTGTCAAATGCCTTAAGGTAGATTTCTTTAGGTTAAATCTGTTTGGTGTTCTATAACCATCTTGTGGTTGGGTATTGATATCTTTCTCTAGATTTAGGAAGTTCTCTGTTACTATTCCTTTGGATAAACTTTCTACCCCTATTTCCTTCTCTACCTCCTCTTCAAGGCCAATAACTTGATTTGGCACTTTGAGACTATTTTCTGAATCTTAAAAGGAATGCTTCATTGTTTTCTATTCTTTTTTTCTCTTTTGTCTCCTCTGACTGCGTATTTTTAAATAGCCTGTCTTCAAGTTTATTAATTCTTTCTTCTACTTGAGTCATTCCACTATTTAAGGGACTGTGATGCATTCTTCAGTATGTCGGTTGTATTTTTCAAGTCCAGAATTTCTGTGATTCTTTTCAACTATTTCAATCTCTTTGTTAAATTTATTTGATAGAATTCTGAATTTATTCCCTGTGACCTCTTGAATTTCTTAGAGTTTCCTCAGAACAACTATTTTGAATTATCTCTCTGAAAGGTCACATATCACTATTTCTCCAGGATTGGTCCCTGGTGCCTTATTTGGTTCATTCAGTGAGGTCATGTTTTCCCGAACAGTGTTGATGCTGTTAATAGTAGATGTTATTTGGCGTCTGGGCATTGGAGAGTTAGATATTTATTGTAGTATTCACTCTCTGGGCTTTTTTGCAGACATTCTTCTTGGGAAGGCTTTCTGGTTATTTGAAAGAGATGGGTATTGTGATATAAGCTGTTTCTGCTTTAGGGGACAACCCAAGCCCAGTAACACTGTAATTCCTGCAGACTTCTGGACTACCAAGCAAAGACACTTATTCCCTTTCCTTAGTTTATCCAAAATGTGCAGAGTCCCTGTCTCTTTTCTGAGCCACCTAAAGCTAGGTGTGGAGTGACACAAGCACCCCTGTGGCCACCAGCAGATCTGTATTGGTTCATCAGACCTGAAGCCAGTGCAGTTCTGAGTCTAATCTAAGGTTTTATATAAGCACTCCCTGGCTATTGCTTATGTTTCAACAAGGCCCTAGGGTTCTAAAAGCAGCAGGTGGAAAAGCCAGCCAGGTCTATGTCCTTCCCATCAGGATGATGAGGTCCCTCAGGCTCTGGGTGAATCCAGAAGTGCCATTCAGAACTCAGGGATTAGATCCAAAAACCATAGACATACACCTGGTATTCTACTGTACTGCACTTGACCTGGCATTCAAACCACAAGACACACTGCTTCCCACTCTTCACTCCCTTTTCAAATGCAGAGGAGCTTCGCCACACAGCCAACACTACCCGCCCCCAACTCCCGACCATGAGGACTATTCTTTTTTTATTTTTTGGAATATACTTTTTTGCACTTTGGGTTCTGGGGTGCATGTGCAGAACATGCAGGATTGTTGCATAGGTACATACATGGCAATGTACTTCGCTGCCTCCATCCCCTTCACCTGTATCTGGCATTTCTCCCCATGTTATCACTCCCCAACTCCCTACCCCACGCTGTCCCTCCCCTAGTCACCCCTAATAGACCCCAGTGTGTGATGCTCACTTCCCTGTGTCCATGTGTTCTCATTGTTCAACACCCGCCTATGAGTGAGAACATGTGGTGTTTGATTTTCTGTTCTTGTGTCAGTTTGCTGAGAATGATGGTTTCCAAATTCATCCATGTCCCTACAAAGGACACGAACTCATTCTTTTTTGTGGCCGCATAGTATTCCATGGTGTATATGTGCCACATTCTCCTTGTCCAGTCTATCATCGATGGGCAATTTGGGTTGGTTCCAGGTCTTTGCTCTTGTAAACAGTGCTGCAGTGAACATATGTGTGCCTGTGTCTTTATAATGGAATGATTTATAATCCTATGGATATATACCTGGTAATGGGATTACTGGGTCAAATGGAATTTCTATTTCTAGGTCCTTGGGGGAATCACCACACTGTCTTTCACAATGGTTGAATGAATTTACACGCCCATCAACAATGTAAAAGTGTTCCTATTTCTCCACATCCTCTCCAGCATATGTTGTCTCCAGATTTTTTAATGATCATCATGTCATGATAACTGGTGTGAGATGGTATCTCAATGTGGTTTTGATTTGCATTTCTCTAATGACCAACGATGATGGGCATTTTGTCATGTATTTGTGGGTCCCATATATGTCTTCTTTAGAAAATTTTCTGTTCGTATCCTTTGCCCACTTGTGAATTGGTTTGTTTGTTTTTTTCTTGTAAATCTGTTTTAGTTCTTTGTAGATTCTGGATATTAGCCCTTTGTCAGATGGGTAGATTGAAAAAATTTTTTTCCATTCTGTTGGTTGCCGGTTTACTCTAATGATTGTTTCTTTTGCTGTGCAGAAGTTCTGGAGTTTAATTAGATCCCATTTGTATATTTTGGGTTTTGTTGCCAATGCTTTTGGTGTTTTAATCATGAAGACCTTGCCTATGCCTATGTCCTGAATGGTTTTGTCTCGGTTTTCTTCTAGAGTTTTTATGATGTTAGGTCTTATGTTTAAGTCTTTGATCCATCTGGAGTTAATTTTAGTGTAAGGTGTCAGGAAGGGGTCCAGTTTCTGCTTTCTGCACATGGCTAGCCAGTTTTCCCAACATCGTTTATTAAACAGGGAATCCTTTCCCCATAGCTTGTTTTTGTCAGGTTTGTCAAAGATCAGATGGTTGTAGATGTGTGGTGTTGCCTCCAAGGCCTCTGTTCTGTTCCATTGGTCTATCTCTGTTTTGGTACCAGTATCATGCTGTTTAGATTACTGATTACTGTAGGCTTGTAGTGTAGTTTAAGTCAGGTAGCATGATGCCTCCAGTTTTGTTCTTTTTGATTAGGATCATTTTGGCTATGCAGGCTCTCTTTCAGTTCCATATGAACTTTAAGGTAGTTGTTTCCAGTTTTGTGAAGAGGGTCATACATAGCTTGATGGGGATAGCATCAAATCTATAAATTACATTGGGCAGTATGGCCATTTTCACAATATTGATTTTTCCTAATCGTGAGCATGGAATGTTTTTCCATCTGTTTGTGTCCTCTCTTATTTCCTTGAGCAGTGGTCTGTAGTTCTCCTTGAAGAGGTCCTCTACATCCTTTGTTAGTTGTATTCCTAGGTATTTTATTCTCTTTGTAGCAATTGTGAATGGCAGTTCGTTCTTGATAGGTATACCTGAATGTGATGGAGAGAATGAATCCAGGTTGCAAGACACTGTTCAGGATATTATCCAGGAGAACTTCCCCAACCTAGCAAGGCAGGCCAATATTCAAGTCTAGGAAAATACAGAGAACACCATAAAGATATTCCTCAAGAAGAGCAACCCAAGGCACATAATTGTCAGATACACCAGGGTTGAAATGAAGGAAAAAATGCTAAGGGCAGCCAGAGAGAAAGGTTGGGTTACTCATAAAGGGAAGCCCATCAGACTCACAGCAGATCTCTTGGCAGAAACCCTACAAGCCAGAAGAGAGTGGGGGCCAATATTCAACCTCCTTAAAGAAAATAACTTTCAACCTAGAATTTCATATCCAGCCAAACTAAGCTGCATAAGTGAAGGAGAAATAAAATCCTTTACGAACAAGCCATTGCTCCGAGATTTCATTACCACCAGGCCTGCCTTACTGGATCTCCTGAAAGAAGAACTAAACATAGAAAGAAACAACCAGTACCAGCCACTCCAAAAACATGACAAATGGTAAAGAGCATCAACACAATGAAGAAACTGCATCAACTAATGGGCAAAACAATTAGCTAGCATCAAAATGGCAAAATCAAATTCACACATAACAATATTAACCTTAAAGGTAAATGGTCTAAATGCCCCAATCAAAAGACACAGACTGGCAAATTGGATAAAAAGTCACAACCCATCAGTGTGCTGTATCCAGGAAACCCATCTCACATGCAAGGATACACATAGGCTCAAAATAAAGGGATGGAGGAAGATTCACCAAGCAAATGGAGAGCAAAAAAAAGCAGGAGTTGCAATCCTCGTCTCTGATAAAACAGACTTTAAACCAACAAAGATCAAAAGAGACAAGGAAGGGCATTACATAATGGTAAAAGGATCAATGCAACAAGAAGAGCTAATGATCCTAAATATATTTGTACCCAATACAGGATCACTCAGATACATAAAGCAAGTTCTTAACAACCTATAAAGAGACTTAGACTCCCACATAATAATAGTAGGAGACTTTAACACTCCACTGTCAATATTTGGACAGATCAATGAGACAGAAAATTAACAAGGATATCCAGGACTTGAACTCAGATCTGGACCAAGCAAACCTAATAGACATTTGCAGAACTCTCCACCCCAAATCCACAGAATATACTTTCTTCTCAGCACCACATCACACCTACTCTAAAACTGACCACATAATTGGAAGTAAATCACTCCTCAGCAAATGCAAAATAATGGAAATCATAACAAACAGTCTCTCAGACCACAGTGCAATCAAATTTGAATTCAAGATTAAGAAACTAACTCAGAACTGCACAACTTCATGGAAACTGAACAACTGGTTCTTGAATGTTGACTGGATAAACAATGAAATGAAGGTAGAAATAAAGATATTTTTTTAAACCAATTAGAATGAAGACACAAGGTACCAGAATCTCTGGGACACATTTAAAGCAGTGTCTAGAGGGAAATTTATAGCAATAAATGCCCACATGAGAAGCAAGGAAAGATAGAAAATTGACACCCTATCATCAATATTGAAAGAGCTAGAGGAGCAAGATAAAAAAAACTCAAAAGCTAGCAGAAGTCAAGAAATAACTAAGATCAGAGCAGAACTGAAGAAGATAGAGACACAAAAAACCCTTGAAAAAATTAATAAATCCGGGAGCTGGCTTTTTTGAAAAAAAATCAATAAAATAGACCACTAGCCAGAATAATAAAAAAAGAAAAGGGAGAAGAATCAAATAGATACAATAAAAAACGATAAAAGGGATATCACCACAGATTCCACAGAAATACAACTACCATCCGAGATTACTATAGACAACTCTATGCATATAAACCAGTAAACCTGGAAGTAATGGATAAATTCCTGGATACTTGCACCCTCCCAAGACTAAACCAGGAAGAAGCTGAAACCCTGAATAGACCAATAACAAGATCTGAAGTTGAGGCAGCAATTAATAGCCTACCAACCAAAAAAAACCCAGGTCCAGATGGTTCACAGCCAAATTCTACCAGTCATACAAAGAGGAGCTGATACCACTCCTTCTGAAACTATTCCAAACAATCCAAAATGAGGGAATCCTTCCAAAATCATTTTATGAGACCAACATCATCCTGATACCAAAACCCAGCAGAGACTCAACAAGAAAAGAAAACTTCAGGCCAGTATCCATGATGAACACAAATGCAAAAATCTTCAATAAAATACTGGCAAACCGATTGCAACAGCACATTAGAAAACTTATCCATCATGATCAAGTAGGCTTCATTCCAGGGATGCAAGGCTGGTTCAACATACACAAGTCTATAAATGTAATTCACCACATAGACAGAACCAAAGACAAAAACCACATGATTATCTCAATACATGCAGAGAAGGCCTTTGACAAAATTCAACAGCCCTTTATGCTAAAACTCTCAATAAACTAGGTATCGACGGAATGTAGCTCATAATAATAAAAGCTATTTACAACAAACCCACAACCAATATCATACTGAATGAGTAAAAACTGGAAGTATTCCCTTTGAAATCTGGCACTAGACAAGGATGCCCTCTCTCACCGCTACTATTCAATATAGTATTGGAAGTTCTAGCCAGAGCATTCAGGCAAGAAAAAGAAATACAGGTATTCAATTAGGAAAGGAGGAAATCAAATTATTTCTACTTGCAGACGACATGATTGTATATTTAGAAGACCCCATTGTCTCAGCCCAAAATCTCCTGAAACAGATGAGCAACTTCAGCAAATTCTCAGGATACAAAATCAATGTGCAGAAATCATAAGCATTCCTATACACCAGTAACAGACTTAAAGGACTATTCTTTTAAAGCCCAAGGCCTCCTAACTCAGGTTTTTATGAATGCTGCCTGACCTGGGACTCACCCTTCAGGGCAGTGAACTCCTCTTTGGCCCAGGACAGGTCCAGAAATGCTGTTCAACCTACAAGTCCTGAAATCAGAGACCCCCGGGATCCCACTTGGGGCTCGGCCTTCTGCAGTAGTGTTGGTACTCAAGTGTAAGACAAAGTCCCCTTTACTTTTCCTCTGCTTTTTTCAAGCATAAGGTGTTTTGCCCTGTAGCAACCACAGGTGGTAATGTGCTGAGTCTCACTTGAAGCCAGCAAGTCTCAGATGTTCAGTAAGTCTCTCGATGTAGTACATGGGTATCCATGTAATACCTGGTTATTCAGGACCAAGGGCTCTTCAGTTAGGTGTTAAATGCCACCCCCAGTTCACTGTTTCTAGACCTAGTTAAGCACTAGGACTCTCCTAAGAGTTGCAGTTCTTGTGGCCTAGACTGCCTTTCAAGTTTACTTAGAGATTGAGACCACTTTGGTCCTGGGAGGCAAGGTTGGTGGGCACTGAAGTTTGGACTGCTGGGGTCTTCTATTCCTCACTAGCTAGAGCTGGTTTGAATGCTCCTTCTGTGGGTGGGCATCAGCTGAGTTTGATCTGGCTTCCCTTTCTGCTGTAACAAGACAGCACTGAATTTGGTGCCTCACAGTTGCTGTGTTCTCCCCCAGTGCCCAGAGAGGCTCTCCATGTAGCAGCTGCCAGAGGTGGGGGAGTGTTGGCATCAGCAATTCAGGACTGTTCCATCTCTTCAGTGTCTCTTTCAGTGATATAAAGTTAAAACCAGGTAATGTGAATGCTCACACAATTTTCAGATCTACTAAGGTGATTTTTTTGTTTAGATAGTTGTTAACTTGATGTCTTTGTTGTCGGGATGACTGGTAGAGCTTTCTATTTTGCCATTTTTCTCTGTCTCTTCCCATTTTTATTATTGTAAGCAAGGCTCTCCAAGGAGGGATTTCTTAGTCAAAATGTAGGGCTATTTTTAATTTTAATGTACATGTCAGAATATTTCCTTAGGAGGCTTTACAAATTTGAAACTTCCTGTCAATGAGAGAAACTATTTTTCTTTAATTCTTTCAACCTAGATATTACGGTTTATTTAATTTTGAAGAATCTAATAAGTCAAAATGTATCAATCTCTTTGTCAATTACTGTGCCCTAACTTCTAAAGAAGTTGAGCATTTAAAATTTTTTGAAAAATAAATATTCTTCATTTAGCTGATACTCTAAAATATTGATTATATTAGTAACTCAAAGAAAGTGGTTTATGAGGTTGAAGTAATAAACAGCTACTCCTCCAGTTAATAAAACACTGAAAACAATATTTTTTAAATGTTAAATTTGAGATTTCTATTACCATATAACTTTGGTATTTTTATTGCCATTTTTTTCACTGTCACTTTTTTCTTCTATTAGTTTGTCACTGCCAGAAAATTTATTGCTGAACAGATCACAGTTCAAAAATAAGATAAAGATTATATATGCATTCTATCTTCAGGAATATAAAATTTTAATTATTTCAGATTTTATTGTAATAACTGAACAATATTATACAATTAAGGATTTTACTTTATTTTCATGTCAGAAGTTTAAAGTGATATAAAATGCAAAATTCTTTAATATTAAGTATATATACTTAATATTAAAGAATTTTCCTTTGGCTATATGACTTTCCTGAGTATTGCCTTTCCACATTGTTTTTCCATTTTCTTTTTCTCTCTTTTGTATTTAGGAACATTACTCATAATCAGAGTATTAACACTATGTTAAATTTATAAGCTATAACATAATTTACTTACAACCGAAAACCTCTTTCTTTTTCAGGTACAATGCTTATTAGGAATTCAAACTTTAAAAAGAAAATTCAGACTTTCATGACTATTACATTTTGATAACTGAATAGTTTGTCTGTGTCCCCACCCAAATACCATCTTAAACTGTAGTTTCCATAAACCACACATTTCCTGTGAGGGACTGGATGGGAGGTAATTGAATTATGGGGGCGGTTATCTCCATACTCTTGAGATCGTGAGTGATTTCTCACGAGATCTGATGGTTTTATGAGGGGCTTTATTTTTCCTTTGTTCTCATTCCTGATGCCATGTTAAGAAGGATATGATATGCTGCTTCCCCTTCTGCCATGATTATGTTTCCCGAGGCCTCCCCAGCCCTGGGGGAACTTTTAGTCAATTAAACCTTTTTTTTTGTATATATATAAATTACCCAGTCTTGGGTATATTCTTATAGTAGCATTAGAATGGACTAATATAGTAATGAATAGCAACTTTGTCAAAATTAAAGATTAGGCAAATCTGAAAAACATATATGAACTTCATTAATGGAACAGAGGTGGCAGATTTTGAGGTTATGTTTTGTGGAAATTCTAATGTAGTTTTCAAAAAGCTTGAGTAAATAGTTAGAAACTTATTTTTAACATAATTATCACCTTCCTCTAATCTACCATTATCAGTATAAATTGATTTTCATGATTTTTATGCAACCCTTACTACCTGGCTATAATGGTCAAAGGAATAGATGTCTAACTGATATTTGATGGAACATATTACTCTGTGATATATATGTAGAGAGGAGATGGTATCTTTTAGCTCTTGGTCTGATCTCATCCCCTCTTTTCCCTACAGTATGGGTCACTAGAGCTCATGACATAAGGCGCCTGTGAGGATTGGGGTGATGATGTCATTATAGAGATTGGTTGGTCCATACTTACTGATCAGTATGGGATTCTCAGTGAGATTACTCCAGACTGTGTAAGAATAAATTGGTACATCTGACCTTTCCCAGCAAATAGAAGTTCCAGTTACCCTAGAAGGGGAATACAAACTATGTGATCAGATTTTCAGGGAAATTACTATGTCCAAAAAGTCAAGGTTTCTAGTCTGATCAGAGTATCTGAGCTAGCAAATGCATCTAGGAATAATTCTCTGTTCTAACCGATCAGCATCTCTTAGCCACTCCAGTGAGTAGGATAGTTAGCTCATGTGGTAACTCTAACAGAACGAGCATATAGCTTAGATAAAATGAGAAAAAATAAAAAAAGTGAATGAACATCTACAGCAACATCAATTCAGCAGATGACAATTTTTGCTCTACTCAAGGAAAACAAACCACGACTCACAAGAATTTATTGTCTCACTTTAGAAATGTGTGGCCACAACTAAGCATAAATAGTAAAGGGAGAATTATGAAAACACGACCTTATATTTATGTAGTCCAATATGTTACTATGTTTACTATGTTAGAAACACACAGATATTCACACACACACATACATACACACACACACACACACACACATATATATATATATATATATATTCTTTGCCATGATTATTTAAACCAAACATTTAAAGAACTCAATAAAGAAATAGGTGGCTTTCCAAACACAGTAGCATTATAAGAATTATTTTCTTCTTTATCTTCTGTATAATCATTCATCCTGTGGTTAGGTATATGAATTGTGTCATTCACCACCAAAATAAAATTACTAGATTAGTGTCCCCTATATTAAATTTCTTTTTAAAAGATTGTAATTCGTGGACAGGGAATCAATCCACAATTTCATTTTTTGTTCATTATCCCTACATCATGCTTACATTTTGCCAGCTACTCGAATTGTGCTGCAAATCCAATATATAATGAGGTTTTGTTTTTGCTTTGAGAGTAAGTTTAAGATAAAGCTATTAAACACACAAACACACACATACACAAAGAGAAATAATTATTTATATAAGCCGTGTGAGGTCTAGATGTTTTATAAAAGGGCAGTCTTTGGAGGTCATCTAGAATTATTTCTCCTCCCATCTTAATCCAAACAATTATTATTATTATTATTATTATTATTTTGATTAAGCAAAGACAGAAAAAGAAGAGGAGCCTTAAATTCTACTTTCAGCTCCCCCAACCAATTCGTAGTACTACTTTGAGCTGGTTCTTTGTATGTTTTGTGTTTCTGTGCCATGTCAATTAAACTTTACCAGATACTGCCGTTGAAGAACATACTGGTTTAAAATATAATATTTATTATCCAAACTTCAAGATTTCTGTTTGCAAATCAGAAAAGCTAGAAGATCTGTGTGAAAATCTATATGGATAATAATCAAGACCTGAAGTCAATTTGGAATGAAAAAATAAAATGAAACATTCTAAGGTCAATCTAAACCAATCAGAAGATATTTATGAGATTTTGGCTCTGATGATGTTTCTACAGATGAATTTTCATGCTGTTTTCAATAAACAAAAATGCATTCATAGTTGGGAATACAATGAAGTTCATTAGGGAAATAAGTCTGCATTATGTTGGTGCAACTGAATAGGAAAATTTCCTAACAGTGAGTTGCTGTTCACAAAAACAAAACAACAAAATTTACCAACTTGCAGAGGAAAATATTATCTATCCAGAAGTGGCAATAAGGTTTTGCTAATCTATCCACGTGCTTGCGTGATTGTGAAGCTCATAGCTTTAGTATGTATGTGTGCCTCTACATGTACAGGTGTTCATGGGAAATAAAAACAAACACACAAAAATACTAAGAACTAGGATCTAACTATCAGTGAAGTTTCAGCAATGCAGAAAAATTGTAAAAATTATTTGAAAATTCATGAAGAATTACCTATGCTTCTCTATGTTTACATATATAACTACAATTAATTAAAAACATAATTTAAAGCTTGAAGACAAATTATAATGACAGAATTATAGTCCTGAATAAAAATAAAGTATAATAACCAGGGATAATGCAAATATAGGCCAAATTAGTACAATTTAAATGTCAAAACATGAGCACAGAGATGATAAATACTTTAGAGTTGGTATTTATAAACTCAAAATGTGGCTCTGAGTATTTTAAAGCTAGAAGAAAACAGATATTATTGCCCCAGGTTGGGTTGATGTTACTGATGAAGGTAACTTCCTAGAGAAAAAGAAACTGTCGTCACTAAGAAATACAGATAAATTCATGCAATTATTCCCATTATGCTTGAAGGCTCCCATGCTTATGTTAAAACCAGGTGAAAACTTTGGAAATATTCTTATGGCAATGAAAGAGGAAGTTGTCCATATTACTGTAGACTATATATATATATACATATATGTTTATATCCTCAATAAAACAGTCAAGGTCAAGTCAGTCAAATACAGCAAGCCCTATGGCCCCATCCAGAAAGAAATATGGTTTAGTTAAGGGGTCTTCACCTGAAATAGATGGCATTAGCCATGAAGCTCTCATCATCTAATACAGCACTGGTTGAGCTGAAAAAATCAGAAATTTATTTGATTGAGCAACAAGCCATGGTGTCTGAATTTAAATGTAAATGCAAATCCATGCTTATTATTGCTGAGCCACTTTCTCTTTTGATGCCCCTTGATTCTTTCTTCCAGTCTAATGTGGCTTCAGCTGCTTCAAGAAAAAAACAGGACCAGAGGTGCCCCTGAGATCTCTAGTTCTCCAAAGGAAATCCAAAAGCCATACATCATCATCTGTGTGTACTGAAGAACTTGGGGAGGGATCCAAACATTTATGGTTCTATTGAATAAAGGCACCCACATCGCTGTCATACCCACTCTTATCGAGCATGAAGTAATCAAATTTAAGTGATAGATTTGGGCTAATGTTTGAAGCATGGAAAAGAAGCAAAAGTTACCTCATAGGTGAGGCCCTTTGCAATGATTCAGTGTCTTGTTGTGACTTCTACTGCTATATGCTTAATTGTGATTGCTGTTTTATATGAATATAATGTGAGGGCTCTTGAGTTCCAAGAGGACCCACCTGATTGGGAAGAGGTGCATGTAGAGAAGAGCTAGTAGGACACATTAATCACTCTCAAAACACCTCCTTGCTAGGGGTATCCAAGGAAGAGGATACAGTCATGGGTTCTTAGTTTCTGTTTCTGGTTGGGCCAGTAAAGCCCCTTCCTCATCTGTCACTAGAAACAAAAAATAAAATGATGGCTTTAGGTTGCTAAAATCCTAAAATGAAACAAAACAGAAAAACAACACAAACAAAAAACAAAAACAAAATAAGGCACGTTGAACAAGCTTGTATGCCCTCTCCAATGGTCCAACAGAAGCAATATAAAACCCCATTGGGAGAAATGAAAAACACAGCCTTGATTAAGGACTTAAAGGCAGCAGGAGTAGTAAGAGACAAAATAGTTCAATATAACAGCAATGTGTGCTAGTGAAAAAGGCTCACATGATCTGAAGTCTTAAAGTGGATTTTTGCCACATGCATGTAGTCCTTGCTCCCATGGCCCTGACTATTTCAGACACTGTGATTGACACTGAATCCATTACTTAGGCTGATGGCACTGAGTATGCTGTCTTAGGCCTTGCTGACATAGCTAACAACCTTTTTTATATCCTACTGGCATCTGATGACCAAGACTAATTAGCATTCATGTGGTAAGTCCTCCAATATAAGTTTGCAATACTTTCTTTTTGCCAGAAGTCGGATCATAATTTAATGTGAGAGCCTTTACTCTCTGAGATCTAAAGCTATTGTTATATAGATGATGTCATGTTGGCTGCCAGGTCAGAAGTCTTAGACTTAATAGATCTGAGCGCAGTGTTATTATCCTATGGAAATTTTTTTCAGAGGCCCTCTTGCTAAGAAAGGTTTTTTGGACTATGTGGGGGAGATTCAAAGTGCTCAATCCCTTCTGTAGTCTAGGAAAATCTTTCATCTCTTTGAACCTTGACTCTCTTATCTCTTTGAACCTTTGAATCTTGACTCATCTCTGATTTCTTTGCATATTGGAAATGTGCCTCACTTTGTCATTACAGTTGTACCTATATATCATCATATAGACTACAGATTATCATACTTCGGGTCCCAAATGAACAGTAAGGGTTGGAAAATGTTTAGCAAGTTGTAGCATGCTCTCTGCATCCAAGTCAAATAATCTAATGAACTTTTGAACTATAAAGTCTCTATGACTGATGATTTTTTTTTTTATCAGAGACTCCAGCAAAGGGATGCACATGATAATGTTTTGGATTCATCATCTCCTTAGCATAGAGATATGTCCATTTTAAAAAAACAGTTATTTGTTTGCCACCGAGGTGGCAGAGTGGGGGGAGGGGGCATTTTTGTCAAAACTGAATGTCTATACCATGGAAAGCTTGTTACTCTTCAGTCAAATTTTGCCATTTTGAAGTGAGTAAAGTTGGATACAGTGACTAATAAGATTGGAGAGGCCTAATAAGCATTGATTGGCAAAGGGAAATAATACATTCAAAAATATAGCCCCAGTAGTATGTCAACTTTACCTAAAATAAATTCAGTTATTCCTTTTGGGGAAATATTATCCTCCTACTTTGTCACCGAAATCAGAACTTCTGGCTCTAAGTGGACTTTGATTTGTGGGTTTATGGAAGTTCAATCAATAGAACATGTATCCCTCAGATTACTTGGAGATCCCTCCAAAACATGGCTACCTTTGTTTCCTTAGGAGAGTTTCCTGTAGGGATAATTGACTTATTCTTTATATGTCACCAGTGGGCAGTTATTCCCGTCGTTGGACTCATCCAATTGCAGAAGTTAATACAACATTGGTTCCAGAATCTGCATGAGTGATTAATGACACTGCTTTATCCCTGGAAGGCATTTAGATGGATTGCAACTCACTAGCCAGCATGGTCATAAATGATAGAACTGATCTATATTTCCTACTTGTATGCCAATATATAACCTGTGAGATTGTTAAAGCCTTGGGTTGAGTAGAAAGGCTTGACAGAAACTTAAGTGGAAAGCCATTTGCTATTTTAAGGTAGACCCTTAAATTTTATGGAATTGTTTACCTGGCTGTCTCCAGAACGCTAGTGGACACAGTTGAGCCCAATATTGAAGGTTAGCCTCAAGGGCTGTTTGGAGTCTTGTTCATAGTAGTTTTAACTAAATATTGAGTGAACCAAATTGAATGAATTTAGTACCAGCCTTGTCAATCAAACTAATCAGTGTGACCTACTGAATGATATAATTATGAAAAAATTTGCCCAAAAGCAAGACAGTGTAGAAATCAGGATTAGACATTATTGGGAGAAAATTCTCCATGCTGATATTCTAATTACAATTGCTATACATTTTAAAGTCTTTTATCTTTGACCCAAGAGTTTCATGTCTTCTGCTAGTATCTGTTAAACTTGTTAACCTCTTATGTGTAAGTACAACAAAATCTCAGACTATTCACAGCACTTTATATATAGGTGGTGGGATGGTAAATTTACTTATATATCTGATATTTATAAAACTATATATAATTTTAATCATGTCCAAATCAAGTTTTTTTTTTTTTCAATTTTCATTTTAGGTTCAGGAGGTACATGTGTTACATGGATACATGGTGTGTCACTAAATTTTTGTGTATGAATAATTCCATCACCTAGGTACCCATAGTACCCAATAGGTAGCTTTTCAACTCCTGTCTCTCTCCATCCTCTCCCTGCTAGGAGTCCCCAGTGTCTGCTGTCCCCATTTTTATGTCTATGTGTACGCAATATTTAGTTCCCACTTATAAGTGAGAATATGTGGTATTCGGTTTTCTGTTTCTGCATTGATTCACTTAGGATAACAGCCTCCAGCTGCATCCATATTGCTGCTAAGGACATGATTTTGTTCTTTTTTATGGTTATGTAGTATTACATGGTGTATATATACCACAGTTTTTTAATCTAGGTCATCACTAATGGGCATCTAGGTTGATTCCATAAATGTAAGGTTGAATAAACATACAAATTCAGTCAACATAATACCATATATTAATAAAGAGAAACAGCCAGTGATCACACCAATAATTGTGTGAACATATGATAACATTTAATATTGTTCATGATAAAAAAAAATTATCAAGTTAAGACTGAAAAAGAACCTTCTTTATCTAATAAAAGTAATTTATCTCAACCAAGGGCAAATTGTAATTTGTTTCTACAATTTGTACAATCTATATATAAAACCTTGAAATCAAGATTATAATGCCAGACTAAATGTCCAGTCTTTAAACTTTTGCTTGGTGGTAGGCAAACGAAAGAACAAATAAATTATTTAATGAATGAATAAGTACATAGATAAATGACCTTTGAAGAAAATTAAAATTATAATTTACATAAGTGATTATCTATATAGCTCCATATTTTTAATAGGAAATTATATTTGTGTTAGGATAAAACATAGTAGAATATATTTTAAACCTTCAAAAGGGAAGAATTTCTTAACTTAAAAACCTTTAAAAATAGGTTACAGATAGGTTACACATAAATGAATAATTTTACTTTATCTAAAACAACAAAAATAAGTTAAGAAAACAAGGTCTATCCTGAGACAATATAGCAGAAACATATAAAAGTAACAGGAAATTAGTGTCTAGAATATAAAAAGAATATCTAAAAGTCACAAATACATAAATATTTAAGGTAAAAAATGGATGGGAACTAAGTAAACATATGAAAATGCAGTTGACCCAGAGTAAATAAAAATAGACAATAAATATATTAAAGATGCTTAACTTCACTAATATAAGGAAATGAAATCTAAAGACACAATTGCTTATTACTTCAGAATTGTGAAAATTTAAAAACTATGAGCATGACAATGATTAGTGATACTCAATTCTGTTGAAGTAAAAACTGGGACCATAACTTTAGAAAAAAAACATTGCACAATCTAGAAAATATACAGACTCAGTCATTGCTTTGCCATTTTCACAAAATTATAGGAACATGTGTACCTGCAAACAATCCAGCATAAATATGAATACTCAAAGTAACTTTATTTGTATCAAAAAACAGGTTGTGGGGGAGGAGACAAATGCATGGTACATGAAAGCCATAGGCATCAATGAGGATAAATCTGAGAAAAATAATAACTGTGTTAATATTTGGGTTTCAGAAGCATATTCATAATTTGATAGCATTTGAATGTATTTTTAAATGCAAAATAGTACCTTATTATTTAAAAATAGATTAGCACATGGTAAAACTCAGTAAAGGTCTATCTTTGAAACTTTGACTAAATTCCTTGGAAATTCCTGAATTTAAATTCATAAATGCAGTAGAAACATAGGAGGATAAAATAAGAGAAAGGCTCATACATTCTTTAGTAATATTTTGCTTCTCAAAGGCAGTGGAAAGACACAGGTGTTTGTTGTGCCATTCATTACGTGTTTTTCAATACAGAATAGCAAAGATTGAGGATTGGTTAAGTGAGGTTGAAAGATATACTAGCATTAAAGTTATTTTTTTATTGAAGGATTGCAAGGAATTTAAATGGGAATAACTTTCTCTGTACGTGACTTACTGCTATCTAATGCTGTTGCCATGTAACAGCTAAAATTACCTTGAGAACTGTAACTCATTCAACAGCCCATATTTTGGGAAACAGTGAAATGGATACAAGACTCAGAAGACCTAGGTCTTCTGTTCAATTGTGCCATTTACTAGATGTGTGATTTTGAGGCAAATCCCTTAACTGCTCTGTCTCGTTTTTTCCATCTATAAAATAAAATCTTAAAGGCACTCAAAACCCTGCAATAATAGAATCTTATGATATTAAATTTAAGTCATTTTCAGCTTTCAGAAGTTATCCTTTTAGAGAGTTTTTTTTTTAATAGAGAAAAATGTACAGATAGTTGGGAGAGAGAGAGAGGACATGAGGCCTGTGTTCTCAACTCTCTGTCCTAGCTCGTGTGACTTACTGTGCTCCTCCTGTTCAGAATATGAGTGAAAGAGGAGAGAAAAAAAAGTGAAATCTGATAAAGAAAAGCAGGAAAGAGCAATGAACGGGAGCCCAACTTGGCAGAGATGGGCAATATGATGATATGTGTGAGTACGAGTTCTGCAGTCAGCTGGGTCTGTATCCTGGATCTCTAGACACATCATGATGTGGCCTTATGCAAGCTTCTTAATTCTCAAAGCACCATGTTTCTCTCAATTGAAATTCAAATACTTAGTATATAAGATTGTTGTATGAATTAACTGAAACATTATAAAATAAGCTTAGTTGAAGAAGACACATTTGGTTCCTCTAGGAGGAATATATATTGGGATGCTCTAAATGATGGATTTGGACCTCTTTGTACTGTCAGTCCCCGTAATTTGATTGCTCCACATTATTTTTGTCAGCATCAGGCTTTGAGTGAGTATTGAAGAAGCCATTGCTTTTATTAATGTTATTGTTTTTATTAACAGAGAAATATAGGAATGATAAAAATTAATAAACTGAGCAGAAAAATAAACCTTGAAATATGGTTAGTTCTGAAGGAAAAATAAATGTTGAAAAAAATAAAATTGGCTCTTTAATGTATATTAAAGTAAGACAACAAAACAAAAAGTGTGGAGGAGGTATATTGGCATGGTGCTTAAGACTAATGTTGTAGTTATTAAATAATGTAACTTACAATGAGGCAATTTAACTCATAGTGTATATTATTTTTGTGAGATAGAAATTGTTACACTGTAAATTACAGAATTAATACTAAAAAGAAAGGACTGACATTGAAAGAGAGTATATTCCACTTCTTCAAGTGACCCTATTTTGTATATGCTGTGTTGCTGGAAGAAATTAAAAATGATCAACTACAAATTAAAATACTACCCAAATTATATGTTTCTTTTGATGTTTAAATGAGTAATACATAAAAAGTTTAAAAGAGTTTTAACATTCACGTTAGTTGCAATAATAAAAAAGGTAATCTAGACATTTTTATGAGTCTTAGAATCACAAGTGATTTATTTGTAAAAATTACGGTAACTATAGTATCCACTTCATGAGGTGTAAGTAAATGTGAATGATATATGTTAAGTGTCTGGAAGAGCACAAACACAGTGAGGACTCACTAAGTATTATTTATTGGCACTTTTGTGTCTTATGAATCAATATCTACAATTTCTAAGGAATCATGAGAAACAAGTGAGATATTTTATGTCATGATGTAGGTTAACATTGTTATTTTTAAGGGAAAAAGGTAAATATCTTAAATTTATGCCAATAAATCTGGTACTAATATCAAGGCCAAGTTATGGAAAGTTTATATAAATAATGATTTGTGGGCTTTTTATATAATTGATATTTTTTAAGTTATATAATTATTTATTTTCATACATCTAGGTTTTTATTAGCCTGCAGAAGGTATAACAGAATTTTTTTTGAATGCAGATTAGTAGTTAAAGTTGAGTCTCTGAAGTCAGACTATGTAAATTTAAGTCCTTGCTTCAATGTTTTCTAAAAATTTTATCCTTGATAAGCAATGCAATTGTTAGTTCCTCAGTTCCATTATTTGTAATGTGAAAATAATAAAAGCACCTAGTACATTTTTTGGTGAGATTAGAATAGTGCCTAGCATATAAGTATTCAACAGGTATTAGTTTTTACTATTATTTTCCAGAATTATTATAACATTTTCTACCAGGTTCATCTAGATTTCTGTGGATGGACTGAGTGTGACACTTACTTTTTTATATTAGTGTTCTTAATCCTAGCCTTTTATTTTCATTTATTTACACAATATTTTGAGGTAGATTTCTTATTTTCTTTCTAATATTTCCTGCAGTCCATATTTCATCTTTATCTTTTACACATATCTATGTCTTCCAAAACTTAGTTTTAGACAGAGATGAGAAGATAAGATGACTGGACAGTGTTGGTGTTGACAAATTTCATTTCTTTTATTTCAATTCCCCCTTGAATTTAAAATTACATAAAAATTAATTGTTCTGTTAGAATCACAGAATTTCAGTGTCCTAAATACCATTCAGCAACCTGTCCTTATGAAATGCAAATATGATTTTAAATGACTTAAATTTGATGTGTTTACCTCACTACACTGCTGGGAAAAAAATTACCTTTGAATAAAGGAGCAATAGCCCAGCCTCAAGTTGTTAAGGTTGTTGCTAAAAGTAGCTTCCAATATGAATGATGACAATATAAATTATTATATAACCTGGATTATTTGAACACTAGGAAAATTACATTAGGACAGCAGTTGTAAACTGGGACTATTTCAGGAAAAGTAGGAGTTACGTTAAGCCTATCATGTATTAAAAAGTAAAAACAATAACTAGTAGATTATGATATAATTGTTTAAGAAGCCCAGAGGTAAATTCAGCTTTCACTTTTATTCATACAATTATGATAACCTCCCAAATAGAATACTTTTATATCTTCCCTATTTTTATATTTACCTACTGGCAGCCTGCTGGGTATCTGAATCAAGAACTTTCTCTCAGAAGCAAATCAAAATTGCTACGTGTGAATTTTTAATTTTCCAATTCCAAAGCTTAGAAGAACCAATAAGCATGCAATCAATTTTAATTTAAATTGAAACCCACAGCTGTATTTACTGTAGATGGTCTTTCAGGGAACTGAATCTAATATAATTTCTTCACTTATCTAATCATATTGAAAGGATGTTTGGACCAACCTGTTACAAGGAGAATATATAATGAAATAGGAAGAGATGATGTTATCTTTTATGATGTTTCATATTGTTCTGTTATTCTTTAGTTGTGAGAAGTAGTGAGTCATTGAGATTAAACTTGTCAGAGTATGTAATGATTGCTGACAATGCTATGAGAAACAAAACTGAAATTGTGGCTATTAATGGAGTCACAGGGAATTCAGGACAGGACTGTTACATAGGCCCACACAGGTAGAGCAATGCTCAATTCTTAGAGGCATTGCCACATAAATTAAAACATGAAGGTGCCTCCCCCATGGAATTGTGTGTGTTTCAGTGCCTCTGGATCCAGATTATTATAAAGTGTTTTGATAGAAAACAAAAGGATATAGTATCTTAGTTTACTTTTTGATGCATTTTCCCCAGAGTCTTCAGAAATAAATTCTTATATTTGGGGATAAAAGAGAATTGATTTCAAAACTTCACAAACTTTGAAACTTTTCTAATGGAATGTTTAGGTAACCAATCTTTAAAAGAAATGGTAGAGATGATAGATGACAGATGGATAGGAAGGTGGGTGGATATATAGACCCAGAATAAAGGATGAATTTTATTTATTTACAGAATAAAGGTACTCAGTGCCCACCATCAGTAGCCACTTGACTTGCAGTATGATTAAAAGGGTTACTCAATGAACTAAATATAAAATTGCAAAGGCATAAATCGATTTCCTTTTTTGATTTGCTGTGTAACTGTACACAAATCACTTATGTAAATTTGATTGTGTTTTTCACTGGGACTAACCTGTAATACATATAAAATGGTTTTCTAAAAACAGCATATTCATAAAATGTCTCAAACATTTATTTCAACATTTATGCTATCTGCATGTTTGGATTTTTATATAAAGGCAAAATTGTTTGTAAACATTTAACTTTTTTCTTTAAAAATTAAACTTTCTTTAAATTTTAAAAATAGGGTGCTAAATTTTCATTTTCAGTAGGTAGAACTCTTTGGCTACATATTGATCTACTTATTACACTAACTTATACAGGCTTGGTTCAGGAGTGTACACTCTATCTCTGAAACTTATCCAGAAATTTTTCTACATTCCAACTTAACTCTGCCACGATTTTAATATTCTTTCTCAGAGTTCTCTATAACAAAAATATAAGAAACCCCAGTGTAAGGGAGCTAAAGTCCATGGGGTCTGGAGACCAGATCTAGACAAGGCACCAAGGAACAAGAAGGTTTGGGAGAGGAGAATCAGGAAAGACTGGAATGGACAAGGAATTTATGCTTGTTTTGAAGAGTTTTTCTATAAGCATGTTGCATTGAAGATGTATTTTATCTTGTTTTTGAAAGATTCCTCAGAATGTTTGACTTTCAGCTAGGGCTTGTTTTGGGAAAGTATTTTGAGAACTCTCCAAGTCCCATTAGAGAACTGGGTTTCTATATGGAGTGGAGTTATAAAGCAAAAACTGGGAATTTTTTTTTCTAGCAAGTCATGCGGTAAAAGAAAACGGATCTTATAATTCAGCGCCTGTTTAATTGCTTTTGTAGCCACTCCTGAAAAGTGGCTTTGTAGCAGACAAACATCACTTTTTTTCACTATGCTCAATGGTAAAGGAGAGAATGTGAGAATGGAAAGGCACACTAAAAAGCTCTGAATGAAAGTTACTACATGGATGAAGTTCCAAATCATTAAGGTGAATTTTAAAACCCAGGAAAAACATATTCATACTGTATAATTCAATTTAAATAAAATTCTAGGAAATACAATCTAATATATAGTGTCAGAAAGCAGATCTGTGATTTCCTGGAGACAGGGAGAAATATAGAAAGGTGAAAGGAAGCGATTATAGAGAGAGAGAATGAAATATGAGGGCTGATGAGTATGTTTACTATATTGATTGTTTTGCCAATGTCACAGGTATAAACACACATGCATACTTTACCAGATTGCACACTTTAAGTACATACAGTTTATTGTATGTCAGTTTACATCAATTATTAAAAATAATAGTGAGATAATAAATTATTGAAAGCATTTAAAATAACTAGAATATTAATAGTTACAATCAATACTTTTGGGCATAATTTTTGAGATGTGTGAAACAGTCCAAACCGGAAAAAAAAAAAGATATTCTTTTATTTTCCAAATACTGTTTGCAGTCCTTTCAATTGATTTTCCAAATGCCTCTAAGATTTTCCTTCTCATATCATGATGAAAATACAGGTTACTTAACACCAAAATAATACTTAAGATAATGTTATGAGTGCAGTAGTTATAATCATGTTTTAAAAAACAGTTATCTTAGTTATTTTAATGACTAGTTTTAGCCAGTTTGAATTTCTTAAATAAAATAAATAATTGTGGATCTGCTATTATTCTGTGAATTTGCCTTTACTTCCCTAACTTTTTAGCCTCCAAAGTGTTCTAACATAGAAAAATTCCAAATTTTTCTTACTCTTTTAACATGGAGTTTGTTCTGTCTGACTTTCCCTAATGAAATTTGAAAAAAACATGTTAACTGGATTATCAGGCAATTTTTTTGTAGCTTGAAAAGTAATAATGACTTTCAGTAGTAAATAAAACTTTCCTCGGTGTCATTTCAAATTAAATTATTAGTGTCAATAATTTGCTTTCTTTTGTATGCTTTTCGAAATAATGGTTTAGTGCACTGCAGATAAGTGTTTCTTTATTTCCATCTATGTTATATCAGAAATAAATTTTTAAGCCAAATCAATAACTTATGCAAATTTATATAATTTGCATAGAATTATGTGTGGGTGTATTGCTTAAAGTTTTGGACTCGTATTAAGTTTAGAAGTAACAATAGCTGATATTGGCCTTCCCATGGTTGCCATTACGCCTAAATTATTCAAATATCTTCTAAAAACGATGAGAGGTATTGATTTAGAAACTGAAGGCAAATTAATTTAAAATTCCTTATTGCTTAGAGCAGTATGGTCCCCTAACCAGCAACTTCAGCAATACATAAAAATTTCTTAGAAATGCAGTTTCTCAGGTCCCACTCATGACCTACTAATTTTAAATCCCTGTGTTATAACCAGCTATCCAGATGATTCTGACTTGAGAATCACTCTTTTAGATGAATATCACTGTCAACAGAATGCTTTTGAAAAAAAACATAAGACAGTGGTACCAATCTGTGGCAATGTTTAAAAACTTTGATCTCAAGGAGAACATATACCTACACACATATGTGCACAATACCTACACAGATCTTCAGTATCACTGAGTAGAAAGTAAGAAACTTTTTTATGTTAGTTGCTACAGACAGGGCCAATTAGTTTCCCATTAAGGATTTGAACTGAATTGTTTTTTGCCTTTGACAATTGTATAGATTAAACTTGAATCATAATCCCTAGCTAGCAATTCCAACAGCGTAACCTAAAAGTAGATTCCATCTAACTAAGACATCTGAGTAACATGAGGTTTGTTTCAGGTGAAAAACACAAAAAAGAAATGGCTACCATCTCAAATTTTGACAGTTTTGTTTTTCTACAAACCATGGTAAAAATGCAGAACACGGAGGTGAAACAATTGGAACTCATATCAGAATAGATCAGCGTGTAGCAGAGACTGAGAAAATGCTACAAGCTCCCAGCTGGGAAAACTTGTAATTGCAACCAGCCAGAACATTGATATAGAGATAGCAAAATTACTAACAAGGGAAAACGAAAATTTAGGAGACAAATAGAGGAATTTTTTTCCTATGTATGACAAGAACCCTAGTAAATATGACAAAGTGCTCGTCAAGAGCAGAATGTTGAACTGGCGTGAAGAAAATATAAAATTGATTACTACAATGACAAGCCAAATAAAATCCCATAATAACAGAACAGGAACTCATTTCAAATAAAAGTGAAATAAAAACACTCTCCCAAATTAAGGGGGAAAATGTGAACAAACTAAACTTCTTGCTTTCGGCAATTCTGTAACCAGAAACTATCGTCAAAAGCAATCAAGACTAATGGTAACATTATCATAACAGAAGATTACATATGGCTCTAGGGATTTCTTCAATATATACATCTATAGCCTCAGTGTGTAACATCAGGAAAGCAGCAATCTAGAAGCTAATACCCCATTACAGTAGAATTTGAAAAAAGCTATCCCATAAATTCATTTCTAAGCCAAGGAGTATCTCTTCCTTGATTCAAGCATACCAAAATGCAGGGAGGCAGAAATATACTTCAGTTATGTATTCAGAATTGCAACACTATACATATTGATATCAATTCAAAAATGTATCATTACAGCTGCTTATTATTAATGAAGTCTTGTGCTGAAGTCAGAGAATTGAAGGGATCAGGAAGACTCTATGTCTTGTTTGCAATGATTATCCCTGAAAAGTTCTTCAGCTGCAGCTGAATTGCAATTACTATATGAGTGATTGTTAAATGTCTCATGAACACAAAGACTCATGTCCTGTGAACTGCTTGCTCTAATTAATCAAATTCTGTTGGACAAGATTTTTCATGTTAGAAGGCAACCAGGGCACAGTTTATTAGCAGTGGATATACAAAACCCTTAAAAATGTACTAACAATAGATGTATAGAATACCACTCACCTGTATCAGGTGAGATAGTTATGGTTGGTGGGTTGGTGTAGGTGCACCTGAGTTTCAAAAGTCCCTATAATCCCCAAATCAACAAATTGGGCAGTAGCCAATTTGGTTTAATAACCAAAACTGTGGGATCTTGGCAGCTCTGTAAAGAGATGCTTCTGTGACTTAAATGGTGCTCTCTGCTCTCTTCTCTTTTATGCTGTTCCTCATCCTGGCATTCACCCACATTCTCTTACACACAGCACTTGTTTTGTTTGTTTTGTTCTGGTGAGACTACTTTGTCCATCTGCCACAAGCATAAGACAATAGTCCACTACAATGGATACTAAGAATAGCTTGTTGATGGGTATAAACATTTAGTTAGAGGAATAAGTTCTAGTGTTCAGTAGCACAATAGGGTGACTATAGTTAATGATAATTTATTGTATATTTCCAAATAATAAGAGTGTATTTGAAATGTTCCCAACACAAAAAAATGATACATGTTTGAGGCGATGAATATCCCAGCTACCCAGATTTGATCATTACACATTGCATGCTTGTTTCAAAATATCACATGTACCCCGCAGATATGTATAACTATGTATATTCATAATAATTAAAAATAAAAAATAGCTTGTGGATATTTAAAAATAAAATTCTAAATATAAGGACATTATCTACAGGGAGTTATTTATTGTTAGAGTACAAAAAATGAGCCTACTCTTGCCCATTACATATTATTCTGTACCATTTAATCTTTCTTTGTTACCATGCCCATGTGTTCACTATTTAAAAAAATTTTTTTAAGTCACATTTTAGCATTCAAAATTTCTTCTCAACCTCATGAATTCATGTGATCTAAAAATCTCTATGGTATAGAAACTTATACAACTTAAACTCTTTTTACAAAAATCATAAATTAAGAATAAAAAAGCAAATAAAGTGAAATTTCTTATCAAAATAATTTTGTTAAATGAAAATACATATATTTGTACTAAAGCGTTCTGATTCTGCATGATTAAATACATTTTCATTTCCTTCTGCTACTTAACTTTTGGCTCTCCATCTCTACTCTAAAATGAAGATATTTAGATATTTATAGAAGATAATATGGATGCTGCTAACTTTTCCCCCCCCAATGCTCAGTGCCTTTTTATTTCATTGGGACTGTTACTTACTTCTATATATCACCGTTTTCCCAAGCACATGATGTAAGACATACATGCAGGGCTAAACTCTGTCTTTCACCTCTCCTATAATTTCATGCCTCCAGAAGAGCTGTTATTTTATTTATTTATTTATTTAGACAGAGTCTTGCTCTTCGCCCAGGCTGGAATGCAGTGGTGTGATCTCAACTCACTGCACCCTCCACCTCCCGGTTTCAAGCGATTCTCCTGCGTCAGCCTCCTGAGTAGCTGGGACTACAGGTGCATGTTACCATGCCTAGCTAATTTTTTTTTTTTTTTTGTATTTTTAGTAGATACGGGGTTTCACTGTTTTAGCCAGGATGATCTCGATCTCCTGATCTCATGATCCGCCAACCTTAGCCTCCCAAAGCGCTGGGATTACAGGTGTGAGCCAATGCACCCAGCCAGTTATTTTCACTTTGATACACACACACACACACACACACACACACACACGCTCGCACACACACACATATTATGTCAGTGTTTTGGTTTATTCTTTAGTTTCTCTCATGTGTCCTGATACTTTATTGCAATCTTCCTCCTTCTTCCATCTATTTTAACTGTTTTGTATATTTTCATCTCCTGGATCCCAAAGGAAGATCTTAGGAAGTAGTCATGATAGCAAACTCTAGAGATAGGCAGGAGATCTAGTACCAATTTTGTCAAACATGAGTAATATCCACTTTAAAAAGTTTAAATATGTGAGTCTCAGTTACTCATTCATAGACCAACTTGTGAGAATCAGAGATGTTTCACTCTATATAGAGAGGAGAGAGAAATGTATTATTTCAAAATGTCTGTGAAATGCAACAAAACTGATTGTGGATTAAGTTTGATGATACTTCAATATATTAAAAAGGAATACTACACATAGATATTATCTGACTATAATGTAACTATATTAGATTTTAATATAAAAGAATAAACTAAGGAAAAATTTTTTGAACATCTCACTTGATAGCCTGGGTTAAGGAAGAAATCAAAAGGTTGTTTAAAACTATTTAGAAAATAATGGAAATACAAAAATATTAAAATTAATAAATTAGGGGACATGTATAACTTCACTGGGAGAAGTTTATAACTAAGGTACTCCTCTCATAAGCAAGCCAATTAAAAAGATAAGTTTCAGTGGCTCACACCTATGATGCTAGTACTTTGAGGGGCTAAAGCAGGAGGATTGCTTGAGCCCAGGAGTTTGGGACCAGCCTGGGTGACATATGGAGATCCCATCTCCATGGAAAAAAAAATTAGTCCAGCATGATGGCACATACCTGTGGTCCCAACTACTCAGGAGACTGAGGCGTGAAGAGCTTAAGCCCAGGAGGCCTAGGCTGCAATGAGCTGTCATCATGTCACGGCACTCTAGCCTGAGTGACAGAGTGGGACTCTGTGTCAACAACAACAATAAAACGATAAAGTAATCCATTGCACAAAATGCTAGAAAAACAATAATAAAATAAGCGTCAAATGAAAGAAATACTCAGGAGTAATTTAATAATTCCTGCATCAGAAAACAATGAAAGAGTATATAGTATTTACAAATGACAGTAGATAAACCATATTTATAGACAACTCAGCAAACACAAAAAGAGATTTCCAAAGGGTGCAGATGTTTAAATACTAATATCTGGGGCACAACATCCCCTCTCAAGGCCCAGCCTTGAAAAAAAAATAGCTTCTCCACTCCAATATATTTGGAGAAGTTCTGAACTTAGCATAGTCTTGGGTATATGGGAAAGGACAACTTATTTGGGTCAAATGTACTCCATCAATCTCACAATAGACAACCCAGAATAAGACTTTATGGAATCATTAATTCTTGAGTGAACAATGCTCTGATTTATCAGCTTTATAATCTTGGAGAAAGCAGCCTGATCCAAGAACATTCCTGAGGTCACCTCTGTGAAACCAGAACAACAATTATATCTGACATATCTCCAGGAGAATGCCAACAAGCCCCACCAGTGAGCTATGGAGTTTATCCCACAAAATATATGCCTTGTGTATTGAAAAATGCATTTCAAAAGTGGTTTTGGCAGACTCAAATAAGAAGAAACAGAATATACAAATCAAGAGTAAAAAATTGGAAAACTAAGTTCAAAAACAGAGAAAATATTTTTGCTCAACTATGTTTAAAAATATTACAGAAGATATAGTGCATTTAAATCATAAATTCATACTAGAAGATATATAGGACAATGAACAATACATTCCCCTTTGCCTACCCCTATTCATATCCCTATTCCAAATTTAGGAATTTATTTGAATAAAATAATTATGAGAATGTGTAAAATAAATCAAAAGAACCATAGTGCCCATATAGTACCATGTATAATAGAGAATATTGATATGAATTTCTACCATATGTATATGTGAATATATATATATATATATTATGTACAATGACAATGTAAAAGAAGGAGATTTCACAGCATTGTCCTCTGTGGGGGAAGGAAACCTTCCTGGTCTTTCAAGTTACCACAAAATGTCCTGTCACAGATTACGTTTTCTTTCAGATCCTTTCAAGCAGTAAGGATACTGTGTGGAGGAAGCAGAACAGTAGAAAGTGGTTCATATTCATTGAAATATTATGGGGTCCCTGGATATGTTTCTGCCTGCCCATTGCTTCAAATAAATGGTGAGGAAGTCAACACATTCCTGAGTGCTTATGTGAGGGTAAACTGAAGGTCAGTCTCTCAGCGTGTCTTCCTGGAACTCCAGCCCTTAAGAACCCCAGGCTTAAGGCCTACCTGAAGTATATTCCTGCACATAGTAAGTGTCTAATGTTTAGACATATGTAATAAATGATGATGAGTTCATACAATGAAATCCCTTACAGATATAAATATTATATTACAAGTATTTTACAAATCAAACAAATTTCAACACGATGTCGTTATAGTTACATTTTTGCAAATCAACAGTCATCGATTACCTCCTAGAAGTCTAAAGAAATAGTCTTCTTGTTCACCATTATGTAAATTGCCTCTGTCAGTTCTAATTACATCCACCTTTCAAAAAATAAATCCCAACTATACTAAGAATTTATTAATGACTCCCATATTTCATAATCTGATCAAATTTGGATTAGTGACTATTTTTATCCATATCATTTTACTTTTTATTTTCAGAAAGCTGTATCTTCCATATAAAGATTAAAGTTTAATCTTTGTGGTTTAATTTACACTATAATAATTCATGTTGTATGAATTAGGGCAGTGCCTTTTGCTAAAAGGACATTACATTATTTGATACTAACTTGATAAACTTTGTACTTGATATGAACATACTCTCATTTATCTGACCAGATAAATTTTTGAGGAAAAAGTTTTGCAATTTTCACCAGTTTCAACATTTGCTTTAGACACTAATAAGAACTATCCTAAATTTTGTAAGTTTTCTGAAGAAAGTTTTCTTACATAACAAACTAAAATAAATGGGTGCTTTTTGATATAGCTTTAATAATTACTAACCTAGTTAATACAAAATTACATCAAAGACCTATTAAATTTAAGATTCTTGTGTTTCATATTATGGGTGATACGGTGTGATATTTATCCTCAAGGAGCTTAGAGTTTAGTCGAATTGAGGAGAGGTACATGTCTATAATACAAAGCAGGGTGTGTGAAGTATTTTGAGAGCTTTACAAATTGCTATTACAGCAGTCTGTGCCCTTTGCCAATTACTTTCAGCTGGTATGATTAGGAAATTCTTAAGAAAAAAAGGAATCCTGAGACTCGAAAACTAAACGTGCACTGAGCAAGTGAAAGTAAGGGAAAGGTACTTTACTTTGGGGTGGAGAAAAGACACCAGGTCAAAGAGAGTCTAAAGGGTGGTTCAGGAGCAGAAATGATATATATGATATGAAAGAGTAGGGAATAGAAGAATTTCTGGAAAGGCTGAAAATGTAAGACATTGAGACATGATTTAAAGAAAACTATCTCGCATTTAGTCTTGTAAAATTGTTACAGGAAACACTTGTATCTCATTCTTTCCTATTATTTGAAATGAATTGCACTGGAGAATTTTCTAGGACTAGGCTTCACTGCTATCTTTAGGGTTTTATTGTCTTAGTCATCTACTGAGAAATACACCCCAACTAAGAAACATTAAAACAAGATTCTCAACTACATATTGAAGACTTCTGATTAGATAAGTAATTCCTAGTAGCTGATTTTAAAATGACTACTTACCAATTTTCTTCAGACTGGCTCCGATAAAAGTTTGCCTGGTATGGAATTCAGAACTTCACATATTTTATTTAGTAATTCCTTTCCTGAAAACAAACTAGCAGAACCAAATACTACTTTGGTTGTTGCACCATTACCATTACTTAAGGTGTATCGCATTATTTCATTAATATGGCAGAATAAGAGACTAATTCTAGATTTTCAGAGTCATAGAGACCAAGATTTCCACCTTAGTAGCTCTTTGGTAACACTTCTGATCCAACTGAATTTAACTCTATTTTCCTTTGTAAGTATTGGAAGTGGTTCAGGTCTCATTACTTCATCAACTGTCCTCCTAACCCCATAAAATAATGAAAAGCAAAACAGCTTTTCATAGATTTTCATTGTAATTGATTCTCCAGGGTATCTTTGCACTGCTGCATTAAAATGGTGTGGTTGTTATGATGATATTTCTCAGCAGGGGTGTTCTAAATAACTGATTAATATGCAAAACAGTAAAAATGTAACTTTTGCTGTGAAATTGGCCAATGCCTAGAATCTCCGGGCTGCTGAAAGGAAACAAAACAAAATAAAAGGTTCCAGGCATTCTTTCTGACAGAGTTATCTAAAACGCTAAGGAGCCAGGTGGCTAAAATGTAAAATATATTCATTATAGCATTGTGTGGTACAGTATATCAGTATATTTATCACTTTTGAATTCTTCCTGCAACTCTGTGTGGAGGGTTTGTGGGGTTACACCAATAAGTTTTAGAATTTAAGGCAAAACCCCTGAATGTTCTGCTACTTCTTTAAAGTTAGGATTAAAATATTTATACAATGAATCTTATTTTATACAGTGATTTTATTTATAGAGCCCCTTTTTATCTTGCTAGGTATATTAAGTATTAGAGGGTGTTTTAAAATTTCTTCTTAAGGTCCTATTATACTTAATACAGGAAAAGACAAATAGAAACCAGATGGTTTTGTTATTGTCCTGCCTCACAAAACACAATCAAACAAAACTATTGAGACAAACAGAATTAAAGAAAAAGTGCGTAATATTAACCTTCCCAAACCTTATGTTCCAGATACCCAAGTTTTGCCAGAGTTTTCAAACAATATAGCCACTCCAATAAAATGCTTTTAGGAGGGAAGCCAACAAGACCCCCACCCTCAGTGGCTATGGCACGGGCTCACAAGCCCTGTCCTGAAATCTACACATATGCTTTCTGGTTTGCTCAATGAACAAGCACCAAATCACTGGAGATTTTATGCCCAGTGACTTCTCACAGGCAGATTCTAATTTGGCAATGATTCTAGGGTCCTCCTGTTGAGAAAGCTGCTTCTGGCAGGAGCTGCCTTACTGATGGAGGGTGGTGTTTCCACACATGGCTTTGTTCACTTTAAACCAGGCCTGAGATCACATCTGTTCCTAGGGCTCCCATCCTAAGGGACCTCTGAGAGAAGAATCACCACAGAGAACTCTGTATTTTCTGGTTAAATGTCATCCTCTTCTCTATGTCAGAATGAATGCTCCTCATTGCCTAATGACCCTGACAATTTTGTTTTTTCCAGCATGAAATTTTACCTGAGCTGTATAAAGTGACATTGTATGTACGAGAAAGCAGTGTAAATTAGAGTGTGACACCTGATGCCACCTAAAAGTGTCAGAAGGTATGAACACATGCTTTTCTTGGGGTAATGTGACTACAAAATCACCAGCTAGATGAGGTATTTAAGAAATAAAAGACAATATTGACAAGAAAAAATAAAACGAGGGTAAAAAAACATTTGTTCCATCTGTGGAAACAAAACAAAACTTGTCTTCATGAGGAAGTATTTTAGTCATAAAAAAATATGCTTGAGTAAACAGTGAGACTTGGAATGTGCAGTGTTGTGTCTTATGAGTGCTGCCAGGTCCTCGACACTGATTTCTACCAAAGCACCTTCTATACCTGTAAACATTGGACATTCAATAGAAATTGGCTTATATGAATGAACATATTTTAAAAGTAACATCTTTTTAAAAGTCAAACCAGTCCACACTTTTAAAAAATGTCCCAATGGGGGAAAATGAAAAAGCAAAGGTCAATTTCTTTGGAAACTATTAAGATAAATAGATATCTCCTGCAGCTGGTACCACACCGTATTCCTAACCAAGTTAAGGCAAATGTTTCCAATTCTTCATTCACAGTTTTATGTGAGATAAGTAAATATTCCTTCCATTTCACTCCGTTAAAGACACTTTGAATTTCCACAATAGCAGATACTCAAGCTAAGCCTCTCCATGGAGACCTCTGCATGAATTAGTAACCACTTGAAACATATTCTTTTCAAAGAAGGATACAATAATTTATGTCATCTCTTTGTATGCTTCATTTAAATAGTTTTGTATGTATGTGAAAGAGAGATAGAAATATTTCTGAGAGAAATGGCAGACAAAGGATCCTCTGCGAAGTGTGTGTGTGCTGCCTGGGGCTATTTTACAAGGAAATCTACCAGCTCTCAATAATGTGAAAATCTTCTTGAGAGGCGCGGTGGCACAGCAAGTCACTGAACCAGAGAAATTCAATTTGCCTACTGTAAAGTATGTTTTGTCTCTCTCAGAAAGCTCTAATTCAATCCAAAATTACTTTCTAGAAGCAGTCATCCTGGCCAAGGAAGGGTGTCCAGGGTCTGGAATAGGACAGTGTACACTGGGCTAAAACTGTCAAAAAGCATTCAGTGCTGCTTCTCAATCCCGAGACGCAGACCACAGACCAACCCGGAGGTCACTGATCTCTCCATGTTGGAAATCTATGTATATTTGTGATTGAATAACCTTTAGGTAACTTCCATCTTTGATCTATATTTACTCTAACAATGCCAAGGGAGAAACGGGAAACAGAGAATATATGGTTAGATTAAAAATATGTGGATAAGTAAGGAAATATATCTCTACTTGAGTTCTATGAATCATAAATTAGTTGCAGACAGCTTCTTTGAATATGCCTAAAGAGGTTTGAAATACCATCCTAATACATATCTTTGTGGTTAATCATTGAGTATATAAAGTAACGGTTCATATAAACTAACTCCAAACTTAACCCATTTCCTTCTAAATTAAATAGTTAAATTTATATTATCAAAACTTGGCAGATTTTGTCAAACATCATTTCTTTCCTCTGCTTTGTTTAGAAATCATGATGCTATCTTGCCTACAGCACTATTATTAATTTAATCATACTATTTATGATATGAATTATAAGATCTTCATAATAATTTTTCAGTCATTGTTATTAAAAAATGTCATGCTTCCTGAAAAAAGTCATTTTAATCTGATTGTTGAGATCTATATCCAAATCTATAAGTGATGAGAACCTTGAAATAATTTAATGAGTATATAAGAATTTAAAAATAAGAGTTTGGCAAATAACTGTAGCACTTTGGTAACTTTGTTTTTTAAACTAAGATTGATTTTACATTTCAAAGTTTGTAGCTAAAAGTAAGAAATAGAGAAATAATTACCTTTAAGTGTTTATTAATCAAATTCAACAAGATTATATTTTTTTATGGTGGTTCATAAAGTGTGTAAAAGAATCCCCTGGAAGTACATACAAGTGTATATGTCAATTTTAAAAATAAAAAATATATAAATTTGAAGAAATGAAAAATTAAAATAAAAAAATCCCTGGACATCTCGTTTAAAAAATGAGCTGAGACCTACCCTTGAAGATTCAACTTTACTCGGTGAAAGCAAATTATTATACCATCATTTTAGCAAGTTATTCAGTGATTATAATGTAGGTGATTATTTTAGTAAAATTGGAGGAAGAAAAATCTCTGCATACAAGCATGTTTTAAAACCTACCTGAGAAATTTTAGACCTGAAATATATGTGCTATGGTAATATTTTGGTAAGCTTGATATCTTTTTATACAATTTGAAATATTTCATAATTTATTATGGGGGAGGTAAGAATCATCATCTAAGAAAAAAGCTAAGCTTAAAAATAAAACTCTATCCTTAAAACACAGCATTTATTTGTTTAAATGTTTACCTTATTAGTAGGGTTAATTCATTTGCCTACTCAGTAGGAAAACTTTAGACTGTGGTAGTGTAGACGATTTATAGAGATTTGACTGCATGATTCATTTCTCTACAACAAAAATCTCAAAGTAATCAATAATTTTGATCCATCATTGGTATAAAATATATTACAGCAATCAGAGGCAAATATATGATGTTACTTTCAATTTTGTGCAGCACGAAACTATCAAGTATTCCAGAAAAAAAATAAACATAAGCAGTCATCTTTATTTTGCTCAGCTAACAAGTAAAATAATTTTTTAATTTTAATTTATACTAAAAATGTAAAGGAAGTATATGTGTTGGGAAATTATTACCTCTGCTGTGTGACCTTTCTTAATCAAAATCTGACAAGTCCATTAGTATGCCTTAATTTTTTGTTTAAATTAATTACTACTTTAAGTTTTTTCCATAGTAGAGAACATATGAAAATCAATAAAGCTATTTAGGCTCTCTGGTATCTCATTGAGCATTATAAAATGAATATGTTGGAAGATACTAATATCTTTCAAGATTTAGGAAAGAGTATTTTAGTTAAATAAAAAGTTCAGAACTATGAAGCAATATGATAAAATATCTCTAATATTCATGGCTTTTTGCCAAGGGACAGCATAATCAGCCAAACAGAGGTAGGTATACTATGAAGCTCACGAAAATTAAACTTCTTGGCCTCTTTCTTTCATAAGTCCCGAGTCTCCATTTTTCTAATTCTAAATAAATATTGTTCCCTATTCAATTCTATAGTCTTAATTTTCTCTACTTCTTTTTAAAGAGGGTTGCCAAATATATAAATTCCAGGCTTGCAAAATTTGAATCTATCCTTTTATATAAATGGTTATAGTTAAGAGAACAGAAGAAACAAAGTTCTTATACCTTCTGTCTCCATTTAGATAGCTCTTATTCTATAGAAGCTATTAAAACTTTTCTTTTTATAAAATAGAAAACAACTATGAGTATGCATTCAATCAAACTAGAAGAAGAGGAAGAAAAGTTCCTTAAGGAAGGGTTGAGTTGGTTATTTTAATGATGTGCCATCTTTTCAGCATGCAAAACTGAGGTTGTAATTGCTGATACCAGTGACAGTTAAAGAAGGTGGCTACTGTCTTGGCTGATGTCATGTTAGCCAACCAGTCATAGGATGCTCATCTCTGTGGTATTCTACTTATTTACTTTTTTTTTTTTTTTGAGACAGAGTCTTGCTCTGTTGCCCAAGCTGGAGTGCAGTGGCATGATCTTGGCTCACTGCAACCTCTGCCTCCTTGGTTCAAGTGATTCTCCTTGCCTCAGCCTCCTGAGTATCTTGGATTACAGGCACCTGCCACCATCCCTGGAAAATTTTTGTATTTTTAGTAGAGTCGGAGTTTCAGCATGTTGGCCAGACTGGTCTCGAACTCCTGATTTCAGGTGATTCGCTCACCTCAGCCTCCCAAAGTGCTGGGATTACAAGGCTGAGCCACCATTCTCAGCCCTGTTCTGGGCTATTTACTTCTTCAAGTTCCATGAGAGCGATTCTGACTTGTCATGTTGTATCCACTTTTTTTTTTCACTGTAGAAGACCAGCATATTTCACCCCAAAGTAAGCCACTTCAACATAAGGATTATTTTGAGCTGAAGATATTTGTGATTTACCAGATGGCAGAAAGAAACCTTTCTTGGAGCTTTCCTTCTCTAACTAAAAGCAGAAACTTCTGAGAAATGTGGAGTACCATAAATCCCATCTTCCAGGGAAATTTTATGGCCATGAAGAAGATGGGGAAGTGAGTGCTGAGATGAACTTAAACAAATCTTGCTTTATTACTAGTATTTCTATACCTTCCCACAGTTCAACATCCTTGGGAGCCTAAACCTCTTTCCTTTGTCTGGTCATGTCTCTACAAGGTCATTGTTTTTGTTAAGATAATATATAAATCCAAGTTCTAACCATTCCTCTGAGTTACTTATCACTGAATTTTTTCCATGTGTATGCACCACGTGTTGATAAACTGTTTATTTTTTCTCTATTTTTAATGTGTATTTTGTCAGTCTATTTCACAGGACCCCAGCCAGAGAACCTGGGAAAGTAGATGAAAAGGTTTTGTTTCCCCCCTTTCCTAATCTATTTTTAAATCTATTCAATATATATTCATATATATATTCATATATATATTATTTAGATCTATTCTATATATATTATATATATATAGAGAGAGAGTGCTGAATGTGTGTATATATATATATATATAGCTGAATATATATATACATATTGCTGAAAATAAGAATAGATAAATGTTTTCAGTGGTTTTGTGTGTGTGTTTGTGTTTTATTTTGTTTCATTTTGGTTTTGTACTTTTTAGACAGGAAAGCAGCCACCATAAAACATGGCACTGGAAGGAAGATAAACAGAAAAATAATTAGTTTGGGAATATAGATTTTTAGAATTATTTACAATATGAAGTTGATCAAGTTCAGAATATGTATTAATGCAAAGCCATACTTATAATATATGAGATTATTAAATAAGAAGAGCTAGAGACACAAAAAGAAACTGAAAGTTTACCTAGTCAAATGAATGTTTGTCTTCCATAATTCCAAATTATTTTAACTATTTAGCTATTTGATTTTTTTGTACATCATGAGATAGATAAACAAAAACAAAATTTAAATTTAGCAGAATTTGGCTCTACTAATGGCCTTTTCTGGACTTGTCAGATTTCACTTGCTTTCTTGCCAACTAAGTCCTCTTTGTTATTTTTATTATTTTATTTATATGTTTTTATTAATTGTTTGAGACAGGGTCTTACTCTGTTGCCCAGGCTGGAGTGCAGTGATGTAATCTCAGCACACTGCAGCCTCAACCTTCCAGGTTCAAGTGATCCTCCAGCTTCAACTCCCCAAGTAGCTGGGATTACAGGTGCATGCTACCATGCCCACTACTTTTTGTATTTTTTTGTAGAAACTGGCTTTCACCATGTTTCCCAGGCTGGAATCCAACTCCTGAGCTCAAGTGATCCACCTGCCTTGGCCTCCCAAAGTGCTGGGATTGTAGTCATGAGCCACCACCTGTATCCCTAAGTCTGCTTTAATAAACAGGCTTGACCTTTGTAGGTAGAACTTTGGAAAACTGGGTCTTGCTTTGAGATTATAAACCATTTATATTTTTGGAGACTCTTTTCTTTTCACTTATGAAATGAGGTACTTACATTACTTTCTAATAGTCAATAATAATTGAAAACAAATTGTTTACTAGTCCAGGCACTGGGCAAAATATAGCTCTTCTTTTCAAAATCTTATCACATACTGGGTCAGACAGATAACTACATTTTGAGTTGATAATTACTATGATGATTATAATCATATATGTGTAAGAAAGGCAATGAGAATAAACACTGATAGCTATCTGAATTTTTACAAAAGTATTACTTTTAATCAGTTTGACTGAAAGCAGGTTTTTTCTTTTAAACTGAAGTTTCAGCAAAGAGAAGAGGAGAAAAATAGCTCCAAATGAGTTCATCTATTATGAGAATCAACTGTGGAAATAATTTTTCCAGAAACCAAAGCTATATTGCAAGGGGATAATTTAGCATATTTTTTTCCAATGATTTTTTAAGATCCTTATTGAAATTATGTTGCAGTTTGGTTTTTGCAAGCTTCTAACTCTGGACTTATATTCAGGTCAGAATTGAATAACAATAAGTTATCATCCTTTTAAGCTAAGGATTATTTAAAAATGTTAAAATGACAAAAATTTCTTTTTCTCTTCCCTTCCTCTTTCCATCATCGCTGTACTTTATTATTTCCTTCTCATTTTTTTTTCTTCTCATTGTTTCCCCCTGGAAGGAGAATGTATATACAAAAGGGACAAAGTAATTAAAAAGCTTAAAAAAATTTTCATCTGGAAAAGGTAGAATAACATAAAATTACTCCTATAAAGATACTCATTGTTTCCAAATATTAAATATTTGTTTTTCTCTGCTTTCAGTCAAACTGATTAAAAGTAATACTTTTGTAAAAATTCAGATAGCTATCAGTGTTTATTCTCATTGCCTTTCTTACACATATATGATTATAATCATCATAATAATTATCAACTTAAAATGTAGTTATCTGTCTGACCCGGTATGTGATAAGATTTTGAAAAGAAGAGCTATATTTTGCCCAGTGCCTGGACTAGTAAACAATTTGTTTTCAATTATTATTGAATAAATGAATGGGTTACTTGCCATTTTGATATACTGTAAGCAGACAGGGAGTGTCTCCAGGACTGTACAGATTTATTTCTGAGCAATCAACCTGTTTTACAGCTTCCTATCCCTCAGACTTTTTTTCTTCCAAATTCTATGTGAAATGCAGTCACCTAGTTAGTTGAAATCACTTCCTGACAAACCCCAGCCACCTACAGATGAACCTGAGTGAACCTTCCTTATTACCATGTTAAGTTTTTCACCCTAGGAAGAGCTATAGCTTCACAGCACAATGACTTACTGCATCTACACAACTAGGACCCCTCCTCTACATCTTGTGATGATCCCTCTCCATTGTACATTAAACCCTGCTGTCGCTATCTTTTGGAGAGACACTGCTTTGGAGAATACTCCCAGTGCTCTCCTTACTTGTGCCAAGCAATAAAAGACTTTTTGATCAAAACCTGCAATTCTTGTGGAGTGTTATTGTTACTCAGCAGGCACACAAACCTCAGTTTTTTCAGGTAATGATATCAATAAAATATGCTAGAATTCAATCTAAATTATTAGGAAAGTAAGATTACAAAATGTATAAGTCTGGTAATTTGTTGTTGGCAACAAAGATACATTTGAGGTGTTACACATTTTGATAGTGTAATTTTTAAAAAATATTAATTAATTAATTAATTAATATTTAGAGATGAGGTCTTGCTCTGTCACCTAGAGTGCAGTGGTTCAATCACAGCTCACTGCAGCCTTGAACTCCTGGGCTCGAGCAATCCCCCCCCCACCTCAGCTTCATGAGTAGCTAGGACTACAGGCATATGCCACCACACCCAGCTTTTAGTGTGTAAAGTAAAATTATATATATTTAATTCTGACTCACCATTTTTAAGATGTTTGTATTAGTCCATTTTCACACTGGTGAAAAAGACATACCCAATACTCGGAAGAAAAAGAGATTTAATTGGACTTACAGTTCCATATGGCTGGAGAGGCCTCAGAATCATGGTGGGAGGTGAAGGACACTTCTTACATGGTGGTAGCAAGAGAAAATCAGGAAAATACAAAAGCAGAAACCCCTAATAAAATCATCAGATCTCATGAGAGATAAAATCATCACTGATCTCACTACCATGAGAACAGTGTGGAAGAAACTGCCTCCATAATTCAAATTATCTCCCACCAGGTGCCTCCTACAACACATGGGGATTACGGGAGTACAAGTCAAGATGAGATTTGGATGGGGACACAGAGCTAAACCATATCATTCCATCTCTGGCCCCTCCAAATCTCACGTCCTCAAGTTTCAAAATGACTTCCCAACAATCCCCAAAGTCTTAACTCCTTTCAGCATTAACCCAAAAGTCCACAGTCCAAAGTCTCATCTGAGACAAGGGAAGTCCTTTCCACCTATGAGCCTTGTAAAATCAAAAGAAAGCTAGTTACTTCCTAGATACAATAGTGCTACAGGTATTGGATAAATACAGCCATTCCAAATGGGAGAAACTGGCCAAGACGAAGGGACAAGAGGCCCCATGCAAGTCCAAAATACAGCAGGGCAGTCAAGTCTTAAAGCTCCATTGATCTTCTTTGACTCCAGGTCTCACATCCAGGTCATGCTGATCCAAGTGGTGGGTTTCCATGGTCTTGGACAACTCCACTCCTGCTGCTTTGCAGGATACAACCTTCCTTACAGCTGCTTTTACAGGTTGGTGTTGTCTGTAGCTTTTCCAGGCACATAGTGCAAGCTGTAGGTAGACCTATCACTCTGGGCTCTGGAGGACTGTGGCCTTCTTCTCACAGCTCCACTAGGTGGTGCCCCAGTAGACACTCTGTGTGGGATCTCCAACCCCACATTTCCCTTCTGCACTGCCATAGCAGAGGTTCTCTATAAGAGACCAGCCCCTGCAGAAAACTTCTGCCTGAGCATCCAGGCATTTCCAGATATCTTCCAAAATCTAGGCAGAGGTTCCCAAACCCCAATTCCTGACTTCTGTGCACTGGCAGGTGCAACACGACCTAGAAGCTGCTAAGGCTTGAGGCTTGCACCTTCTGAAGCCATGACCCAAGCTCTATGTTGGCCCCTTTCAGTCATGGCTGAAGCAGCTGGGACATAGGACACCATGACCCTAAGCTGCACACAGCATGGGGACTCTAGGCCCAGCCCACGAAAACACATTTTCCTCCTAGGCCTTAGGGCCTGTGATGGGAGAGGCTGCATGAAGATATCTGACATGCCCTGGAGATATTTACCCCCTCTTTGGCAACCCTGTGTCTTGAAGATTAACATTTGGCTCCTTGTTACTTATGCAAATTTCTGCAGCTGGCTTGAATTTCTCCTCAGAAAATGGGATTTTCTTTTTTATCACTTTGTCCAGCTGCAAATTTTCTGAACTTTTATACTCTGCTTCCCTTATAAAGCTGAATGCCTTTAACAGCACCCACGTCACCTCTTGAATGCTTTGCTACTTAGAAATTTCTTCTTCCAGATACCTTAATTATCTCCCTCAAGTTCAAAGTCCAAAAATCTCTAGGGCAGGAGCAAAATGCTGCCAGTCTCTTTGCTAAAACACAATAAAAGTCACCTTTGCTTCAGTTCCCAACAAGTTCCCCATTTTCATCTGAAACCTCCTCAACCTGGACTTATTGTCCATATTACTATCAGCATTTTGGGCAAAGCCATTCAACAAGGCTTAGGAAGTTTCAAACTTTTCTACATTTTCCTGTCTTCATTTGAGTCCTCCAAACTGTTCCGGTCTCTGCCTGTTACCCAGTTCCAAAGTCACTTCCATATTTTCAGATATATGTTCAGCAATTCCTCCTCTACATGTGAATTTACTGCATTAGTCAATTTCATGCTGCTGATAAAGACATATCCAAGACTGGGAAGAAAAAGAGATTTAATTGGAATTACAGCTCCACATGGCTTGAGACGCTTCAGAATCATGGTGGGAGGCAAAAGGGATTTCCTACATGATGGCGGCAAGAGAAAATGAGGAACATGCAAAAGGGAAACCACTGATAAAACCATCAGCTCTTATGAGACTTATTGATTACCATGATAACAGTATGTGGGAAACTACTCCCATGATTAAAATTATCCCCCATCGGGTCCCTCCCACAACACATGGGAATTTGGGGAGTACAATTCAAGATGAGATTTGAGTACGGACACAGAGTCAAACCATATCAATGTCATCCTTCATCATTTAAAGAAATCTAAGAATCTAAGACAATGTACCTAAACAGAACATATTCTTATGTATTGTAATCAATTCTTAAACTAAAAAGTACAGAAAACCTTCTTTACAAAAAAAAATATTTTTTACAAAAATAAGACAAAACATGTATAATTAACAATGTGTGTATGACTTTAGAATTTTATAAAATCAGAACTCACATGTATAACCAGTCTAATCTTTTCTCCTGTGCTCATTTACATTATTTACCTTATTGTGTTAATAATCCTTACTGTTTCAGAGCATGTAAAGTCATATATGACAAAGAAAGAGGTAAAGAAAATAGTAAATTCAATGTCTCAAATGCAAATTAAATTATTAAGAAACTTTGTCCCATTATATCTTCTTCTTTCAATACATTAAATAATTATAGTAAACAAATGTTCTTCATTCTGCAATATACAGTGCAATTCATGGATCCCTAATTCAGCACTGACTTAGAAATCCAAAATGTTTCTTAATTTTGAAAAAACTAAGGGTTGTCTTTTCCTTAGTTAAATTCATGTTGTTTTTGTACTTTTCTCACTCAATATACTTATTTCTTGTAAATTTCTGTATGAGGAAAAATATCTCTGCCTCTTGTTTCTCTTGAAACAAAAGCCCAATCTCAGATCCTACATATGTATCATTTACTAACTTCTATGTTACCTTCAACAGAATCTGGACTAGATTTTTAAGAAACTATGTGGCCATGTACTTGACTGTCCAAAACAAAGCTAAACTCTAACCCACTGATTTTCCTTTTGAAACATTTATTCTAGAAAAGAAAGTAAACTAGTAAAAGTAATATTTTTATAGCTTTAAACTTTAACTTTCATAAATCTCACTTTATTATTCTCTTCTGCTACCTCACTTTCTGTACATTAAAAAAAAAAAATTCTTAAAAAGTTATTGCATCTCAAAGCCAAACTAAAATGCAATAGGCATGATCTGAATCCTTCATTTAAGTATAATATTATTACTGATTTTGGTGAATAGTAGAGGTTTATTGCTCTGAAACCCAAAGTTATTATATTTGACTTTCATTTTCTTGAAGAGTAAATGACCACTGAATTTGCTCTTTTGGTTTATAAAAAGTAAAGTTATCTATTTCAATTCTTTAGTCTTTCAAAAATTTTTGTTAGAGTGGAAAAAAAAGGCATACAATCCATGGCATAGTGATTGGTACCTCAAAGGAGATTATTAAAGATTGAGAATCAGTAAGTCATCAAGTAAACACCCCCACTATTTACTACATCAGGGTAATTTTTAAAAATTGTCATTACTTGCTATTTAAAATATAATCCAATGTAAAATCCTCAAACAGCAGATGCTTTTAAATACATATCTTTCCCTATAGCTGGAAATGTTGGCTTTTTACCAATTTCCCTTTAAGAGAATACATGCTAAATGTGGAATTCTCATAATAAGTATTATGATTGTTTGTTTGTAATGTATTATTTTATGTTACCTATTTAGTTCTTCTAAAGAGTAAAAAGAAAAATAAATATCATGTCTGTTAAAAATAGACTATTTTTATATCTCTCCAGGAAGAAATCTAGAGAGAAGTTTTCTAGTTATCAATCAGGTCAATATAGTGAGTATAAATTTTTATCATTATATTGAAAGGTAAAAATATTTTATGGCAAATGTAAAATATACTAATCTTTGTGTTAAAAGCATTTGTTCAAAGAGGAACAGATCAGGAAGTCAGAGGATAACTCTCCAGTGATTGCTTCTTAATGAAACATCAGTATGACTACCCTCCACACACACAAATAAATTCATAAGAGTTAAGGAAACTAGGTAAAAGATCAAAGTATCTGGTATTAGCATAATAATAAGTTGATATGCATTAAGCAGGGTAGAAAGTACAGTTCTACATTATTCACACATGTCTGTCCCAATTTTAGGCAGCACAGCATAGACAGATACACCATTAGCTTGGGGGGAAGGACAGGAAAGCAAGCATAGGTCTTTGGCTTAGAACCCAATATTGGGCCAGCCACAGAAAAACTCAGCACTGGGCAGAATCCTATGGCCCTTTACACTAGGCCATTACATGTGAAAGAAGCCTCTATACCCTTCCTGGTGCCCGACAGGACTCATAACTCTGGTGAGGCAGGATACATAGTCAAGGAAGCAATCATGTGCTGGGGATGTGGCAACCATGGTGACTGTATAATCAACACACTAAGCCTCTGTATTTGCCTTACAGTTAATCTAATTCAAGCAAAGCTACCTCCTGAGGGAATTTCCTTGATAGAGAACATGCTTATTTGATTTTATCTGTCCTGAATATGACCCTTTGGTCATTATAGTAAAAAACAGACTAATGATATGCTATATGCAAACAAGCATGCACAGCTGCTGTGCGTATGCACCTAGAGGACCACCCAGAACATGCTTACTAGTATCACCTCTTCCCACCCACTTATAAATAATCTTGTAAGACTCCCATGAAGGGGAGTCACCCCAGTTCCAGTTTTTGCTTCTCATCCTTATGAGCAACTAATCCTGAATCTGTCTCAGCATGTACTATCTTTTCTGCACCTAGCTTTCAAAATATTCCTACTCCTTTGCAATGAATTGCTTTATGCTGTATCTTCTTTCCTGTGTGTCTCTTGTTTAAATTCTTTTAAACTAAGAGGATAAGAACCCAGGCTTCACAACAGCCATCAATGTTAGCACCAGATTGAATATTTGGCCTTGGTCAGACTGACTTGATATATGGTCTATGCTACTGCTGGCCAACTACAGCAGCTTCAGGCCCTGATTAAACCTCAGAAGCAGGCAGGGTATAGTGGTCATAGGCATTGCGTATGACCCAGTGCTGTGCTGTTTTAATAGCTGTGAGCTTTGGTACAACCTAGCACTCTGTTAGCTTTGACAGCCAAAGAACTACAGCTCCAGCAATCCTGAGCATAAGGTATAACCTAGAAGTGAAACAGCTGAAGTAGTAACATGCTTAAAGACCTCACTACTCTACCTCCCCTGAAACTGTGGTCAAGCCGCCTGCTAAAGAGGCTTCCAAATAAAGCCAGATTGTGAGGACTTGATTAGATACCTACATCAATGCACAAAAATTGGCAGCTGGTCACAAGTATCAAGACCAACCAGTGAAAGACAATGTCAACAAGTGAATGTGATAAAGTGCCAGTCACTTACCCTAAAAAGATAGAGATAGATGAACTGTCTGACAAGTAATTCAAAGTAGTTGTTTTAAGGATGCTCAGTGAACTTCAAAAGAAGACAAAAAAAAAAAACACACACACAGTAATTTATCAGAAAAAAAGGCAACAAAGTGACAGAAATATAAATAATAAAAAAAAAATACTGGAGCTAAAAAATACAATGAACAAAGTAAAAACTATATTAGAGAGCATCAGTGGCAGAATTGATTAAGAGGAGGAAAGAATTTTTAAACTCAAAGACAGGTTAACTGAAAAATACAGTCAGAGGAGAGAACAGAGAAATGAATTTACAGGAATGAAAAAGCTATGGGGTTTATGTAAAACATAAAAAGAGTAAATTTAAAGATCATTCGGATTAAAAGAGAAAAGAAATGGGTGGAATACTTATTTAAAGAAATAGTAATAGAAAACCTTTCAAATATAGATAGATATACAAATATCCAGGTACAGAAAGATCAAGGGCCTCCAATCATATTCATTCCCAATAGGAATACCTCATTATGCTATAATCAAAATGTCACAGATCACAGGCAAAGAGAATTTTGAAGAAAGCAAGAGAAAAAAGCAAACAACATACATATTGGGAGTCCCAATATGCTTAATAGCAGACTTCTCAGTCAAAACTTTATAGTACAGGAATCAGTGGGATAATATACTCAATTGTTATTCAGAAATAAAGGAGAGAGAAGGACTTGAACAAATAAAATCTGAAGCAGTTCATCACCTCTAAACCTGTATTATAAGAAATGCTAAAGGGAATTCTTCAAGATGAAAGAAAAACATGCTAATAAGTAACATAACATTTCGAAAGTACATAACCTACTGTTAAAGTATGTAGTCAAATTATGAATATACTAATAATCTCATTGTAATGTGTAAATCACATATCTTTAGTGTGAACATTCAAAGACAAAACTATTAAAAATTATAACTACAACAATTTGCTGAGAGGTATGTAGTAAAAAAGATAAATTATGACATGAAAAATTTAGGACTTGGGGAGTGGAGTTAAAAAGTAGAGTTTATGCTCACTAAAAAAAGTTGCAATCAGAGTTAATTTGTCATTAGTTTGAAATAACCTTTTATAACTAAACTTTTTGTAATCCTCATTTAAAACACAAAACCAAAACATGTAATAAAAGCACTGAAAATAAAAAGCAAGGAATCAAAATACACTACTAGAGAAATCCATTAACCACAATGAAAGACAGTAAGAGAGAAAGAGAGAAATATATACAAAACAATTGGAAAAGCAATAACAAAATTACAGTAGCAAGTCCTTACCTATCAATAATTTAAATGTAAGTAGACTGAATTACTCAACTAAGACATACAGCGGCTCAATGGATTTAAAAAAAAACTGAATTATTCAACTAGACATACAATGGCTCAATGGATTTTTTAAAAAACCCAGTTATATACACTGTCTAAAGAGAGTTACTTCACCTGTAAAAAAACACATGTAAACTAAAAGTGAAGGGATGGAAAAATACATTTTGTGCAAATGGAAACTAACTGAGCACAGGATTAACTATAGTTATATTATCAGATAAAATAACTTTGCCAAAAAGGCTGTAAAAAAAAAAAGAAAAGAAAAGAAACTTCAAATGTCATTATATGATAAAGGTGTCCATTTACAAAAAAAAAAAAAACAGAAAAATGTAAACATGTAAACACCCAACACCAAAGCACCAAAATATTTAAATCATCTGTTAATGGATCTAATGGGAGATACAAACTGCAGCACAATAATAGTAGAAATCTTTGACACCCCACTTTCACTAATAGACAGAATCATCCAGACAGAAAATCAACAAAGCAACATTTGAGTTAAACTGAACAAAATCAACTAATTTTAGCTAGACTGTGAAAAATGAGAGAAGATCTAAATAAAATCAGAGATAAAGAAGGAGATATTAAAGCTGATACCAAAGAAATACAATGATCATAGGAGATTATTAAGAACAATTACATGCCAACAATTTAAAACACACAAAGAAAAAATGGATACATATTTGGACACATACAATCCAACAAGATTGAACCAGGAAGAAATAGAAAAACTGAACAGATCTGTAAGCAATAACCAGAAATAAGAGGGAATTTGTAGTAAGAGCCCCCATTTAAAGAAATAAAAGAGAGAGAAAGAAGAGACAGAGAGAAAAGAGAAGAAAGAAAGAAGAAAGAAAGAAAGAGGAAGGAAGGAAGGAAGGAAAGAAGGAGGAAGGAAGGAAGAAAGAAAGAAGGAAGGAAGGAAGGAAAGAAGGAAAGAAGGAAGGAAAGAAGGAAGGAAGGAAGGAAAGAAGGAAAGAAGGAAGGAAAGAAGGAAGGAAGGAAGGAAAGAAGGAAGGAAGGAAGGAAGGAAGGAAGGAAGGAAAAAAGCCTAGTACCTAATAGTTTCACTGCTGAATTCTATCTAAGATTTATAGAAGAAATAATCCCTTTTTTTTTTTCAAATTATTCCAAAAAACTGAAAAGGAAGGAGTTTTTCTAAACTCATTCTATGAGGCCACCATCAACCTTATACCAAAATAAGACAAGGACACAACAGCAAAAAAAAACGAAAACTACACTCATATATTCCTGATAATCATAGAAGCAAAAATTCCAAGAAAAACGGTAGCAAAGTAAATTTAATAGAACATTAAAGGGATTATCTAACATGAGCAAGTGGGATTTATAACAGGGGATTCAAGGATGGTTCAATATATGTCAATCAGTAAATGTGATATATTACATTAACAGAATGAAGGACAAAGCCATATAATCATTGACAATAGCAGCAGAAATAGCATTTGACACAATTCAAAATCACTTCATGGCAAAACTCTCACCCAAATAGTTACAGAAAAAAATGTATCTCAACGCCATAAAGGCCATATATGACAAACCCACAGCCAACATCATACTTTGAAAGCTTTTTTCCTCTAAGATTTGGGATAAGATAAGGATGTTTACATTCCCCCACTTCTGTTCAACATCAGATAGGAAATCCTAGTCACAACAATTAAGCCAGAAAAAGAAATAAAAGGCATCCAAATTGGTAGAGAAGTTGTTAATCTGCCATTGTGCTGATGACATGATATTACATATGGAGAAGCTTACACATTCTACTATAAAGCTATTAAAACTAATATGCAATTTAAGTAATTTTGCAGATTACAAATTAACATTAAAAACTCATTTTATATGCTAATAGCAAACTATCTGAAAGGGAAATACAAAAAAAAAATACAATAGTCACAAGAAAGTCAAATACCTAAAAATAAATTTAACCAAATTAGTAAAATATTTTTATAATTAAAAGTGTAAAACCTTAATGAAATAAATTGAAAAGATAAACAAATAAATATTCCATATTCATGAGTTGAAAGAATTGATATTATTAAAATGTCCATACTACCCAAAGCTATCTACAAATTCAATGCAATCTCTATCAAAATACCAGTGATATTATTCATAGAAATAGAAATAACTATCTAAACTCTGTTTGAAATTACCAAAGACCCTAAATAGTTAAAGCAATTTCTAATATAAAGAACAAAGCTGAAGGCATCACACTTTCTGACTTTAAAGTACAGTAGGTCCTTAAATAACATATTTTTTTTAAGTGTTATTGCACTATAATGTTAATGAGGAAAAAACTATTTCTAGCTGGGTCCAGAACTCTATATTGTTTATGTAAACTGTACACGTTCCCTTTATGTCTGCATGTGTTTCCTCAAGGTACACCAGTCTCCTCCCATATCCCCAAAACGTACATGTTAGGTTAATGGGCATATCTAAATTGTGCCATTATGTGTAAGTATGGGTTTATGAATACACACTGCAATGGAATGGTGTCCTGGTCAGGGATGGTTTCTGCCTTGGCCCTGAGCTACCAATACAGGGTTTGGCCACCTGTGACTCTGAACGGGAATGAACAGCTTAGAAAATGAATAAGTGAAAGAATACAAATTATTGTAAAATAAAATTCATAAAGCATACAATAATTATGCAAATGCATAACAATAAATGATGTGGCATGAAAGGGATCAGTGATCTTGTCGTATTTATTATTATTTGTTTTCAAATTATGTGATGGGAGGAGGTACTCCTTACAATTTTCACTTTGCCGACATTTATTTCTTGATTTAATCCATCACCACTATCACTGCTATCACTCACTGACTCACCAAAAATTGGGTAAATAATTATTTTGCTTGTTTTTATTAATCTTTCATAATTGTTCATATAGCTAACATTTCCTTTGATGTTTAACATTAGAAGTGTTTTGGATCCTTATTTAGAAGGTTGGTGATGTTTTTGTGAAGTTGTAAGAACATAACTGTTTATATCAATTAGTCTGCGGTAAATTACTTTTGTTCTTATATTGTTTAGCTTAAAGTCACAGTTATCAAGAACCCATCTACAACATTAAGTGAGGACTTACTGCATCCTACAAAGCTATATTAACGAAAACAATGTGGTATCAACTTAAAGACAGACACTTAGATCAGTGAAACAGAATAGAGAACCCATAAATAAATCCATGTATTGAGAGTCAATTGATTTTTCACAAAGGTGCCAAGAACTCACAATGTGGAAATAACAGTCTCTTCAATAAATAGAGATGTGGCTGGGCATGGTGGCTCACACCTGTAATCCTAGAACTTTAGGAAGCAGAGATGGAAGGATTGCTGAGAGCAGCCTTGACAACACAAGGAGACACTGACTTTGTTTAAAATAATAAATAAATAAATAAAATTAAAATAAATAAGTGGAGATGTGAAAACTGGATATTCACATGCAGAAGAATAAAACTGAACTCTATCTCTCATCACTTACAAAAATTTACTCGAAATGGATTAAGAACTTAAATACAAGACCCCAAATTTTGAAACTAATAAAAAAATAGAGAAAATGCTTCATCACATTAGTCTGGGCAAAGATATTTGGATATGACATCAAAAGTACAATAAACAAAAGCAAAATTAGACAAACAGGATTACAGTAAACAAAAAAGCTTCTGCACAGCAAGGAAAACCATCAACAGAATGAAGAGAACATAGTCAATAAGAGAGAATATTTGCAAATGACAAGTCTGACAAAGGGTTAACATCAAAAATATCTAAGAAATTCAAACTACTCAATAGGAAAATAAAAGAAAAAAAAAACAACCCAATTAAAAATGTACAAAAGATTTGAATAAACATTTTTCAAAATGAAATACACAAAAGGCCAACAGGTATATAGAAAAACATTCAACATCATTAATGGTCAGTGAAACGCAAATTAAAACCACACGAGCTATCATCTCATTTCTGTTAGAATGGTCATTCTCAAAAATACAAATGGTAAATGCCGGTGAGAATGTGAAGAAAAGGAAATCCTTATATACTATTGGTAGGAATGTAAATTAGTACACCAATTATGGAAATCAGCATGAAGGTTTCTCAAAAAAATCAAAAATAGAACCAGCATATGATCCAGCAATCCCACTACTAAATATATATCCTAAGGAATTGAAATCAGTACATTGAAGAAATGTCTGTACTTCTACGTTTATTGCAGCACTATTCAAATTAACCAAGCTATAGAATCAATCTAGGTGTCTATTAGTGAAGGAATAGACAAAGAAAATGTGGCATATATACACAATGGAATATTGTTTAGCCCCCCAAATGAACAACAACCTGCCCTTTGTGACAACATAAATGAACCTGGAGATATTGTGTGCGTGACATAAGCCAGACACAGAAAGACAACTACCACATGATCTCACTCTTATTGGAATCTAATAAAGTTGATTACCGAGAAGTAGAGTAGAAAAGTGATTGCCAGAGGCTGGGTAGTTAGGGGATTGTGAACATTGGAAAATGTTAATTAAAGGATACATAATTACAGTTAGAGAGGAGGAAAATTTATCAAGATAGCTATATTACAGCAAGAAGACTAGAGTTAATGATGATATATTGTATTCTTAAAAAGTATACAGACAATGGATATAAGTTACATGCTCTTACCACAGAATGAAAACAAAGTACGGTAATACATTTACCAGTTACTTAGATTTAACCAGTCACATTGTATATGTACTTCAACACAACATGTTGTACACAGTAAAAACAATTTTATCCGTCAATTTGGGAAATTAAAAAGATATTTAAAAAGACAAGAAAAGCATTCATTCAGTGAAAAGGGAAGGTTCTGAAAGATACTTAGCAAAACACTTGCTTGAAATTTTAAAGTATTTCACTAAAAATGGAGTTCAATTTTTACTGTTAATAACATCATTTTTGGTGGTTCTCCCATATTGTTATATACTGATTTGAATAACAACAGAGTTCCTTCTCTCTGTGAAAACCTTTCCACTGCCTCACAGCTTCTCAGCGAGAATTACTCTTATTACAAATATGCCTTTGTCTTACATAAGGACCAAGAAATTTCATTCATTTTTCTACTTACTGGAAAAGGGTTCATTGCTGCCTTGACATTAAGAGGCTGAATGTCAGAAGTTAGTTATTTTTTTTAGAACAGGTTCTAATCCAAGTTCAAGGAACAAAGCACTTTTCACAGAACAAAACATCTAGTTCTTCAGAAAGATTGAGACATGTTATCTAAGATCTTTCTTCCTTCTCAATAGAAAGACATATTCTTTTGTTAGTCCTCAATTTCTGGGTATGCATTCAATAAACCTATCAGATCATTTTTTTCCTTTTGTGAGGCACTTGCTAGGTCTTTTTAACCTAAAATAAGTCTTTAGTGAGACATTTCCTCTTCACTAGTTTCTTTTCTACCTTTTTTACTCTTCTCTCATCATAGAAATTCTCTAGAGAATATTGAAATTTGTAGATTAACACTGACTTTGTATTTATAGTCTACGTTGTGAAAAATTTGTTTCCCTTTATCTTCTAAAATTAATTGTTTTTATTAAACTCAATTATATTATTTTTAATTTTTATGACCATCTTACTTGATTTCTAGTTGTTCTTATTTTAACATACATTTATTCTTTCATGGATATAAGATCTTAAACATCTCTATGAGGATATTAATTGATGATTTTAAATTGTCTTTATTTAACCTGATCTTCATTCTTTCTTTAAGTCTATCTTTCATCAAGTCTTTATTCTAATGACTATGGAGTTCTGGCTGCCTGTTCATTTAAAAAAATAATATCTTTAATTTTTAAAGCAGTTTTAGGTTCACAGCAATATTGCACAAAAAGTACACAGTTCCCATCTACTCCTGTCCCACACATTCACAGCCTTCCTCACTATCAACATACTGCACCACAATGATATATTTGTTCCAACCAATGTGCCCACATTTTAAAGAGTAAAGCACTAAAATACTGATTAGAAATTCTGTGGGAGTAGCGTATGTTAACTGATGAGTTTAACACCTAATTGGTTAACAATTGGGCTTTTCATTGGAAAAACAAAGTTGTTATTTTCCTTATGTTTTTTCTATATTGTAGTTCAATTTCTTCAGAAAAGTGTGCTATCTGGGTTCAAACACAGCAGTTTTTTTTTTTTTCCTTTTCAGAGCTATGCTGGAAAAGAAGCCTGGGGATTCTAGGCCTTTATTGGGTAGACTCATGACAGAACATACACACTGAAGGCAATGAAGTCCAGGGTTAGCCTAAAGTGGCCAGATTATGTGGAAATTGGTTGAAACACAATAACAGATTTTGCTTCTATTTGTGTTACAGCTCTTTTATTGCAGTAATGAATAAAACTGTATGCAATAGATGAAATAATGGCTTCCAAAGATATCAAGTCCTAATGATGGAACATTATTCATGTTACCTTATATTAGAAAAAGGATCTTTGCAGATGTGACTAAGTTAAGAACCTTGAGATAAGGAGACTATCCTAGACTATCTAGGTAAATACTATGTCTTTACTATGTAGAGACACAGTAAAACTCTATCTCTGCAAAAAAAATACAAAAAATTAGCTGGGCTTGGTGGTCCACGCCTGCAGTCCCAGTTACTTGGTTGAGGTGGGAGAATCACCTGAGCCCAGGAAGTCGAGGCTACCGTGAGCTGTGTTCACACCACTGCACTCCAGCCTGGAAAACAGAGTGAGACACTCTGCCCCTTCAAAAAAAAAAAAAAAAAAAAAAAAAAGATAAAAGAAAGAAAAAGAAATTAAGATTATTCAACAGGGAGGCAGAGATTGGAATGATGTGGCCACCAGCCAAGGAATGCCAACAGTCAGCAGAAGCTGGAAGAGCCAGAAAGATAGATTTTCCCCTAGACCTTTTGGAGGAAACCTGTTTCTGTCAACACCTTAATTTCAGCCTAGTGATAACGAATTTTGACTTCTTCAGACCTGTGATAAAATCAACTGATTATTTTTAAGCTACCAAGTCTATGGCAATTTGTTACAATAGCCATAGTTGAATGAAATTTTATTAATTTACCTCAGATTTCTGCATCATATTTGATTTGAAACTTCCTTTTCCTCTTATTTCCTTGTATGTGGTAATCACTTGTGTATTCTAATGTAGTATTCTCTGGGTTCTGAATAAGTTTTAATCTGCTTTAGAAAAAGTCTCAACCTAATTTTTCTAATTACTTCTGCGATATGAGATTCTTTTTAAAGAAAAAAGACAGAAGTTTGAACTGAAATAACACTTACAATAAGGGCTTATTTTTTAAAGAGATGGTACAGAAACTGTATTTCCAGAACTCCCTCTCCTGAGAAGATTCATAGTGAAACATGAGATCCTAGTCTTATGTGTCAACTTGGCTAGGCTATAGTGTGCAATAATTTAATCAAATGCCAATCTAGGTGTTACTGTGACAGTATTTTGTAGATTTAGTTAACAATCATGTATGTTCAGTGGACTTTAAATAAAGGAGATTGCCCTTGACAACGTGGGTAAGACTCATTAATCAGTTGGATACAATCAGTTCAGTGTTAAAAGAAAACATTTAGCTTTCTTAGAGAAGAAGAAAATCTGACTCAAGACTGTACCTTAAAATCCTGCCTTAGTTCACAGCTTAAAAAACTGCCATAGAGATTTCAGACCTGCAGCATCAATAATCACATGAACCAATTGGCTACAATAAATCAGTCTCTCTCCTTTCTCTTTCTATCTATAGATATGCACACACAAATAGTTCTTTATGTATATATGTTTATATATGTATACATATACATATATACACACATACATATATATATTTATATATACAGATACACATACATGTATATATAAAATTGATTCTTTTCTTTGGAAACTCTTACTGTACAAATGGTCTGAAAATATGTTGACTCAAGCCAAATGCTGGCAACAGTCTGTATCTTTCAATAATAGTATCTACTATGTTTTGAGAATGCTAAGTCAAATGTTCATTATATTAGCTCGGTCCACACCGGTAATATATAATGAAGCCATTACATATCAAGGTACAAACAAGCAAGCAGAGGCTGGGTAAAGCTAAGTACAAGATTCAAAAGCCAGGGATGAGACTTGACATTGGGACTTCGTTCTAGAGCATGGTCTTGAAACATCAAGAGATTATTTGCTTCATATCTGAAGAGCTCGATATTTAGTAATACATTTTTATTCATTTTCAAACTATAGGTGAAAAACTACTTGCCCATTTGTAGTATATAGCTGGTTTCTTGTTATAGAAATAATATATGTAAATTAGGGAAACATTACAAAATATGAAATTTAGTGAATGAAAAACAATATAGCCATAATTAGACCATTCAGAGATTATCACACTCAATATTTTAGTATGTAACTTCTGAAACAATTCAAGGCATAAAATAACAAATTTTACCATATTCAAAATTTGTAACCTTGCTTTCACTTAGCAAATAATAAGCAGAAGTTCTATGCTACTGAATATTATATTTAATGGCTACAGAATATTGAAATCCAGTTCATCTTATTCATCCAATTAATGGGCCAGTATCTATTTATACAGACTCCTTTAGATACTTAGCGGAAAGTAAATACATTGTATTATAAAGAGCAGTGCCTAACATCCTTATACATTCATCTTTCTGGTAATTTCTGATTATCCCTTTAGGAAAATATTCTGAAGTTAGAATTTCTGGCTCAAAAATTATTAGCATTTTAAGCTCATATCACATTTATTGGCCTCCACAATAATTTTATTAAATTTATTTGACTTCTAGCATACAGTTGTTTTAATTCTTACCTACTTTTTGAGATTATGAATTTAGAGACTTGCATATTGTAATTATGTTCAAGAATTCTTAGTTCTGACTACTGCTTTGTTAATATTGTATAAAGAGAAATATTAACTCTTTCTAGAAATTTCTGATTTAAGGAAATGCTAATATTAAGAATGAGTCTATATTTTTATTTCATGTCCTGTGTAACATATATTTAATATATAATATTCTGGCTGATATTGTTCCTTATAGCTGCGAAACAGAAAGTGTTACTGTGCTGAAAGTGATGTGACTGACATGAGAGCACATAGGTATTAAAAAGTAAAGAAGGAAATTTTCTTCCACAGATGAAGTAACAAGGACTGAATTTACACCTGCCTGATTGTGAAACAACCAAAAGAAGCAGACAAAATATATGAAATAATAGTTTTCAAGATGAAACATCAGGCAAGAACAGTGGTCCCTAGAAATGAAAAACAAATGCCACAATCTCTAAAACTGCTGTGTATTACTTACTTGAGAGAGTATACCAACTGTGATACCAGGAGAGGAGCTAAGTCAGAACACAAAGGAAGTCCTAAAACAACGATTTACAGCTTATAGTATAATCCAAGGAGACTAAGGTTACTAGTGTTTACAGGACAGAGAACTAGAAAAAAATAGAGCTGCACATAGAAAAACTCTTGAAGAGCTGGAAAAAAATGTATTTGAGTATCCCATAGAGTACATGTGTGAAGAAACTACCTAAAGCTGAGGGAAAAAACACCAAAAGGATTAGAGAAAATTATACCTAATGATCTTTTCCAGCCAGAGTGGAATATTCATAATTCATAATAGATTACTTAGAAGCATCTTACATCAGTTTGGAGGATAAATGTTCCTGTATTCCATTAAACACATATTTTAAAAAGAGACCTAATATTTTCAAACATTTTCCAAATAAGAATTATTTACCATAAGAAAACTCAAGAATTTTTGTAGAAATAAAAAGATAGCCAGGGCCCTGCAAATTAAAATTAATAATACTTCACAGTCAATAAAATATTACCATTTGTATGAAGAAGGAGGTAAATATGCCCATTATGAGGAGAAAAATTGACTGTAATGAATTCAGAATAAGCACAGATGTTAGTATTAGAAAACGAGAACATAAAACCAGTTATAATAACTGAACTATGCATATTTGAACATTTACGTAGAGATAGGAAGATAGAAAAAAGAATCCAAACTAAACTTTTAAATATTAAAAGCGCAACATCTGAGGCAAAACATATATTGAAAGTAATTAAAGACAGATTAGATGTGGCAAAAGAAAGGAACTTGGACACATAGCAGGATAAACTCTTGAAAATAAAAGTCAGAGGTGAAAAAGAATTTAAGAAATGAAGAATGAGTAGTCTAAAAATGTATAAACTTGTCTAAAATATATCCAGAGGATAAGAGATAAAGAGAAGCAAGACAAACAAGTAATTGAAGAAATAATGGTTGATATTTGCCAAATTTGCTGAACAAAATAAACTTACAGATTTAAGAAGGTCAAAGAACTCCAGCACAAGAAGCAGAGTAAACCACACCATATCATATTCAAATTGCTTGAAATTAATAATAAAGATACAGTCTTAAAAGTCTCCAGAGAAAGAAAAATTTGCATTCAAGTAACAAAGATAGTGACAGCAGATATTTTAAAATCAGAAAATAAGGTAAGCAAAAAAGGCTGTGGTGTAAGATCCTCAAAGCAGTAAAAAGAACAAAAACAAAAACAAACAAAAAAACTGTCAACCTAGCATTCTTTAGTATCTTTAACAATTTTCAAAATTATGAAAGCCAGACAGAGATATTAGAGGGTTTAAAAAGTGCTAATTGCTCTTGTGAACTTAGATGCAAAAATCTTTTTAAAATATATTATTAGTAAGTCAAATACAGCAATGTATAAAAATCATTTCACAGCTTGGGCAAGTGGAATTTATTCCCCTGTGTGTAAGACTAGCTCAACTTTTGGCAATCATTCTACAATAGCAACAGGTTAAAAAAAAGATAGGTGATGGTTTTATGGGTGTATACTTATCTCCAAACATTTTAAGTTGTAAACATTAAACCTGTACAGATTTTTTCATGTCAAATCGTACTTTAATAAAGTAGTTTAAATATAAAGAAAATGATCAGTTGACACAATAATATGATCAATTTACATAAGAAAAGCATTTGATAAAATCCACCATCATTTATGATAAAAAAAAAGTCTCGGCACACTAGGTATAGAGAACTTCCTTAACTAAATAAACAACATCTATAAAACAAAAACTACAGCTAACATACTTAATGCTTAAAGACTGAATGCTTTCTCTTAAGATTGGGAAAAAAGAAAAAGTATCCTCTTTTTTTATTGTTTTTCAACTAAGTATTGAAAGTTCTAACCTGTACACTAAAGCAAGAAGAAATAAAATACATCAAGATAGAAAAGAAAGATGACATTGTGAATAGACAATCCCCCAGGAATAATACACACACATACATTAATGAATTGAGCAAAGTTGCAGGATAGAAGATAACAGATAAATAAACTGTATTATTACATACGGAAAGGAAGTATATGGTGGGTACTGAAGTTAAATACAAAGTATCATTACAAATTGCTCCAAAGAAAATAAAAAGATTTAGGTATAAATCTCACACAATATGAACATGATCCACATACTAAAAATTGAAATGTTTTAATGAACAAACTTGGAAAACATTTTATTAAATGGGGGAGACATACTATGTTTGTAGATAGAAAGAACCAATCTATAAATATGTCATTTCCCTTCAAACTGATCTGTAGATTTAATGCCATTTTAATCAAAATCTCAGGAAGATTTTTGTAGAGATAAACAAGTTAACTCTAAAATGTATATGGAAAAGCACAGGGGCTACAATAGTTAAAAGTAGTTTGAAAAATAAGAGTGAAGTGGGAGGAATCACTGCTAAATGTTAACATTTGTTATATAGCTGTGGTAATTAGGACACAGAGATCAACTGAATTGAATACAGAATCAACTAATAGACACAAATATGCTGAACCTATTCTTGACAAATATACAAAAGCAATACAATGGAAGAAAAATAGCCTTTTAGGCAAAGAGTGCTAAAACAACTGGGCCTTCTATAGGCCAAAAATAAACCTCAACTTCATATAAAAATTAGCTAAAATATATCATAGTCCTAAAATGTAAACCTATACAAGGTTTAGAAAAAATATACGGAGTATTTTGAGGCCTAGGTCTAGGTAAAGAGTGCTCATATTTAATATCATAATCATTATTCATAACAGGAAAATGAGTAAATTAGAACCTTGTTCAAATTTAAAAAATTGTTCTGTGAGAGACCCTATAAAGGAGATGAAAAGACAAGCCAGAGTCATAGGAAATATTTGCACACAAGCTGTCCAATTAAAACCATTTATTTTGATTACATAAAGAATTGACAAAACATAATAGTAAAAATTCAAAGCAAAACATTGTAATTAGACAGTGGGCAAAATACATTAATAATATTTGACTACGAGCACATAGAAAGATATTATCATCAGCTATCAGGGAAATAAAAATTAATACCAAAAGGAGTTATCACTAATTCTTAGTACACTTAAAATAAAAATATAGTGATGAAACCATATACTAATGAGGATACAGAGTAAAATTCTACAGCCACTCTGGAAAAGAGCATGGCAGTTTCTCACAAAACTAATTATGTTCTTTTCATACAACCTAGCAATTGCATTTTCACATTCATCCTGAGAAACCAAAACTTATCTGCACACAAAATCTTCATAGAAGTTTCTAGCATCTTTGTTCATAATACTGAAAATTGGCAACGATCTAAAAGTCCTTTAATGGATGAATAACTCAACAAACTCTGGTACATCTCTACCATGAAATCCTCTCTGCAATGAAAAGGAACAAATAATGGATGCATTAAACAACTTGAATGAACCTCAAGAGTATTATCCTTAGTAAAAACAGACAATCTCAAGAGGTTATATATTTTATAATTCCATTTATATAACATTATTGAAGTGACAAAATTATTAGATTTACTTTTGACACAAGTTATTTGGCAGTAGGGAGAGTAATTGTAACATGAGGGATACTTGTGAAGAAAATGTTGCAAGTCTTGATTTCATATAGTGAAGTTCAGAGTAACCTATACTTGAGATAAAACTGCAGAGAAGTAAATACACACCAATACAGAGTACATGTAAATGCACACTGAATAATTTCTTTCGATAGCATCAGTGCTAATTTCCTGGTTTTGACATTATACTATGCAAGAAGTTACAATTGGGAAAACTGGAGTGAAGGGTACATGGTATTTCTCTGTTTTATTTCCTACAAATGTATGTGAATCTACAATTATTTCAATGTATTTTTTGTTTTGATTTTTTATTTCTATAGATTTTTGGGGAACAGGTGGAGTTTGGTTACATCTTCATACCAAAACCAGGCAGAGACACACACAAAATAGAAAACTTCAGATCAATATCCCTGATGAAAATTGATGCAAAAATCCTGAACAAAATACTTGCAAACAATCCAGCAACACATGAAAAAGCTCATCAACCACAATCAAGTAGGCTTCATCCCTAGGATGCAAGATTGGTTCAACACATGAAAAGTAATAAATGTGATTTACCACTTACACAGAATGAAAGATAAAAACCACATGATTATCTCAATAGATGCAGAAAAGGCTTTTGATAAAATTCAACATCTTTCATGTTAAAAACTCTCAATAAACTAGGTATTCAAGGAACATAACTCAAACAATAAGAGCCATCAATAACAACCCACAGCCAACATTATACTTAATGGGCAAAAGCTGAAGGCATTCTCCTTGAAAACTGGTACAAGACAGGGATGCTCGCTCTCACCACTTCTATTCAACATAGCATTAGAAGTCCTGGCCAGAAAAATCAGGCAAGAGAAAGAACAAAAGTCCATTCATATAGGAAGAGAGGAAGTTAAACTATCTCTGGTTGCAGATGACATTATTCTAAATGTAGAAAACCCTATTGTCTTGGCCCAAAACCTCCTTCAGATGATAAGCAACTTCAGGAAAGTTGCAGGACACAAAATCAGTGTAAAAAAATCAATAGCCAACAACTATACACCAATAACAACCAAATTCAGAGCCAAATCAGAAAGGCAATCCCATTTACAGTTGACATTCAGAAAAGAATAAAATACCTAAGAATACAGCTAACCAGGGAGGTGAAATATCTTTACAATCAAAATTACAAAACACTTGTAAAAGGAATCAGCGAAGACACAAACAAATGTAAAAACACTCCATGTTCATGAATCGAAGAATCAATACCATTAAAATAAGTACACTTCCCAAAGCTATTCATAGAATCAATGGTACTCTTATTAAACTTCCATTGAGATTTTCCACCAAACTAGAAAAATATTTTTAAATGTATATGGAATCAAAAAAGTCTGACTAGCCAAGGCAGTCCTAAGCAAAAATTATAAAGCTGGAGGAATCAGGTTACCCCACTTCAAACTGAACTACAAGGCTACAGTGACCAAAATAGCATGGTACTGGTACAAAAACAAGCACATAGACCAATGGAACAGAATAGAGAGTTCAAATAAGGCCACATATCTATGACCACCTGATCTTTGACAAAGCTGACAAAAACAAGCAATGGGCAAAAGACTCCCTATTCAATAAATGGTGCTGGGATAATGCATGCAGAGGATTGAAACTGGACCCCTTCCTTACACCACATATAAAAATCAACCCAAGATGCATTAAATACTTAAATGTAAAACCAAAACTATAAAAACCCTGGAAGACTTATCATCTTGCACATAGGAACAGGTAAAGATTTTATGACAAAGACACCAGAAAGCAACCAGAACAAAAGCAAAAATTGACAAATGGGATCTCATTAAACTTAAGGGCTTCTGCACAGCAAAAGCAGCTATCAACAGAGTAAACACAAAACCTACAAAGTGGGGGGAAAATATTTGAAAACTCTGCATTTGACAAAAGTCTAATATAAAACATCTATAAGGAACTTAAAAAAGTTTACAAAAGAAAAAAAACAGTCCCATTAAAAAGTGTGCAAAAGTCATGAATAGACACTTTTCAAGAGAAGATATATATGTGACCAAGAAGCATATGAACAAAAGTTCAATATCACCTATCATCAGGGAAATGAAAATCAAAACCACAATGAAATATCATCTCACACCAGTCAGAATGGCTACTATTAAAATTTCAAAAAATTAAAGATGCTGGCAAGGTTGCTGGGAAAAAGTAAACTCTTATACACTGTTGGTGGGAGTGTAAATTAGTTCAACCATTGTGGAAAGTAGTATGGCAATTCCTCAAAGAGCTAAAAGCAGAACTACCATTTGACCAAGCAATTTCATTACTGGGTATATACCCAGAGGAATATAAAGCACTCTACCATAAAGACACGTGCATATGAATATTCACTGATGCACTGTTCACAATAGCAAAGACATAGAATCAATCTAAATGCCCATCAATGACAGACTGGTTAAAGAAAATGTGGTGGAATACTGCAGCCATGAAAAGAATGAGATCATGTCTTATGCAGGAACATGGATGGAGCTGGAGGCTATCATTGTTAGCAAACTAATGCAGGAACAGAAAACCAAATATTGAATGCTCTCACTTATAAGTGGGATCTAAATGATAAGGACTTAGGAACACAAAGAAGGAAACAACAGACATTGGGGTCTACTTGAGCGAGGAGGGTAACAGAGAGAGGAGCAGAAAAAATAACTATTGCGTACTGAACTCAAGACCTCGGTGATGTAATAATATGTACAACAAACTCCCATGACATGTGCCTATCTGTGTACAAACCGTCACATGTATCCCCAAACCTAAAATAAAAATTTAAAAAGACATGCAGAGTGTATCAGATTATATAAAAAAGCAAGGGTCAAGTATATGCTGCTTACTAGAAATCCACTTTAAATATAAAGATACAAATAAGTTAAAATGATAAAAATGATATATATATACATATTGCTCATCAAAATAAGGCTGGCAAGGGTGTATTAGTATCATACAAAGCTTATTTCATATAAATAATATTACTATGGATGAAAAGATTACAATAAAAGCATCAATTCATCAACAGAACATACAGTCTAATACATTTATGCATGTAAAAACAAGAGTTTCAAAATACATGAAATAAAAATTGATAGAACAGCAAGGAGTAATAGGCATATCTATAATTATAGCTGGATAATTCAAAATGCCTATTTTTACCAATTGATAGAACAAATAGACAAAAGTCAGTAAGAATAGTAAACTTGAGCAGCACTATCAACCAACATGATGTAATTGATATTTACAAAACACTCAACACAATGACAAAATAGATTTTCTCAAGTCACATGAAACATTCACAAAGATAGGCAATTTCAAGTCCCATAAAAATAAGTGTCAAAAAACTTAAAAAAGATTGAAATACTATAAAATATGTATTATAACAAAATTGACTTAAATCAGACATCAAAAACAGATCCCTGGAATCATTTAGTGTTTTGAATGTAAATAACAGATTGGGCACAGTGGCTCATGCGTGTAATCCTAGCACTTTTGAGGCAGGTAGATTACGAGGTCAGGACTTCAAGACCAGCCTGACCAACATGGTGAAACTCTGTCTCTACTAAAAATACAAAAATTAGCCAGGTGTGGTGGCCTGTAATCCCAGCTACTGAGGATGTGGAGGCAGGGAGTCGCTTGAACCCAGGAGGAAGAGGTTGCAGTGAGCTGAGATTATGCCACTGCATTCCAGCCTGGGCAACAGAGCAAGAGTCCGTCTCAAAAATAAAAAAGAAGAAGAAGAAAAAAAAATCTAAATAACACATATCTAAAATTACACATAGGTCAAAATAATCAAAACATATTAGAAATTATTTTTTAACTAAGAAAATTAAAACACAACATGTCACATTTTTGGAATGCTACTAAAGCAATACGTAGGTTGACTTTTATATTAATACATATCTTTATTAGAAATAAACTCGGATTCTATGTTAAGCAAAAGGCAGAAAAACAAATTGAAAATAATAAGTATCAGAGTAGTATAAATAATTGGAAAGGAGAGAAATGATAGGAAAAAATCAATTAACTAAAAGGTGGTTCTTTGAGAAAATCACTACATTGATAAACCTAGACCAGAAGAGGGCAAATTGTTACCTATGAAAAAAATTTGGCCCTTGGTTTAGTTTTGTAATCTGGCTGCTGAGAATTTGTATGTGCATGCATATTTGTGTACATAAGTATGCACACATACACACACAAGCATATGTGTGTGTGTGTGTGTGTGTGTGTTCATCGTATATATATATTTCTTTTTAATAATTACAACTTTTATTTTAGATTTGGGGGTATAAATGCAGGTTTGTTATATGGGTATGTTGTATGATACTTAGGCTTTCAGTATGAGTTGTTTTATCACACAGGTAGGGAACATAATACCCAAAAGGTACTGTTTCAGTTCACACACCCCCTCCTACCCCTTCTAGTAATCCTGAGTATCCATTGCTCCTATCTTTATGTCCATGTGTACTTAATGTTTATCTCCCACTTATAAGTGAGAAGATACAGTATTTGGTTTTCTGTTCCTGCATTAATTTGCTTAGGATAATGGCTTTCAGGCTGCATCCATATTGCTGCAAAGGACATGTTTTCATTCTTCTTATGGTTACATGGTATTCCATGGTGTATATGTAATGGTTTTTCTTTATTCAATGCAGCATAGATGGGCACCTAGGATGATTTCATGTCTTTGCTATTGTGAATAGCACTGCAATGAAGATACCAGTACATGTGTCTTTTTAAATCACAATTTATTTTCCTTTAGGTATATACCTAGCAATGTCATTGCTGTGGTGAATGTCATTACTGGGTAGTTCTGATTTTAGCTCTTTGAAAAAATCTCCAAAACTGCTTTCCATAGTGGCTAAATTAATTTACATCCCCCAAAAAACAGTGTACAAGTGTTATCTTTTCTCTGCAGTCTCACTAGAATCTATTATTTTTTGACTTTTTAATAATTGCCATTATGAAGTATGAGATGGCATCTCATTGTGGTTTTTAACTAGTATTTCTGTGATGATTAATGATGATGAAATGGGCAAATTCCTTGAAATAAGTTACCTAAGCTCACTCAAGAAGACATAGATAACCTGAACATGACATATTTTAAAGAAATTAAATGTGTAATTAGATACTATCCTACAAACTTAACAATAGGCTCAAATGAATCCCTAGGTGAATTCTAACAAACATTACCAATTTTTCTCAAGAGTTTTCAGGAAGTTGAAGAATTTTATGCAGCCATTATCCTGATATAAAATTATATAAACATATTATAGAAAAAAACTATTAAAACTATAAACCAATATCCCTTATAAATTTAGTTGCAAAAATCCTAAACAAATGTTAGCACTTCCAATCCAACAATATATGACAAGGGTAAATTTTAATAACCTAGTGGCATTTATCTCAGGATATTAAGATTGGTTTAACATTAAAAATTTACATAATTCACAATACTAATAGACTAAAAACTACATATAAAATATATGATCATTTCAATAGACTGAGAGAAAACAATAAATAAAATCCAATATTTATTTCTAATTAAAATTATCAGCAAACCAGGAATAGAAGCTACCTTTTTCAACCTGATAAAAGTATATACCAAAAATCTACAGATATTATACTTAGTTGTAGAATGCTGAATACATTCATTCTAAAATCATGAATAAGGCATGATTATTGGTTTTCACAATTGTATTTAATATTGTCCTCATGGTTCTAGACAGTACCAAAAACAACAAACAAACAAACAAAAAATTAAATAGATGCAGATTGTGGAAAAAAAGTGAAATTGTCTTTATGCACAGATAGTACGAGCATCTATATAAAAAATCCGATGGAGTATACAGAAAGTCTACCAGAACGAATATGTGAGTTGGGCAAGGTTGTAGAATGTAAGAACAGCATTGTAAAAAAAATTTATATACTAGTAAAGAACAATCAAATATAAACCTTTCAAAAATTGTTACAATTTGATTTTACAATGCAGAGTATGAATTATTTAAGGATGGATTTGACAGAAGATATGTAAGACGTGTTGACAGAAAATGAGAAAACATTACTGAAGAAAACTAAAGAATTAAATAAATAGAGATACGTTAACTGATTTGTGGGAATAAAGACTCAAAACCTTTAAGATTCTCCTATAAATAATCTATATATTCTATACAATCACAATAACAATATCAGCATCTTTTTTTAATTCCCAGGTAAAAACTATATTGAAATATAAAAGACCTAGAATATCTCAAAGCATACTTCAAAAAATAACAAAATAAGAGGCCCAAAGACATCTGATTTTAAGACTTCTTATACAGCTATATATAAGGCTTTACTTATTATAAAATTTATTCTAGCATATTACACAGTCTTAAAGATAGTCATATTACATAAGTGTACCTGAATGGAGACTATAGAAAAAAATGTGCACATGTATGGCATATATAGATAATTGTCAGTTTATAATTTTCAACAAAGTTATAAAGGTAATTCAGTGGAGAATGGCTATGATTTCCCACAAGTTATGCTAAGAAATGGAATATCCATATATTAAAAAAAAAACTTTTATTCATTTTGACAGCATGCAAAGACATTTACTCAAAATAAATCAAAGACCTAAATGTAAAACTAAATCAGTATAATTCTACATAAAGTTTGGAGTAGGCAAAACTGTCTTAGTTATGATTTTAAAACCAGAATGCATAAAATGAGGTCAATTTTAATTTATTAAAATTAAAAATTCTTTGAAAGGCATTGTTAAAAAAATGAAACGTCAATGCACAAACTGGAAACAAAATATTTGCCAAGTGTATCTAACAATGGATCTAGAATATATAATGTTTAAACTTAATAAGAAGAAGAATAAAAACATGAAGAACCTGCTATGGTTTCAATGTAGCCCCGAAAATATGTATTGGAAACTTAATCCTCAATGAAACAGTGTTGGCAAGTGGAGTCTTCTCCTTGGCTTAAGATGGGGCTACATATTGATAAAGCCATCATAAGCTGAAAATATGATTTAAAAAATGCATTTAATATACTTCTACTGAACATTATAGCTTAGCCTAGCCTAATGTAAATGTGCTATCATAAAAACCCTAGAAGAAAGCCCAGGCAATACCATTCAGGACATAGGCATAGGCAAGGACTTCATGACTAAAACACCAAATCAATGGCAACAAACGCCAAAATAGACAAATGGGATCTAATTAAACTTAAGGGCTTAGATATGATTCTAAAACCAGAATGCATAGAATGAGGTGTACCTGAATGGAGACTATAGAAATATAGTGTTCATATGTCTATAAGAACACTTACAGTAGCCTACAATTGGGCAAAATTACCTAACACAGAGCCTATTTCATAATAAAGTGTTTAATATCTTATGTACCTTATTGAATACTGTATATTACTTTCTTTTTTGCTTTTTATTTTAAGTTCTGGGGTACATATGCAGATCTTGAAGGATTGTTACTTAGGTATATACATGCCATAGCAGTTTGCTGCCTCCATTCCCCCATTGCCTACATTAGGTATTTCTCCTAATGTTATCCCTCCCCAATCTCCTCACCCCTGATATAGCTCCCCTAGTCCCCAACCCCCAACAGACCCCAGTGTGTGATGTTTTCCTCCCTTTGTCCATGTGTTCTCATTGCTCAACACCCACTTATGGGTGAGAACATGTGGTGTTTGGTTTTCTGTTCTTGTGTCAGTTTGCTGAGAATGATGGTTTCCAGATTCGTCCATGTCCCTGCAAAGGACATGAACTCATCCTTTTTGATAGCAGTATAGTATTGCATGGTGTATATGTGCCACATTTTCTTTATCCATTCTATCATTGATGGGCATTTGGGTTGGTTCCAAGACTTTGCTATTGTAAACAGTGCAGCAATAAACATATGTGTGCATGTGTCTTTATAATAGAACAATTTATAATCCTTTGGATATATACCCAGTAAATGGAACTGCTGGGTCAAATGGTATTTCTATTTCTAGATCCTTGAGGAATCACCAAACTGTCTCCCCACAATAGTTGAAATAATTTGCACTTCCACCAACAGTGTAAAAGCATTCATATGTCTCCACATCCTCTCCAGCATCTGTTGTCTCCAGATTTTTTAATGATTGCCATTCTAACTGGCATGAGATGGTATCTCAATGTGGTTTTGATATGCATTTCTCTAATGACTAGTGATGATGAGCATTTTTTTATATGTTTGTTGGCCCCACAGATGTCTTCTTTTGAAAAGTGTCTGTTCATATCCTTTGCCCACTTTTTGATGGGGTTGTTTGTTGTTTTCTTGTATATTTGTTTTAGTTCTTTGTAGATTCTGGATATTAGCCCTTTGACAGATGTGTAGCTTGCAAATTTTTTTTCCCACTCTGTTGGTTGCCAGTTCACTCTAATGATTGTTTCTTTTGCTGTGCAGAAGCTCTTAAGTTTAATTAGATCCCATTTATCTATTTTGGCTTTTGTTGCCATTGCTTTTAGTGTTGTAGTCATGAAGCCCTTGCCTATGCTGATGTCCTGAATGGTACTGCCTAGGTCTCCTAGGCTTTTTATGGTGTTAGGTCTTATGTTTAAGTCTTTAATCCATCTGGAGTTAATTTTAGTGTAAGGTGTCAGGAAGGGGTCCAGTTTCTGCTTTCTGCACATGGCTAGCCAGTTTTCCCAACACCATTTATTAAACAGGGAATCCTTTCCCCATTGCTTGTTTTTGTCAGGTATGTCAAAGAGCGGATGGTTGTAGGTGTGTGGCATTACTTCCAAGGCCTTTGTTCTATTCCATTGGTCTAGATGTCTGTTTTGGTAACAGTACCATGCTGTTTTGATTACTGTAGCCTTGTCATATAGTCTGAAATCAGATAGCATGATGCCTCCTGTTCTGTTCTTTTTGATTAGGATTGTCTTGACTATGCAGGCTCTTTTTTGCTTTCATATGAAGTTTAAGGTGTTTTTTTCCAGTTCTGTGAAGAAGGTCAATGGTAGCTTGATGGGGATACCATCAAATCTATAAATTACTTTGGGCTGTATGGCCATTTTCACAATATTGATTCTTCCTAACCACGTGCATGGAATGTTTCTCCATCTCTTTGTGTTCTCTCTTATTTTCTTGAGCATTGGTTTGTAGTTTTCATTGAAGAGGTCCTTCACGTCCTTTGTTAGTTTTATTCCTATGTATTTTATTCTCTTTGCAGCAATTGTGAATGGGGAGTTTGCTCATGATTTGGCTCTCTGTCCATTATTGGTGTATAGGATATTGCAATGGTTTTGCACCAATATAAGTTGAAAAATTCTAAGTCAAACTATCATAAATTGGGGAATGCGTGTGTGGGTATCTATATATGTATGTATCTTTTGCACATCTTTTGTATTTTAGTCTAATTCTATTTATTTAGAGCTTCCAAAATACAAAGTAAGCTTTAGTAACAGAAATAAGACCCATGGTTGCCTAGGACAATAAGGGAGGGTCGTGGAGGGGCAGGGAGGAGAAAGTACAAAACAGAAAGGGAAACTTTTGGAGGTGATTTGTATGTTCACTATCTCACCATGGTGATGGATTCATAGGTGTCTAAACATGAGTAATTCCACACTTTATATAACTCATATTGAATATGTGCTTTCCTTCATTCATTCATTCATACATTGTATTTTTACAGAGATGGGGCTTCACCATCTTGCCCAGGCAGGTCTTGAATTCCTAGACTCAAGCAATCTGCTGGCTTCAGCCTCTCAGAGTGCTGGGATTACAGGTCTGAGCCACTGCACCAGGCCTGTGCTGATTTTCATCTCATTACACCTCAATGTAAAAATGAAATTAGGGATCAAGAGACACAACTCTACCAACTGCAAGAGTAAAAGATAGTGAAGGAAGACTTCACATTCTTGCATTCTAACTCTTTATCTTAACCTCTTAACCACTGAATTATATTGTTATACTCCACTACAGTCATGGAAAAGAAAAACAAGTATTTTTTTGGCACTCCATAAACCACTGAAAATCACTTTTGAAACATAGAAGTGTGAGATCCAAGTGAGCACTTGCTTCTCATAGCCCTTACCGTTCATCACTGTCCACTCGCACAGGGCAGTGCAGGGTATGGGCATAGCCTTATGTTGACAGCTACAAGTATTTTCTTCTCACTACACATCCCTACGGTTCTGTGATGGGAACAAAAATGAAAAGACAATTGCTTTGACACTTATTTTTCTCTCTCAGGATATCCAGACAAGCAAACAGGTTCTGTCCGTCTTGGAGACTGGTTAGACATACTTGTACTCACGTCACTCTAAAAGGTAAAAAAAAAAAAAAAGAATAGAAGTTTCATGTTTGTCATTATGTCTACTGCTTCCAATATCTCTGTAAGTCAATCAGGCAGCCTGCAAGTTTACAAGATTTATTTGTGTAAAGAGTATATGGCATTACCTGTCCTTTGAACCTCTAATAAGGAGATTTTAGCAGATAGAATCTAATTTATAAGAAGGGCCTACATCTTGGTAATGAAAAATAGCCTATTATGAACTTAAATAAACAAGAGCTATAATGCAATGCCAAAACAAATCATTCTGACAGGATTTAAAAATATAAGAGGCTTCTTCAAATATCATAAAGAATAAGTCATTTAATGTTTCAGGTTCATACATCAATTCAGTTGCTGTCACTATGAAAAATTGGACTTTTTGTTTACTTAAAATTTGAAATGCCATGATTTGGTACTTGAAAAATGAGGCGGGAAAAATGAATGTCCTCCTGCTTGTGAAAAATGCAGATTTTATTAGAGCAAAGTAGGGAGGAGGACAGAGTGCTCATCTGCTCCTGTAGAACAGTGTTTACTCAGGAAGAAATTTAACAATGGGCAGGCCACTGGGGATAAAGGAAGCAGAGTCACTTAGGGAGCTGATGACAACAGGAGCCAAGACTACAGCCTGGGCCTGGAGCTGCCCCGCCTTTTGGTCCCTATACACACATAATGAATAAATACATCTTGAAGTAAGACTCATATTTCATGGTAGTGTGAGACTCCCCAGTTAGACTGCATCTGTTAATAATAAAATTTGCCTTCTGGAATGAGAGTTTAATAGTTCTTGTTCATGCTTTAAATAGGAGATCACAGCAATAAATCAGCATTATGATTTTAGTAGGTAGTAGCATATGAAATATAATATGTTATTTCTGGCATTTAATTTGGTCAAAATTAAGTTAAAATATTCACCCAAAGGGACAGATTGATAAAATAATAATTATAAGCATATGATGATCCTAAGAAATTTTATAGTTTGTGCATTCTGGAAGTAACGTTACATTTCACATACATATTATCTTTATTGTCATAATGAGAAAATATTAAATTATATTATTCAACTTCAGAAGTCAAAGGTCTGTTTCAATTTATTATTACAATAAAGTTTACATGCTTACCATGTTTTACAATATATTTCATATATTCTCTTAATGAATTTATTTAGTAATGAACATATGAGATTAATTACTTAGTAAATTCTTTCTTAAGATAAACATCTACATTTATGGTTTTAGAAGGATCATTTTAATTTTAACCTTTGTATGTCAATTCAATTATTTTTACTTGCTCCCCTCTATCTGCCTAGGCATGCACACAGACACATACACATACACTCATAAAAGTATCAAAATTATCATAACCTGATACAACTATGTATGATTACAGATAATGTAGACAAAAATATGTACATATGAAACACAGATATACAGATCAAATGATTTACAACCTATTTGAAAGCAAGTTCTATATCTGACTTGTCTTTTGTCTGCACACATATTTATTGCAACATATTGCAAAAAATTAATTTTAGGAAGCATTCCTTGAAACAATGACAGGAGGTTAATGGAGGAATAAATACAGCCACTGAAAACTGTTAAAAATAATGTTGACAGACAGTTGAATCTGCCCATTTGCATAACTCTCATTGATTCTTCTGGGTCAGCATATATAGAGCATTTTTCTTCCAGAGAGATACATGGAATTTATACTTCCAGTCACAGGTTATATACACCTCATTCTATGCATCCTTGCTAATTCTAGGTTTCTGAGAAATACTTTTTTACTAGGTTGAGAAATTTTTATTTATACTCATATTATTGAGATTTTTTTCTTTTGATATTAATGGCTATTAAATTTTACCAAAATTTTTGTGGAGCATATCTTCATGCTTTCATGGCATTTTTTACTTAAGCAATTTGGTAAATTTGATGAATTATATTAGTAGTTTGTTTCATGAGAAACCATGAAACCATTCATTACACTTCCTAATGAAAATTCTTTTTTATATTATCTGTTCAGTGTATGTTTAATATATTGCTAACTGGTTTTTCAGATTTCAATTTATAACTATTTTATTTCTAAGAGAATGCATGATGGAGTAAAATGCATATCACTTTTAAAAACTGTTTAAAGAGCACTATTTAAAACAGCTCAAGCATGCCACTAAAAAAAATATTTCTTATTTGTTAAGAACAAATTATATAAACTTTTAAAAAATGATAGTGTGCCAGCCAAATTAATATGTTATTACTTATAGGATATTGATGTAATTCCATGGGGTTCCATAAATTAAATAAATGACACACTACTGCAATTACTATAGTTTTATAATATATCTTACTATGTGGTAGTGTAAGTCTTACAGCTTTGTTCTTTTCCTGAAAAATTCACTTCAATATTTTAGAGTATCTTCAAGACTATGTAAAGTTTATAATCTGATAAACAATGCAACAGAAAATGAAAATTTAGGGTGTTGAATGGGATCATATTGAATCTACGTATTACATAATAATGTATTGAAGTGAGGAGAATTTTTATCTTTATAATATGGAGTCTGACAGTTCATGAATATGGTATATACTTGCATTTATTTAGGTCTTCTTTAATTTCCTTGGGCAATCAAAGAAATTTATTGCAGAGACCTTATAACTTCTAAGTTAGATTTATTTTGAGATATTTTATGTTTTTCAAATAAATTTTAAATGATATTGGCTACTGTGCAAACACTAAGCAAGGTTAGTGCAACCACACTAATATCAGACACTAAGTCAACTTTAAGACAAGAAGCATTATTAAAAGAATATTTGATGATGATATAAGGGTAAACCCAGAGTTTAATATAATAATCCTAAAATTGTGAGAACTCAACATATGCAAAATAATTAATAAAATAAGGAGAAATCTACAAATTCAAAATCCAATTAGAAAGTTATTCAAGTATATTTTGGGCCGGAAACACTGGCTAATGCTTGTAATCTCAGCACTTTGGGAGGCCAAGGCAGGTGGATTGCTTGAGGTCAGGAGTTTGAGACCAGTCTGGCCAACATGATGAAGTCCCATCTCTACTAAAATTCAAAAATTAGCCAGGTATGGTGGCAGGTACCTGTAATCCCAGCTACTAGGAAGGCTGAGGCAGGAGAATTGTTTCAACTCAAGAGGCACAGGTTGCAGTTAGCCAGATCATGCCACTGCACTCCAGCCTGGGTGACAGAGTCAGAATTATGTCTCAAAAAAAAAAAAAAAAAAGTTTATCTTTTTCAGTAGCTGACAGAATAAGCACACGTTCCTCTACTATGTACAATTTCACTTAGAAGTAGCAAAATTTACATTATTTTCAAGTTCACATGTAATAATTTAAAAAACTATCAGATTTTTTACACAACCTTAAAAATGTCAATATTCAGACTGCAACCTCTGAAAGTGATAAAATTAAGATACCAACAACAAAAAATAACTCGAAAAAAAGAATACCACATAGAAGTTCAATAAAATTTTTAATAATCCATGAGCCAGAAAAGGCATCAAAATAGACTTTATAAACTGTTTTAATATGAATGACAAGAAAGATACTAATACATATAAACATAGAGATGTTTTTTGATGCTGGCAAAAATAACTTGAGATTAATAGGAAAATTATTGGTGCTTCAATTAAAAGAAATTTAACTCTCAAATTATTTTTGAAATCACTTAGATAATTATGTTCAGATAAGCCTTTAAAAAATAAATGGTTATTTTATGATCACTTAAACTACTGCTCCAAGCTATCATGAAAGTATTTTTTGTTTGTTTGCTTTTTGATTAACATTATTTATTAAAATCTACAAGGTAAGTTGGTACTACCTTTCTAGATTTCTATAGCATTATCATGCATAGATCTCTACTATAGATTTTGAATTTTTATAAGCAAATATTTGAAATGAATTTCCACTCTCCTAATCAATTGGTATTATCATACCTCATTAGTCTTTCTAATCCTATAATCAAGCAGAGTACCACATAAGATAAACACTTAATAAATGTTAGTTGAGGGGATATGTTAAATACTCATGTCTATGGACTAGAAAATAAAAGATAATGGGAAAAAGCATCATCTGTGAGCATCAAAGGCAGGTACAACAGATTTGCCAGGCTGAGAACTTACGTGTTCTTAAATACAGCATAAAATTTCCAAAGGTATTTGAGGAATTCAGACACACTTATTCATAATATTAGTAGATAATTGAGTTTGATAGATAGGAATGCAATATTGCTCAATTATCTTAATGGAAACATTCTGGAAAGATCAATTTTAAAACTGGAAGTATGCATACTAAAGAATTCAGTGAGGAAAGGTAACTTCAGTAAGAACAGCAGTTCTAATTTTGGCAAGACAGCTGGGAAGTTTTTGGGCCAAATCTGCTGATTGAGAGGTCCCTTGTCACAACAACTGGTCTTCATTAGCACACTCACTGTAATCAGTAATCATCTGGGAAGTGTAACATCTACACAAATGCAGTGGTAGATCCAGAAGAACAGCAGCTGGGGCTATTAGTCAATTATGCTCCTCATAACAGACCTGAAAGTTGCATTTTCTCAGCTTCTAGGCTTATTGAGTGCATACTATAAGAAGAAATTTACGTAAAAAAAAAATAGACTACCTCTATGCTCTACTCAACTTTATGTCAAATCACTGGAACAATAAGAAAAAGAGCATTCTAGGCTCCTGGTTCAGATTGTATGGCAAACTGAAGATAAAATAAGATCTACTTATGCAACTGCTAATTTATTACATCTTGTCTATCATGAAGAATAGTTTACAAACAGAAAATGATTAAGTAAATATTATGAGAGAAAAAAGGTGATACAGAGATGAGTTAATGGAAATGTGTATCTATACATAAGCTCTTTCCTCCAAATATTTGGTTGAGCAAGACTTTTGCTACATTTACCCAAAATTCAATTGGGTATGGTTATCACATAATTATTCTTACAGGTGAATGTACAACCATCCACTGATCACATGAATACGATGCCCATGAAATACAGGAAATAGTAGATTTAACAGTAACTTCTTCCTGCCACCTACTCATTTTTCAGTTCTTCTACTTATTACAATGGCTGTATAGTTTAGAATCATGAACTATATGAATTAGGAATCTTGTCAGAATAAATAAAATAGAATCTAAACACATTAAAACAAAACAAGACAAAATGAAAGGAGAACACATGAATTTATTGGATTTTTGAACTGCAAAATACGTAAGTAGGGTTTACAATGAATGTGGTTTGATTCAGAATCCAAATAGTATCACCAGAACACATTTCTGGGTTGTATTGCATTTTTGTTTTGTTTTCTTTTCAGTTAGCTTCCTACTTTGGCTGTTTTAGGAAGACAGCTTTAACTCTTCCATGCTGCTATCTTAGCCTACCAAGACCAGCAGGAAATGGTCCAAACTAATTTTCCCCAGTGCTCAGGAAATGTTTCTCTGTGTCATGTTTGTTATATAACATGCTATTTCTGAATCATTAACTCTCTGGGACTGGTTGTGAGTTCATTTCCACTAAAATTGGACTAAGAATTGGCAGAGAGGTGATTTTCCAAATAAATTATTTAAATTACTAACAGAAAAAAAAAAAAAAAAACTAATAGATACTAAACAGTTATAAGCAAAAATCCAGTATATAAACTTTATTATTTTCCCAACAACTTAATTATGATGAAAAAAATAGTGAAATCATCAAGATAAGCACCAAGGCAAACAAAAATCCTTCTTAGATGATGTTTTTGGGGGATTATTTGTACAACTTTAAATTCTGAACACTGAGGAGAGAGCAAAATGTAAGATACATTACAAAAATTCAATTCAAATTGATATAATATTTGTAACATTATTTACACTAGTTTCTTTTAATTCTCCTTAACAAAAGAAAATTTATAAATAGGTACCTAATATGTACGAACTTATAAATCTTGGTTGTAAAAGTTTGATAAGGGAACAAAATAAAAACTATGTCCAATTAACTTCCTGTTCCTACCCATCATAAGGAAATAAAGCATCCAAACTAGTTATAAATTTCCATTTAGAAATAGCCCCTATCTAATAAAGAGAGCCTTTGTTCTAGACACTGTACTGTTTTGCATATTATCTTAGTAAAGCCTCAAAACATTTCAGCGTATTAATACATGAGATAAAAGCAATCTTTAAACAAAGGAACTAGTTTCTTCCTTTATTTAAGTAATTTTAACATGTTTTATTGCTCAAATACTTTGTGAAAGTTACTTTCTAGCTTGAAGTTTGTGATGCTGAATAAATTTATAAGTTTATAATCAGTGGGATAGCCATATAATAAATAAGAAAGCAAGTAAATAAATATAAAATTTTAACATAGAGTAGGTAAACAGGAGGAAAACACATGAAAAGATGAATGACTGGGTGGAGACTTATGTTGCATTTTCATTAAGGTAACAATCTCAGAAATAAGAAAAGTCAGACCACCACACCAAGATTCTGGAATAGAATTATCAGGCCAAAAAAGCATGCATATATTCAAATTATTTTAATAATGCAAATTTAGTTTCCAAAATGTTTTGCTAATATATACTTCTGCAAGCAGGTCCAGTGGCTCTAAAACCAATGGCCCCTATTATTGTCAGATTTTTATTTATGCTAAATGGTGAACATAAATGCATTTCATATTGTGGCTTTAATTAACATATTCATAATTATTAATGAAGTTGAGCTTTTTCTTCCCTAATTTTCTTAATCTATTATATTTCCTCTTCTGTGAAATCCCTAGTCAAGTCATTGTTGATTTATTGTTTGCAGCATGTGGGCTTTTAAAAAAATTGTATGTTAAATTTATTTATACTTATGGACAGTTTCCCTTTTTCAAGTATATCCAAATTGTAAATATGTTTTTCTAGGATACAACTTGTCTTTTCCCATTCTATGTCTTTTAATAGAGTTCTAATTTTAATGCAATAAATTTTCTTTGTGGTTTGTGCTTTATGAAACTTTAAAAGCTATTCTGTTGTGACCATACAGCAGAAAAGGGTCAACCCTAACCCAAAATTTGGTTCAGAGGTTGAGAGTGCTAATATAACACAGAAACCACAAGGATATAAAAAGTGTTTTATTTATAGAATGAGGCTTTCTGAATATTAAAGATGTCTATCAATATAGTTACTTTAAATTTTCCTATTGTTGCTTTTACATTTGTTATTTCATCTACCTATCTTCAGCTTTTATATGTTTTCCTAGGAAATAATCTACTATTTTTTAAACATATGGATAGCAAATTGTCTCAGCACTATTTATACAATAATCAGTTTTTCCCACAGTTATATAATGCCATATAAAATCCATATAAAAATTGGTCTTCTATTCCGTTCTATTTGTGTATTTTTTAAATTAATCTGGAATTGACAAATTCTTCCAGGAACAACAACAACAGAGAGCATGCATTTGTCTCTGTGGTCTTCCTCTCTCTTGGAATCTCAGTTCTCTTAACTTTTGAATGTTACACAGCTTTTCTGATTGTTTTTAGCAGGAATGTTGATCTGCCACAAAGTATTCCCTTCTAACCAGATTGTTCTTTTTTTTTTTAACCATATTCAACAAACATATTTTGTGCTTTGTGCCTGTTAATTAAGACATTAGAAGTCTTTAAAGATCTGATTTGGCTGTCTCTCCTCATTCTGCTGACTCTTGCTCATAGTGCCTTTATCCCTATGTGTTGTGTTGTGTTGTGTTTTATTTCATGTTCATGACACTTCACCACTTAGGACTATCTTCTATGGGGATTGTTTAAAAAATGGTATTAAATATTTTTCCCATTCATTTTTGCCATGTAATTGGAAAACAATTATACTAGAACCAATTTTAAAAACATATTTGTCTTGACACTTTTTTTTTAATGAAACAGGTTTGTTAATTTGAGCAGCAAAACTGCTTGAGGCCAAGGTTCTAATCATGTATTCTCAGGAGATATTTTCTTTTCTCTATTCAGTCCTCATGTTAAGACAATACAGCTTTTTCAAGTTTCTTTCTGAGATGCTTTATTTGGTTCGATTTTATCCTTATATTGAGGATGTATTGATTTCAGGACTCAGCCATATGCAACCATTGCTTATTGGAATTCACACCCTGGATAGGCCTTTTGCTTTATCATCTGCCCCAGATCTCCTCATAAGCCTCAATAAACAAGCTCATCAGTGTAACCATGAGAAAAACAACAGACAAATCCAAATCCAGATTGAGGGGACATTACACACCACTTGACACTAGTTTCCTTTAATTCTCCTTAACAAAAGAAAATTCATAAATATGCACCTAAAATATACAAAACTTGTAAATCTTGGTTTTAAAAGTTTGATAAGGGGACAAAATGAAAATTATGAATTGTTCACAGGCATGAAAAAAAAGTATCAGTAATCCCCAAAAGTTTCAAGATCATTGCAAACAAGAAAGTCTAAGAAATGGTTATTATATAGAGGTACTTTAGTAAGCATGCCAACTTAAAATAATGTGGTACCCTGGGTAAGATCTAGATACAGACAAAGCTAATTAGGTAAAAACTAATGAAAAACAAAGTGTGAAATTTAGTTAAACATACTATGCCAATTTTGTTTCCTTAGTTGTGACAAAGGTACTGTGACGATGTAAGATCTTAAAAGAGAAAATTGGGTAGAGAGTATAGAGTTAAAAGATATTTTTGTATTAACTGTGCAACTTTGTAAATGTATTGAGCAAGAGAGTGATTCAACTTTATTTGATTTTGACAATGCCTGCTTTCTCTCTTCCTCTCTTTCTTCCTTCCTTTCTTCAGTTCTCCCTACCTGCCTCTTTTCCTCCTGGGATCTCCCCCACCTCTCTCTTTCTTTCTTACTTAGCTTTTCAACTATTAATTCATTTGTGGCTTTTGAGATTTTTCTTATTTTTTTGTCCAAACAACAATTCACTTGAAATTATGTTTTTAATATTTCATTAAACATTTTAGTTCATTTTAGAAACAGAGTTTTGTCACCGTATCTAACTGTTCATAATAACAGAAGTCATAACTGGTACTTTCCTTTTCACTTCAGTTCAAATATGACTCTAAGTTGGAAGAGTCTAGTCATGTGTTTACATAACTGCAAAGAAAGCAGAGGAAGTGAGTTTTACGAATTTGCCACTCATAGGTGAAAATTTTCTGAACAGTAGAAACAGTAAACAAATAATGTTTCTTCTAAGCCACATATTTGAAAATAAATAACAAATTGTCAAGTTAGAAAAAATATTGCTTAATATTATCATAAAATTTTGTTATATTAGTTTTCACTGTGTTTATATTAATAGATAAATCAGATTATACTTTGTCATTAACAGAGACTATTGTTTTTGAAAAGGACAGCACCAGGTCAAACTCCTATGTGTGAACTTTCAAGCCTAACCATGGGAAATAATAGTTCAGAAATTTTATAAGGCTTTGCCTGTCAGGCCTAATGAGAAGCTACCCTTCCCTCACCAGTCCTGGAGTACAGTTAGTGCTTGCACTTTTCCAGAAAGAGCTGCTGTCAAGGACCCAGCACTTCTAGACCAACTAAGCTCATGTGCATATCTGAGTGTACAGCCAGAGATGTCCTGTTGGAGACCTCCTCATCAGGGACATCGTCCGAGCCTTACAAGGCACCTTTGCAGAGACCTCTTTGTAGGAAAACCTGGACGAAGGTGTTTGCCCCTAACTGTGCTGGATGTCATCTATTCATAGTCCCACAGAGTTCTGTGGGAAAATGGAACACTGGGAAGCTGGCAACTTTTCCTTTTGTACCTTTCCTGTACTGTCACAGTAAATAAAGCTTTGGCTGCTACTTTCAGTTTGACTCATTGTGCTAATTGACCAACTATACAACAGGCAATTAGATTATTTCACTTAGGAGTACTTTCATTGAACTATTGTTAATATGTTTAATGATAACAGGGTTTAATAATGCGTATGTTTGCATGCAGTCACTACTTTAATACATATACTTTCATATAGCACTTGTACTTCCATATAATACGACTTCTTCAGCAGAATAAATGCTATACAAGACATTATGAAGTGTTTTATTTACCTGAGATGATTAATGTTGTAAATTTAATATATCCTTTTCTAACAGTATTATAATCTGGAATTTTGCTATGAGAATGAACTTGTTCATAGTCATGAAAAAAAGAATATCTGTAATTAAAATAAGTTCTAAGATGCAAACATCAATTCTTAAATTTCATAATAGATTGATGTATTACTTTTGAAACTGTTAAACAAGGTCATTGAGCAATCACTAGAAAAAAATAGATGAAATAATTTTTTCTTTTTTGCTTGTCGAGGAAGTGGCAAGAATAAAATAAAGGGTGTTCACACATTTTTATTTTGGGGCATCATTTGCTAGTCTAGTACTGTATCATTCAGTGCTCAAATAAAATATTTAATTAGCCAAACAGACTCCTAAGCAATCTATGAAGTGTGAAATATTTATCATGACAGCGCAAAGGTAAATTTAAGCACATATTCAAGAAGGATATAGTGTTTTGAAAATAAATTCAACAAGTCAGATTTCTAGCAAAAGATTAAATGACATTGACTCTAATACTGATTTGATAGGATTCACTTCTCAACTAATGAGAAAAGTGTGGTGGAGTTGGTAATTGAGAACAAATGCCTAACGGTTATATTTTAGGTGTTAGACATCATAAAGTTAGTAGGAAATTCTCAAGTAAACTCAAGTTATTTTTATTCAAATTGAGGAGCAGTTAAGTCAAATGATAAATATCTTCATTTTTCATATATTTTTCTGTTGCATGAAATGTGCTAAATCTGATGATAAATTTTTGTGTGACATGGCAACATTTCTGGATGTTATTGTTTTCTTTTAAATGTGTGTTCTATGTAAATGCAGTCTTCCCTGGAATTATTACCTAGTATTCTTTTATTCTACCACGTAGCATTACCCTAGGGCTTATGTCATTGGTTTCCTGGTTAACTTATTTGTATTGCAAATCTCACCTTAGCCGTGAATTCAGGTACTTCTTTTTCCCTTAAGCATTATAAGCTTTATAAAATGAGTTATAATTCGGACTGATTGACCTATTTTGAATGCTTGCAATTTTAAACTTTCAACATATCCAGAAATGCATTTTGTTTACATTTATTTTATGAAAACAAGTAAACCTTTGGCCTTTAAATAGCATTCTCAAATTTAGACAATTTGTCATCAGAACTTGCGTTATTACTGTCAGTGTAACAGGGTTGTGATGTAAAAAGATGATTTTCTCAATTGTCAGATAATATCTAGACTAAAATATTCCCCTTGTTCCAGTTTTAACTAGTTATGCTGCCAGATTAAATCAATACTGGGATTCATTTTGGCTGTATCAATTATTCCTATTCATTTTTTAATATGCTGAAAACTAAACATTTGGTTAATTTGCTAATATAGTAGCATAAATCAACTAAGTTTTTTTTGCTTAGTTTTGTTTTTTAAACAAAGACGATTTGAAATCTTAAAGTAAAACATCAAATTGTAAAGGAAAATCAAATAAATAATATAATTTTCTTTAATCATTACTCTCGTTAGGAAGCTTAGTTTAGGATCTTTATTCTATAAAACCTACAGACTGCCACTTTGCTGTTAATTATCAACACAGTGCATTAGTCTATTTTATGTAACCCTCAGTCAATAAGACACTATGAGACATGTTTGGAAAATGCATTAAAACACGTCTCTTCTGAGGGTAGATTATGCAAAACAACAGCAATTTTGTAAGTACAGTTTTTTTTTCTGTTTTGATAAATTATTTTATGTTATTGATATAAAGTTTTAAGGGTATGTGAATGGCTTGAATTTTGAAATATTCTCAGAGCATACAGAGGGTTAAGGTCTAAGTACTCTAAAATAATATAAACTAGTATTTGAAATTAAATTCAGACATACTAGATTTAGTATTATTTCTGGAGTTCAAATAAACTTATTTTGGCAGAGTTTGCTTACATAAGCAGGTTATTCAAATAAATGTGAGGGCAATTATGGTTTATCTTTCCTTTAAGATCCTCCAGAAATGTACATGAACTGTTTATATCAGTTAATGTTCAGAACGCCATTTATTGGAGCTCTCTTGTAAAAATCTGACCCAAACTTGGCATTTTTGTTTTCCCCTAATCTGCCTACTTGAAGATTTTAAAATTGTGTAAATTATACATTGATGCTGATATGTAACATATTTAAATGCATTTTCTGATTTTGGGAATTTCCTTGCAGTTAAAAAAAAAAAAAACTAAGTAAGTGTTTTGCTTCGCTACTGTGTTTGATTCTTAATTCTTTCAAAATTATTTAGCAGAAATCCACATGGCCAACAGCTATTCCTTTTAAAGAAAAACAAAGGTCACCAATACGGTGTCAGTAAATGTGACTGGCTAGAGAAATTTGAACACTGAAAGAATTCAAAACACTGGAAGGTTTTGAACTCCAGTATTTTTCACACTTATATTTGATTCATACTCAACATATTTTAAGAAGTAAAGGAGAAAGAAAGTCCAATTAGAATATAAATATTTAATTTCTAAACTAAAAAATTATATATTATATAAATATAATTTATATTTATATAAGATATATTTTTTAAAATTATAGAATTTATAAAAATCATATAATTTATAAAAATTATAGAATTTATTTAAATATAATTTACAAAAATTATAGAATTTACATAAATATAATTTACAATTTTTATAATATAAATATATGTGTACTTTATAAATAAACATGTTTATAAATTAAATTATATATATAATTATGAGAAATTCAAGAGACTCTTAAGAGCTGAAAAAAGTAAAAATGAAATAGAAACATTCTAACAATGTGAATTATAGTTATATAAAATCATAAAAGAATGCCATTTCTGAAAACTGTATGATTAGTTACCATACATCATGAAAATTAAGAAGTAAATTTATTTATTGTATTTATCTACTATTCTCCATAGTTAGTAGTATATATTTACACTCATTTGCTCTGCCCAAAATGACAACTATCTTCAAAAGTAAACTTGATTTTAGATTTTATAAACAGTCCTTATCTATAGATGTCACTGTGCATAAATGCTATGCAATTAAGCACCGTTTTGATTAAAAACTACATTTTTTCCTAGAAAATAAAGACAGCTAACTTACATTTTTAAAAAGCATAATTAATTTTTTTCATTCCAAAATGTCAAAGTAATTTTGGGAGGGGACAGGAGGCAGGGAAATTCTGGGCAGAGAGAGCAGGTTTCCAGTGAGGGCCCTACCCTCAAGTCTGGAACTGCCTCCCAAAGTGAGAACATACATTCCTGTTTTCCCACTTGAATGCTGACTTTTCCAAACCCACCTATGTCCCACCCCAACCCCATTCTGTGCCCATAAAACCTTATCCTGATATTGACAGTGGGGGTGTTAAAGTCTCCCACTATTATTGTATGGGAGTCTAAGTCTCTTTGTAGGTCATTAAGAACTTGCTTTATGTATCTGGGTGCTCCTGTATTGAGTGCATATATATTTAGGATTAGTAGTTCCTCTTGTTGCATTGATCCTTTTACCATTTGTTATGTCTTTCTTTGTCTCTTTTGATCTTTGTTGATTTAAAGTCCATTTTATCAGCAACTAGGATCGCAACTTCTGCTTTTTTTCTCTACATTTGCTTGGTAAATCTTCCTCCATCCCTTTATTTTGAGCCTGTGTGTGTCCTTGCACATGAGATGGGTTTCCTGAATAGAGCACACTGATGAGTCTTGACTTTTTATCCATTTTGCAAGTCTGTGGCTTTTGATTGTGGCATTTAGCCCATTTACATTTAAGGCTAATATTGTTATATGTGAATTTGATCCTGAAAAGATCAATAAAATAGACAAACCATTAGCCAGATTAATAAAAAAGAGAGAGAGAAGAATCAAATAGATGCAATAAAAAATAATAAAGGGGATATCATCACTGAGATACAGAGATTACTATAAACAACTCTATGTTTGTAAACCAGTAAACCTGAAAGAACTGGATAAATTCCTGGACATTTGCACCCTCCCAAGCCTAAAACATGAAGAAGTCGAAACCCTGAATAGACCAATAACAAGGACTGAAGTTGAGGCAGCAATTACTAGCCTACCAACCAAAAAAACCTCCAGGTCCAGATGAGTTCACAGCCGAATTCTACCAGACAGACAAAGAGGAGCTGGTACGATTCCTTCTGAAACTATTCCAAGCAATCCAAAATGAGGGAATCCTTCCCAAATCATTTTATGAGACCAGTGTCAACCTGACACCAAATCCAGCAGAGATTTAACAAAAAAAAAAAAAGAAAGAAAGAGAAAATTTCAGGACAATATCCATGATGAACATAGATGCAAAAATCTTAAATAAAATACTGGCAAACCAATTGTAACAGCACATCAAAAAGCTTATCCATCAGGATGAAGTAGGCGTCATGCTGGTGATGCAAGGCTGGTTCAACATAGGCAAGTCTATAAACGTAATTTATCACATAAACAGAACCAAAGACAAAAACCACATGATTATCTCAATAGATGCAGAGAAGGCCTTCGACAAAATTCAACAGCCCTGTATGCTAAAAACTCTCAAGAAACTAGGTATCGATGGAACATATCTGAAAATAATAAAAGCTATTTACAACAAACCCACAGCTAATATCATACTGAACAGGCAAAACCTGGACGCATTCCCTTTGAAATCTGGCACGAGACAAGCATGCCATCTCTCACCACTCTTATTCAATATAGTATTGGAAGTTCTAGCCAGAGCAATCAGGCAAGAAAAAGAAATAAAGAGTATTCAATTAGGAAAAGAATAAGTCAAATTCTTTCTATTTGCAGATGACACGATTGTATATTTAGAAGATCCCATCATCTCAGCCCAAAATCTCCTTATACTGATAAGCAACTTGAGCAAAGTCTCAGGATACAAAATCAGTGTGCAGAAATCACAAGCCTTCCTATACACCAATAACAAACAAACAGAGAGCAAAATCATGAGTAAACTCCCATTCACAATTGCTACAAAGAGATAAAATACCTAGGAATACAATTAACAAAGGATATAAAGGACCTCTTCAAGGAGAACTACAAACTACTCCTCAAGAAAATAAGAGAGGACACAAACAGATGGAAAAGCATTCCATGCTCCTAGTTAGGAAGAATCAATATTGTGAAAATGGCCATAGCCATACTGTCCAAAGTAATTCATAGATTCAATAGTATCCCCATCAAGCTACCATTGACCTTCTTTACAGAACTGGAAAAAACCACCTTAAACTTCATATGGAACCAAAAAGAGCTCACACAGCCAAGACACTCCTAAGCAAAGAGAACAAAGCTGGAAGCATCATGCTACTTGACTTCAAACTATACTACAAGGCCACAGTAATCACAACAGAATGGTGCTGGTACCAAAACAGAGATATAGACCAATGGAACAGAACAGAGATCTCAGAAGGTAATGCCACCCATCTACAACCGTCTGATCTTTGACAATCCTGACAAAAACAAGCAATTGGGAAAGATTCTCTGTTTAATAAATGGTGTTGGGAAAACTGGGAGAGCCATGTGCAGAAAGCTGAAACTGGACCCCTTCCTGACACCTTACACTAAAATGAACTCCATATGTATTAAAGAGTTAAACATAAGACCTAACACCATAAAAACCCTAAAATAAAACATAGGCAAAACTATTTAGGATGTAGGCATAGGCCAGGACTTCGTGACTAATACATCAAAAGCATTGGCAACAAAAGCCAAAATAGACAAAATGGGATATAATTAAACTTAAGAGCTTCTGTACAGCAAAAGAAACAATCATTAGTGTGAACCAGCAACCCACAGAATGGGAAAAATTTTTTGCAAGCTATCCATCTGACAAAGGGCTAATATCCAGAATATACAAATAACTAAAACAGATTTACAAGAAAAAACAAACAAACCCGTTCAAAAACTGGTGAAGGATATGAACAGACACTTTTCAAAAGAAGACATTTGTGGGGCCACCAAACATATGAAAAAATGCTCATCATCACTGGTCACTGGAGAAATGCAAATCAAAACCACATTGAGATAGCATTTCACACCAGTTAGAATGGTGATCATTTAAAAATCGGGAGACAATAGATGCTGGAGCAGATGTGGAGACATAGGAACACTTTTACACTGTTGGCGGGAGTGTAAATTAGTTCAGCTATTGTGGAAGACAGTGTGGCGATTCCTCAAGGATCTAGAAATAGAAATTCCATTTGACCCAGCAATCCCCATTACTGGGTAGATACCCGAAGGATTAAATAGTTCTGTGATAAAGACACATGGACAGGTATGTTCATGGAGTCACTGTTTACAATAGCAAAGACCTGGAATCAACCCAAATGCCCATCAATGTTAGACTGGACAAGGAAAATGTGGCACATATACACCATGGAATACTATGCAGCCACAGAAAACAATGAGTTCGTGTCCTTTGTAGGGACATGGATGAATCTAGAAACCATCATTCTCAGCAAACTGACACAAGAACAGAAAATCAAACACCGCATGTTCTCACTCACAGGCGGGTGTGGAGACAATGAGAACACATGGACACAGGGGAAGGGAGCATCACACACTGGGTTCTGTTGAGGGGGGTAGGGGAGTAACAATGGGGGATAGGGAGTTTGGGGAGAGATAACATGGGGAGAAATGCCAGATATAGGTAAGGAGGGGATGGAGGCAGCAAACCACTTTGCCATGTATGTACCTATAAAACAATCCTGCATTATCTTTGCAAGTACCCCAGAACCTAAATTACAATTAAAAACACAAAAACAAACAAACAAAAAACCTTATCCTGTGACCATCAAAACCCCCAAAGATGGCTGGACTCCAGGGGAAGATTATCTTCCTGCTCCGTCCCCTTTTCACCTCCCCTTCCTGCTGAGAGCCACTGTCATCAGCAATAAAACCCCCACATTTACCATCTCCAATTTTTTCATGTGACAGAATTCCTCCTGGACACCAGAGAAGAACCTAGGTGCGAGTGCAAAAGGCTGTCACACTGACCTTCCATTGAGTTGTTAACACTTAAGCCATCCCTGGACAGCAAAGCTAAAACAACACCGATTGTTACACTCTTTCTGGGTTTCAGGGGTTGCGGGCATCCCCCTAGATGCTGCAGTGGGGCCTCATAGAGTTTTGCTTCTGTTGCTGCCCACAGACACTTGCCCCAGCTCCTGTCCCCACTCACCTGTACTCTCTCTCCTGCGAGGGATTTCAGAATGCAGTGGGACCAAGCAGTGTAGTGGGCTCCTGCCCGGCGCAGAAGTGGCCAGCTAGTTCTAGTGCCTGTGCACTCCACTTCCTGCCCATGAAGAGGTCAGGGAAAATTTCCTGCTTCAATTTCAAATCTTCTACAACATTAAGCTTATAAAATCTAATGTTATTTTGATCTTAAAATGCCAAATACCTTTAGAAATATCTTACTAGTCAAGTGTACAACTGCCCTACAAGGTAGGTTATGATCTTCCTTAAACTAATATTAGCACCGTAAAGGAAATAAAGTACAATGTGCATAGCTGACTTTAAGGTGTTCACTCAGAAATTGTGTCTACATGTACAGCTGGTGCTACACTTCTGAATTACAGAAGTGTTGGTTAATTAATTAGTCCCTAATGTTCAATCTTATTCTAGTGTGAATAAAAAAAAGTCTGCTTTTGTTACAAATACCTTCTTATATGCTACTTATATCCTCACTTGCCTTCTGGAGCTCTGGCTGCTTTTTTGGTTCATTAACCACTGTAATGACCAACTTTGCATGACTCCTCTTAACTTTCACATAGGCACAACACAATAGCACTTTGCCTGGGTGCCAGGGTGCACACCTCGATTGAGCTATGTCCTGAGACTTTCCCTTTGCCACATAGGCTTCAGACTTCTCAGATCTGGCTGGAGGCCATGCTTGTGGTAAAAATTAGTGGCATGGAACCTAACACCCTGCAGGACAAACATTTCTGTATCCAGATCAAGAAAGTTGGTAGATAAGTTTTTTCTTACTCTCTGCCCTGCCTCATCATGGACTTCCCTGGGACCAGTAATCCTACAACCTTTCAGAAGACAGTCTTCAGCTACATCAGTCTGTTTTTATACTGCTACAAAGAAATACCTGAGACTTGATAATTTATGAAGAGGTTTACTTGACCCACAGTACCACATGTCAGGGAGCCTCAGGAAACTTACAGTCATGGTGGAATGCAAAGGGGAAACAAGGATCTTCTTCATGTGGTGGCAGGAGAGAGAAGAGTACGTGTGTAGGAGGAAATGTTAAACACTTACAAAAACATCAGACCTCATGAGAACTCACTCACTGTCACAAGAACAGCATGTGGGAAACGACCCCCATGATCCAATCACCTCCCACCAGGTCCTTCCCTCAACATCTGGGGATTACAATTCAAGATAAGATTTGGGAGGGGACACAAAGCCTAACTATATCACCAGTTAGAAATCATTTTCATTTGGCTCCACGAGGTAGCGGTTCAGTTCTCCATCTATTTGTTGACTTCCTTCTTCCCAGATTCACTCTTTTGTATTCTGTTTCACTGTGACTGCACTCCCTAATTTAGTAATTAATTTAGTCTAAGTTTACTCCTCAGTTCTGATTTCTGGTGGAGCCAAATTAACTAACTTTTCAAAATTCCTTTTCCATTCTAACATTCTCTTTCTAAGAATAATATTCCCATGCTGAGAATTTTTTTGTTACTTTTATTTTAGGTTTAAGAGTATATGTGCAGGTTTCCTCTGTAAGTAAATTGTGTGTCACAGGAATTTGGTGTACATATTATTTGATCACCCAGGTGGTAAGCAAAGTACCCCATAGGTAGTTTATCTTTTCTTTTGTTCACATCATTTTTTCATTTTTAATTTTTGTAGGTACATTGTAGGTGCATATATGTATGGGGTATGTGACATATCTTGATACAGGCAGGCAATGTGTGATAATCACATCATGGAGAACAGGGTATCCATCCCCTCAAGCATTTATCCTTTGTGTTAAAACAATCCAATTACACTGTTTTATATTTAAATGTACAATTATTATTGACTATAATCACCCAGTTGTGCATGTCAAAGAGTATGTCTTACTCATTCTTTCTACTTTTTTGTATCCAATAACTATCCCAGCCCCTCACTACACTTTCCAGACTGTGGTAACCATCTTTCTACTCTTTATCTCCATGAGTTCAATTGCTTTGATTTTTAGATCCCACAAATAAGTGAGAACACGTGATTTTCATCTTTCTGTGCCTGGCTTATTTCACTTAACATAATTACGTCCAGTTCCGTCCATGTTGTTGCAAGTAACAGGGTTTCATTCTTTTCTGTGACATAATAGTACTCCATTGTGTATATGTACCACATCTCTTTTTATCCACTCATCTGCTGATGGACACTTAGGTTGCTTTCAAATCTTAGCTATGGTAAACAGGGCTGCAACAAACACGGCAGTGCAGATATCACTTCAATATATGGATTTTCTTTCTTTTGGGTAGAACCCAGCAGTGGGATTGCTGGATCATATGGTTGTTTTATTTTTAGTTTTTGAGGAACCTCCAAATTGTTTTCTATAGTGGCTGTACTAATTTACTTCCCACCAACAGTGTACAAGGGTTCCCTTTTCTCCACAATCTCTCTGTTTATTATCTATCTTTGAGATATAAGCCATTATAACTAGGGTGAGATGATATCACATTGCAGTTTTGATTATCATTTGTAATGTTGAGCACCTTTTCATATGCCCTTTGGCCATTTGTATGTATTCTTCTGAATCTGTTCAAATCTTTTGTCCATTTTTGTTTGAATTATTAGATTTTTTTCCTATACAGTTGTTTGAGCTCCTTACATTTTCCATTATTAATCCCATGATAGGTGGTTTTTCAATTCTTTCCCTCTTCCACTCTTCGCCCTTAAGTAAGCCCCAGTGTCTGTTGTTCCCTTCTTTGCATCCATGTGTATTCAGTGTTTCACTTTCACTTATATGTGAGAATATGCAATATTTGGTTTTCTGTTCCTGCACTAGTTTGCTAAGCATGACAGTCTCTATCTCCATCCATGTTGCTGCAAAGGACATAATCTCTTTCCGTTTTAGGTTGAATAGTACTCTAATGTGTATATGTACCATATTTTCTTTATTCAGTTCTACTATTGATGGACATTTAAGTTGATTCTATGTCTTCACTATTGTAAATAGTGCTGTAATAAGCATACACACACATATGTCTTTATGGTGGAATGATTTATACTCCTTTGGGTATATACCCAGTAATGGAATAGCTGGGTGAAATGGTATCTCTGTTTTAAGTCTTTTGAGTTCCTTACAGATTTTGGACATTAGACCTTTGTCAGATGCATAGTTTGTAAATATTTTTTCCCATTCTGTAGGTGGCCTGTTTGCTCTGCTGATAGGTTTTTGTTCTTGTTTTGTTGTTGTTGTTTCTCTTTTGCTTGTTTTTGCCGTGAAGAAGTTCATTAGTTTAATTAGACCACATTTCTCAATTTTTGTTTTTGTTGCAATTTCTTTTCGTGTCTTTGTCATAAAATCTTTGCCAGGGCTCATGTCCAGAATGGTATTTCCGAAGTTGTCTTCCAGAGTTTTTATAGTTTTGGCTTTTATATTTAAGCCTTCAATTCATCTTGAGTAGATTTTTGTATATGGTATAAGGAGGGGTTCAGCTTTTATCTTCTACATATGGCCAGCCAGTTATCCCAGCACCATTTATTAAATAGGGAATCCTTTAATCATTGCTTGATTCTGTGGACTTTGTGAAAGATCAGGTAGTTATAAGTGTACAGCTTTAGTTCTGGGCACTCTGTTCCGTTACATTGGTATTCGTGCCTGTTTTGTACCAGTACCATGCTGTTTTGGTTCCTGTAGCCTTGTATTGTACTTCGAAGTCAGGTAACATAAATACTCCAGCTTTGTTCTTTTTGTTTAGAATTTTCTTTTCCGTTCAAGCTATTTCAAGGTGTGTATCAATCTTAAAATAGTTTTGTTTTAGTCTAATTTTGTGAAAAATGTCATTAGTAGTTTTGATAGAAATAGCATGAAATCTGAAAATTGCTTTGGGCAGCATGGTCATTTTAAAATTATTGGTTCTTCTTATCCATAAGCATAGAATGTTTTTCCATCTGTTTGTGTCATATCTAATTTTCTTCAGCAGTGTTTTGTAATTCTCATTGTAGAGATTCTTTACCTCCCTGGTTAGCTGTATTCCTAGGTATTTTATTCTTTTTGGCAATTGTGAATTGGATTGCATTCTTGCTTTCACTCTCAGCTTAGACATTATTGGTGTATAGAAATCCTACTAATTTATATACATTAATTTTGTATTCTGAAACTCTGCTGAAGTTGTTGATCAGATCTTGTAGCTTTTGAGCAGAGACTATGGGGTTTTCAATACATAGAATGATATCATCTGCAAACAGAGATAATTTGACTTCCTCTCTTCCTGTTTGCATGCCTTTTATTTCTTCTCTTGCCTGATTGCTCTGGTTGTGGCTTCCAGTACTGTGTTGAATAGGAGTGGTGAGAATGGTCATCCCTGTCTTATTCTGGTTCTCAAGGAAAATGCTTCCAGTTTCTACTTATTCAGGATAATTTTGGCTGTTGGTTTGTTATAGATGACTTATTATTTTTAAGTATGTTCCTTCAATGCCTAGTTTGTTGAGGGTTTTTAACAGGAAGGAATGCTCAATATTACCAAAAGCATTTTCTGCATCTATTGAGATGATCATATTGTTTTTGTTTTTAGTTTTATATGTTGAATCACATTTATTGATTTATGTAATCTTAACAAACCTTGCATCCCAGGGATAAAGCCTAGTTGATTGTGGTGGATTCGCTTTTTGATATGCTGATGGATTTGGTTCACCAGTATTTTGTTGAGAATTTTTATACCTATGTTCATCAAGGATATTGTCTTGAAGTTTTCTCTTTTTTGTTGTGTCTCTGCCAGGTTTTGGTATCAGGGTGACACTGGCCTAATAGAATGAATTAGAGAGGAGTCCTTCCTCCTCAATTTTTTGAAATAGTTTCAGTAGGAATGGTATCAGCTCTTTTTTGTATCTGGCAGAATTTGACTACAAATCCATCAGATCCTGGGCTTTTTATGGTTGATAGGGTAGTAAATTTAAAGTTCAGAAGTTTGCCATGTTGTTATATCTTCTAAGCTATATCAGTGCTATTTAACCAGTATCTTAGAAAATTCAGACATCTGTTGTGAAAAGGTCTGTTTCTAGATATTTAGAACTCTGAGGAGTGTTCACGTTGGCATTACTTAAATGCTATACATTTAGCCATAAATTTGGAATAAAAATTTATCAAGAAGAATAATTAAATATTTTCAAAAATTATTGCTTGAAGTCTTCAACAAAAAGAAAATAGTTTGGAAATAACATTTTAAAAAATTTAACAATGTATTTTATTTAACCCAATTATCCCAAACATTACATTTTCCACAAGAAATTAACATAAGGCATTATCAATGAGGTGTTCGATGTTTTCAATATTGTCTTCAAATTTGGTATACTTTATACTTAGAGCACATCTCAATTTGAACAATCCACATGTCACATGCTGAGAAGCCACATGGGGCTAGTGGCTACCATATTCAACAGCACTAACATATATTGTTCTACCACACACACTATGTAGCACTTCCTCTGCTCGACTAAATATATCTTGCTTGTATTCTTGAAGAGGATACACAGATATGCATATGAATCAGATAATATATTCCTATGTTATAGATGAGTAAATTCAATTTCAGTTAAGTTCTGCAATTGAAATGTAGTCATAGGAAATTTTAACAAATAAATATATGAAGCCATATTTATATATGTTTTAGTTGAATATCAAGGTTGGAAATCCAAAAAGATTCATTACTTTTAAACCATAACTGAAAGAGATAAAGAAGCTTAATGGAATCATCATCTACATCTCTATTGTAGAAATAACATATTTGAAATGACAGTGAAATGAAACAGTTTTAAAGTTTCAGTATTCAATTAGTAAGTATACTCAGCATTATAATACATAATAATATTTAATATTTCACACAGTTAATACTTGGGCAAATAAATTTTAAGAAATAAATAGTGTCAGCCATCACTGGTAAATTTTGTAATAAATCACTTTATATAAAAAATTCAGCATATGTTTGGCTGTGCAAACTGGCAACTGCTCAAAGTAAAAATTGCCAAATATGTTAAGGTTATTTCCTTTAATTAATATGGAAATTGGTATTTGATGTTTGTATATGCCTAGAAACCTACAGAAATAAGTATAAACTCATTTCATTTCAAAGAAATGTTCTGTCTCTATGGAATTCTGGAATTTAAATCCAAACCTCTGAGGTTAAACAACCATGTTTCCGATTATAGAGTTTTACCATGCCCATGTCGTGTGTGCACACATTAAAAAATATCAGTATGAAACTCACTCATTGTTGTCAAATAAGGCACAGTAAATTGATTTTGCTTTTGAATTATGTGGAATTGAATTATACGAGAAAGTCTTGGCAATGTTCCCTCTTTTAATTAATGTTTTGTCAGATCATCAATCTTACTTTCTCCCTGTGTGTTAATATTCAATTTGTTTAATATTTACTTAAGCCCACATCTCTTTCCTAAAGAAGAATTCTTATCTAGTTAGTTAAGATGTCACTAAGCAGCATAACAAAAGCAGTGGGGATAATTTCCCACCATATTTAACAAACAAATGAAGTGCCCAGTTCTCCATAATGAAATCCAGAGTACTTTTTTAATGAATTAGGTTAGAAAGCCTACACATAAGTTTTGCAGGTAACTATAATATGTAGGACAATAAAGCCAGTTTTTTAAAAGAATAATGATCTTCATATAATAAAAGTATGTTTAATAGTGGCTTTATACCTCCAAGGCAAATATTATTTTTCCTTTAGAAATACACACAGAGATGATTATTTCTCAATTTCGTCACAAAATTGAAAACAAGATGAACAAAACATGTTTTTACCCTCTGGTCATTGGCTTTGCCCATTTCAGAAGCTTTGTGTTGAAGACATTAGAAGGTGCAATTACCTCATGGATCAGCGACTACTAAGCTGATATACCATTGATTTTTTAAAGCATGAGGCGAGGGAGAGCACAGCTGAAGGGGATCAAATGTCTCAGCCCTGTTAAAAGGTCTTTTTCACCCATGTCTTTGCTGTACCTACGCAGGGAAGAATCAATCAGGTAGGAAAGATTTTTGGTAATATTTTTTCTGCAATAGGCAAAGAGAAGAAATTTTGCTTTAAGAGTGAATTTTTATATAAAATTATGTTATAATTCTTTCTATGGAATTGCCTGGATCATTAGTAAAATATATTGACAAAGAGTTAAGCATGGGTTGGCGGCAAATAATAATGAGTGAACTAAGCAGAAAGTATTTTCTTGGTCATTTAATTAAACCTCAGGGAACTCAATGATTCAAAGATTATAGACTCCAAACTGACTTGGTATTTGGATAGTCATGTTGTGTATGCTACTCTTTGGAAGAAATTTAATCCATCTATTTTAAATGCTATTACACACACACACACACACACACACACACAAGAGAATGACAAAATGCAGATGATTCAGAAGCAGGAATTATGGCCACTGTTACAGAAAGAATCACAAATAGAAGCTCTATCCAGAACTCAACAAACACTTCAAGTTTCATATTTCGGACTAACTGAAGCAGTTTTTAGATACGCTTTTTGGGTTTGAGAGTTTATTGGTAAGCCATCCTGAATTTTAAATCTCTTTCTCATACACACATAGATCGGTTTCAGGAAGCATCCAGCTTAATAAGTTTAATGAATGAATATGTCATTGACATATTTTAATTTTCCCATATTAACATTTCTTGCAGGCTATTGCTAAGACAGCTAAATGCAAAAGGAACACTAATCTGAAAAAAATAAAATAAAACAAGGAAAGAAGAAATGAAGAAGAGAAGAGGGTAGGAAAGAAGGGAACAAAGAAAGATATGGTGATTAATATGTATCCACTCTTAAGAAAATAATTTCTTGGGGATTATTTTCAAATCAAGTTTATAGCTATTGAACAAATCTTTTATAATGTCCAGAAAAGCACAACTCACCTTTTCTTCACTTTTGATGGTGAAAATAACAGTATGTTAAAGCCATCTCTCCTTGAGTGAAGAAAATTATATTTGACTAAATATTTATTTGAAAGATAGTATATCACAGTAGACAAGAGAAAAGATTAGAGCCAGATAGCATGAGTTGGAATCCTAGTATCACTTACTAATCATGTGGCTTCTGCAAGTTACTCAAGCCTTTCCTGTATGTCTTTGCATTCTCACCTTACATTAGGGCTAATATTATTAATTTTCCATGGGATTGCTGTGCATATGATTCCAAAGTTCTTAGTGTCTGGTACAGAGTAAGCACTACATAAGTATTAGCAACAAATATTATTTTATAATTACTTTTCAGGAAAGAACAAATACATAAAACATCTGTGAAATCAATATTGCCTCCTTGAAAACATTCATCTTTTCTCAGATTCTAAACCTAGCAAAACTTCCTCTTTCTTATTACTGTCCCATGCTTGTCTTCATTCTCAGATGTACTCCTCTCTCTACCCCAGCCCTCCTCTAAACCTACCTGTGATCCTCCTCAAGGTTTTGGTCATTTGAGCATCCTTCTGTCACAGAGGCTTCACTTCCAGGACCTCAGTGTACCTTGTGGGATAGGTGGTGTTTATCTGGGTTTTGCCTTACCAACCCTTCTGGCATTGTTTGTTGATGCCAGTAGCATCTCATATGATGGCGTTTGCTAGATTGGTAATTTACTACCTGCCTGAACGCAAAAACATTCCTTCTAAATGTGCAAGCTTCTTGATAAACTGTTGCTGCTGAACTGCCTTACAGGTATGTATCTGGATTCCTCACACAGCTGAAGAAACTTCCCAGCAACCCCCCCTCCTCTCCAGAAAAGTGTCTGCTACAGAGTAGATATTTAATAAAGACTTGTAAATAAATTAGGAGGGTTAATGTTCAGACTATTTTTACATTCTATCTTTGAGAATTTGTAAGATATTTGATAAAAATATTTTAGAATTATTTCAATTCAAAAATATAAATATTAAAATGTTTTCATTGCCATTTCTGATTGTTCCCTCAAGGATTTTAAATAACCAAAATTTACTAGATTGATATTATATCTTATCACTTTTATTTTTGTTTAGAGAAGTAATAATTTACCTATTTCTCCATACATAATCGAAACTAAAATTTAATTGATGAGTTGAATTTCTTAATATTTTCTTTCCAGTGTTTGAGACTTTCAGGAAGTTTTTTATCTCAGAGTTGAATGACTGGTGATTTATCTTTTATTGTATCAGTTTTAATAGAGAGAATTGGCAATGATGCCTAAGAATTGGGACACAAAAACAATAGAACAAAATGTTGTTGGACAAAATCTTTTTTTCTACATATTTGGTCATTAATTTCTGCCATTTCATCTTACATATGTATGAGAAGCTGTGCTCTTCTCCCTCTGCAATCTGGTTTCTTGTTATACACTCTTGTCTGTGAGAGAAATTCTATTTTAATCAAATACAAATATGATTGAAAACTAGATTTTTAAGCCAGTATATTATTAGAAGTTTAAATAAATATGCTTATATAGACACCAGAATGTGAAAATTTCTCTATGTCTTCCCTAGAAAAAGAAAAGCTTCTTTTTAAATAGTTGGTATAAAATGAACAAAATGAGCAAAAAATCAATAAAACATGTCAGCATCTATCTGAATATTAGTATATAATACTTAAATGTATGCATGCACTGCATTTTTAATTTAGTGTTGCCCATCATTTCCACTTTCATTTATTCTGCAAAAAAGTAATAGATTATTCATACACTAAGTTAGCCCTTCTAATGTAATGCTAATTCACCAATGTCATTCAATATGGCAGAGTAGTACAATTATAATAATGGCAATGATTTGTACATCTATACCCTATTGTGCTTGAGAGTCTAAAGGGACGCTCATTTGTCCAGATTTTCCCATGAAGTGAGCATGACAGTTCACTGAAATTCATCAAGAGCATTTCTACTCTACCTTAGTAGCTAAGTTAGCATGTGGAAAAGAATCATGTTGTGACATATTTGAGGCTCTTTTTCTCTCTCGGCTGAAAAATATATAGGAAAGGAATTGTACCTTTCTCTAGATGTGTGACACATAAGAATACAATTATGCTTTACATTAAATTTTTCCTTTAAAATAGAATATATTATTCTTAAAAAGCAAAAACAAAACAAAAACACAAAAGTTTATATTCCTACACATTTAGTGATTACTTTGTGATTATTTTAAAGCATAATACCAAAAGCAAACTAACTGCACTTACCTGATAAAATATTCTATTAGAAATGGTTTCAGGATGTAATTTTTTTTCTCACTAGGGTAAGGACTTGAATTCTGAAACTCTGTTAAGAATATGCTAGAGTTGAACAAATAAGTAAATGTATCTTATCATGAGAGTCAAGTTTCACATTGTTAGGAAAAAATTAGCAAATAAGGAAAGAAGGGCAGCTGAAATAAACATTGTAATGTTGCATTTAATGGAGGTATTGATGTGAACTTGGGGTTTTAAAATATATATACCAGAAGACAGATTTAGGAAGAAATACAGAGGTGCATGTATGCTTGGGTTTAGTATACATATATGCATTTCCTGAGAAGTTTTGGAAGCAAGGATATCCCAGCAGCAATGAGCACACCCAGAACATATATATAGGTTAAAATATATATATATTATTCCAAAATAAAAATAAACAAGATCTTTGGAAAAGTGGTTGGTTTCAAAGCTAGGACAGGGAAATATAAGATATCCTGGAGGATCTTGTGATACCAAAAAGAAAGAAAGCACACAGGAATGTATAGGAGTATGTCAGAAAGCACAAGAATCAACATAAAAATAAAAGGGATCTCAATAGCCAAAGTTGAAAAAAAAATTACTAACAATATAATAACAGTAGTAGAATATAAACCACAAAATAAAATACATATGCATGAATGCATAACAATTTAAAATCTTAAACAGATAAGTAACTAAGGGAAAAATACTATCTCTTCCTTACAAAGAATTCCAATTAGCAAATGTAGAAGAAATAAAGACAATAGAAAATGTCGTTAGAACACTACGATCACACTTGTAGCCAAGGCTCACTGATGGATTCTAAAACTAATGGATAAGAATAAAATCAGGTTTTTGCATGGTCTTAAGTATCTCTCCTAGAACATTTATTAATGACAAAGAAGACAGTAACTTTACAATGGAGTGTCTGACAGATACCAACCAAATCAAGTGATCAATTTTAACATTGCCAGTGCTAAGATATATTAATATCAAGTACCTGCTGATATCATGCATTAAGAAAGGTATATAACCTCTGTGGTAATCTTGGCCAAAGAATATATAACCTTAATCTAATCACAAGAAAGCATTACATAAAATCAAATGAAGAGATATTCTACAAAGAACTGATGAGTACTTATCAAAAGTGCCGAGGCCATTAAAGAGAAGTAGGTCCTGGCATAGTAGCTCATGCCTGTAATCTCAGCACTTTGGGAGACCAGGAGTTTGAGACCAGCCTAGGCACATGGTGAGATCCTGTCTCTACAAAAAATTTAAAAATTAGACAGGTGTAGTGGCACACACCTGTGGTCTTGTCTTGGAAGGCTGAGGCAGGATTGCTTGAGCCCAGGTGCTGGAGGCTGGAGTGAGCTGTGATGGATCATACCACTGCACTTCAGCCTGAGTGACGGAGCGAGACTCCCTCCAAAATAAGCAGGAAGGACTGAGAAACTGTCACAGATTGGAGGAGGGTAAGAAAAGCAGCTAAAAGATATAATGTGGGCTCATGGAATGCATGATCCTGGAACAACAAAAAAGGCCTTGAGTTTAGGTAATGGAATTCTATGAATGTTGATTTTTTAGTTTGGGTAATTACAAGCACATCTCCAAGATGTTTCAGGTTGCTTTCTAGACCACTGCAATAAAGTGAATATCTCAATAAAGCAAGCCACACAATTTTTTTGGTTACCTAGTGCATATAAATTTATGTTTACACTACAATGTAGTCTATTAAGTGCACAAAGTATTATATTAAAAAAAACAATATTTGTACTGTAATTCTAAACATGCTTTATTGCTAAAAATTGCCAATAATCATTTGAGCACCCACAACTATTATAGACGGTGAGTGGCAATCTCAAAAGTACACAGTCCAAAGTCTGTGAGACAAGGCAAGTCTCTTCCACCTATGAGCTTATGAAATCAAAAGCATTTAATTAGTTCCTAGATACAATGGGGGTACAAGCATTGGGTAAATACAGCCATTCCAAATGGGAGAAATTGGCAAAGAAAGGGACCTCAGACCCCATGCAAGTTTGAAATCCAGCAGAGCAATCAAATTTTAAGCTCAAAATGATCTTCTTTGACTCCATGTCTCACATCCAGGTCACACTGATGCAAGAGGTAGGTTACCATGGTCTTGGGCAGCTCTGCCCCTGTGGCTTTTCAGGATACAGCCTCCCTTCTGGCTGCTTTCATGGGCTGGCATTGAGTGTCTGTGGTTTTTCCAGATGCAAGCTGTCAATTAATCTACCATTCCGGGGCCTGGAGGATGGTGGCCCTCTTCTCACAATTCCCCTAGGAGGAGCCTCACTAGGGACTCTGTGTGTGGCTCTGACCCCACATTTCCCTTCCGCATTGCCTTAGCAGAGTTTCTCCATGAGGCCCTTGCCCATACAGCAAACTTCTGCCTGGGCATCCAGGCATTTTCATATATCTTCTGAGATCTAGGTGGAGGTTCCCAAACTTCAATTCTTGACCTCTGTGCATCCACAGGCTCAACACCACATGGAAGCTACGAAGGCTTGGAGTTTTCACCCTCTGAAACCATGGCCCAAGCTCTACATTGGGGCCCCTTTTAGCCATGGCTGAAGCAGCTGGGACACAGGACACCAAGTCCCTATGCTGCACAGAGCATAGGGACTCTTGTCCTGGCCCACTAAACCATTTTTTCATTCTAGGCCTCCAGGCCTTTGATGGGAGGGCCTGCTGTGAAGACTTCTGACATACCCTTCAGACATATTCCCCATTGTCTTGGGGATTAACATTCAGCTCCTCATTACTTATGCAAATTTCTGCAACCAGCTTAAATATTTCCTCAAAAAGTAAGATTTTCTTTTCTATCCCATTGTCAGGCTACAAATTATCTGAAATTTTATGCTTTGCTTCTTTTATGAAATTGAATGCCTTTAACAGCACCAGAGTCACCTCTTGAATGCTTTGCTGCTTAGAAATATCCAGATACCCCAATTCATCTCTCTCAAATTCAAAGTTCCACAAATCTCTAGGGCAGGAGCAGAATGCCACTAGTCTCTTTGCTAAAACATAACAAGAGTCACCTTTGCTCCAGTTCCCAACAAGTTTCTCATCTCCATCTAAGACACCCTTGGCTGGATTTCCTTGTCCATATCATTATCAGCGCATTTTGGTCAAAGCAATTCAACATGTCTCTAGGGAGCTCCAATCTTTTCCACAGTTTCCTGCCTTCCTCTGAGCCCTCCAAATGTTTCAACTTCTGCCTGTTACCCAGCTCCAAAGTCGCTTTCATATTTGCAGGTATCTTTTCAGCACTGTCCCACTCTACTGGTACGAATTTACTGTATTAGCCTATTCTCATGCTTCCAATAAAGACATACCCAAGACTGAACTTTAAAGAATTTACAGTTCCACATGGATGGAGAGGCTGCACAATCATGGCAGAAGGTGAAAGGCATGTCTGACATGGCATCAGAGAAGAGAAGAGAGCTTATACAGGGAAACTCCCCTTTTTATAAAACCATCAGGTCTCATGAGACTATCACAAGAACAACAGGGGAAAGACTTGTTCCCATGATCCAATTGCCACCCACTGGGTCCCCCCCAACATCATGTGGAAATTCAAGATGAGATTTGTGTGGGGACACAGCCAGACCAGATCACTGAATAAGGGGGAGTCTGTGTAGTTATTAATAAAACTTGCTGGACATGTATTAACAACTTTGGACAAATTAAGATTAACATTCAAAAGATATACAAGCAAGCTACCTGATTGCACAGATTTAACCATGGCACTAACCCCACTTACATCTGGTCAACTATAAAAAAAAAGTCTTCCCATGTCTCACCTGGTTTTTTCCTCTCCTAGAATCTTTGATAGCTATTTTGTTTTTACTAAATTTGGGCCCTTGCTTGTCTAACCTCTTAGTAAAATTTGTCTTTCAGGCTACAATAATTCCAGGCAAAGACAATGCTGGTACAAGTTTTCCAACCCATCCCATCTACTGACCTGGAGAATAAATGTGTCCTGCTTCTGGGCCCTTTATATCAGGTATCTAGAGATTTTTTACTTCTCCAGTGCTAGGCAGGGCCTATACCCATAAGCTCAGCAAAAAGCAGTTACAGACCTCTACCCTTTAATAGGTCCTTAAGTTTGAGGAGGAATATCTAGTCTCTAAGGGCAGAATTATATGGGAGATGGGACTCAACCCCAAAGGTGGGGCTCAGATACTAGGCCAACTGCAGACTAGCTAAAACAGGTCTGGGGCAGAAGCAGTTTTCCATAAGACACATCCACCAGCGTGCCATATCAGTTTATCATTGCCATGGCAACACTCAGTATTTACTGCCCCTTTCCATGGCAATGACCTGATGACCCAAAAGTTACTGCTGTGGAAACTGCTGCATAAACTGCCCCTTAATCTACATATTATTAAAAGTGGCTACAAATGTGACTGTAAAATTGCCCTGAGCTGCTACTGTCTGCCTGTGGGTTAGCCCTGCTCTGCAGAAGCAGTCACAGAGCTGTAGCCATAGGAACTGTAAGACTACTGCTTTAATAAAGCTGATTCTTCTACTTGCAGCTTGTCCTTGAATTCTTTCCTGGGCAAAACTAAGAACACTCATGGCCTAAGGCCCACTTTGGGGCTCGCCTGCCCCACGTCAGCTTGATCTTCAATTTAGACCACTCAAACTTTTTCCATATGAGCAATAATACTATTTTACTTGTCATTCATATGGTCACTGGAGTAGCATTTTTAATATCTTTCAATAATTTTATTTGCATTCACACCTGGCTAACTGGCATAAGAGGCCTAGCTTTTGGCCTATCTCATTTTTTGACATGCCTTCTTCACTAAGCTTTATCATTTCTAACCTTTGATTTAAAGTGAGAGATGTGTGACTCTCTTTTCACTTGAACACTTAGAGGCTGTTGTATAATCTTTAATTGGCCTAATTTCAGTACTGTTGTGTTTCCAGGAATATGGGGACCAGATTACAGGGAGAGAGATGGGGCAATAGCTTGTTATTAGTGCAGTCAGAGCACATTTATCTATTAAGTTCTTCATCTTATACGGTCACTGTTCATGGCACCTCTAAACAAATAGGTACTAGAATACCTTCAGAGATCACTAATCAGAGATCACCATAACAGTTATAATAATAAAGTTTTAAATATTGTATTAACAAAATATGACCCAGACATGAAGTGAGCACATGCTTTTAGAAAAATGACACTAATAAACTTGCTTGACATAGCAAGGTTGCCATAAGCATTCAATTTGTAAGAAAGAAATGCATTATCTGTGAAGTGCTATTAAATGAGTTATGCCTCTATACTATAATTTTGCAGCATACCAATCTAAGGGGAAGCTAGTGAAGTGTATTTGTGAAACTTTTCTTTAAGTGTAAAATTATTTCAAAATTTAAAAGAGATCAAGTAAATGGTGGAGGTTGATTTCAAGCCTATTAAATCTTACTGAGAAAATTGTTTTATTAATAGCAAAGTTGATTGCAACAATCTAAATGAACAATCAGAGACCTCATTTTCAGAGATTATTTTTCATTTAGGCAAGAGGTTGATTCAGGGTGACAGGCTGACTCTATAATTAAAAAACTGGATAGAACAAGGAAGGTAAGATTCAAAAAAGGAGGGAATTTTTAAAAATCTTACCAGAGAAAATAGGAACCTATGGATACTGTACATCATATATATTCATATGTTATTTGTAGGTTTTGGAGTTTACACAGACTAAACAATGTATAATGTTACAAAAATTTGAAAACTTGCTCATCTCAAATATAATTTTAACTTACTAAACAGATTTATTATAAATTATCATTGAGATTTCTTACAATAAATTGAAAACATCTTTGATAACTTTCTTTAAAGTAAAGAGCTATTGCTTAGCATTTATTTATCATTCCCCATCTGATGACTCCTTTTTAAACATTACATTTTTATACATTCCTATAGAGCTAAAGTAAACTCTCCAAGACAGAAATTTTAAGGTATCTGTGCAGGCCATAGAAAGGATGGTTTCCTAGTCCTAAAAAAAAAAAAATTAAATTTCCCTTTGCCCTTTAGCTTCTTCTACTTTATCCCAACTATGTTATTTTTCAATAGATTTTATTATAGAAAAGTGAATGTGAAATGTTTCATCTCCTTAGCTATAACATTCAATTACTGCAGTTCTCTACTAAAAGCTTTTTATCCATAATGAAAGGAAAAGTGGGTCAATATAATATTCAAATAAGATTAATGGATACGTGATTTTAAAGTACTCTGAAAATATAAATTGCTCTTCAAATATCAAATATTATAACATATACTTTTCTCCATGTAGAGTTTTATCACAAAATGTACTAATATTTAGATCAAGTAGGAGAAATTTGTTTCAATGTCAAGAGATTTTACAGTGAAGATGTTAAAGGGAGAGCTAGAAACACAAAATGATCACTTGCACATGAAATAGTTTGAATTTACATTAAATTTTATGGTGTTTAAGAAAATTCTGAAAATTGTTTGGTCAAAGCTGGAGATTATAGGCCCATCTGCAAGTGTAATAAAACATTCAGCCTTGCAAAACAATATTTAGAGGCTGCATGATGGGGCACATACTGCAGGTAAATTCACTCAATATCCATTTAAACCTTTGCTCCTGAGGTCTTTCAACATAAAAGTTGAAAGCCTGCTACCACTATTTCCCAATCTGCTTTTCAATTAGGAATGGTTTGTGACACAGATTTTACACATGAGGGTTGAGTAGAAATAAATGAGTATTCTAGTCTCCTTCTCCCTTTCTGTTATCTGGAATGTGGCTATGATGCTTCAATTTTCAGCAACTCTCTTGTGACCATGAGGACAAAGCCCTTGTCTCAGGAGGGTAAAACAAAATATTGAAAGAACTTGACTCCTTAAAAATGTCAGTAACCTGACAAAATTCCAGACTGTTACTGATGTTTGGAAAAACTCCTTGATTGTTTAAGTGAATGGAATATGTTTTTTCATTCCTCGTAACTGATTGTAATTCTATTTGACACACATGACCTTAGGGGCATGAGGAAGAGATTATGTCTGATTCACAATGCCAGGTACAGAAGATATCGAGTCCTTATTGCTAAATCACAGGAAACGTAGGATGTTACTAATAGATAATGCGACTTTATGACAAATGGGCAAACAGTCAACCAAAAAGCAGAATAAATGAAAAAGAATGCTGTTACACAGGCTGCAGATATGAAGAAACTTGTTAACAAGGGAAAGTACCCCCAAATACTTCTCTGGAAATCTAGGATGAGAAACCAATGGCTAGTGGAGAAGGAAGTTATATGACAGACCTGTTCTAGAGGAAACAAGTACTAGGCTTTTATCCATTTGGAATTTAAGCACAAAAACAAATAGAGGATTCAGTCATTTCTTCAGTCACTCTACAACATTTATTTGACACAAACATGCTAGAGTAGGGGTCAGCAGGCTATGGCCAGCAAGCCAAATCTGGCCTGATGCCTGTTGCAGTAAATAAAGTTTTATTGGAACATAACCATGGTGTATGTATTGCTTGTAGCTGTTTCGATGCTACAATAGCACAGCTTAGTAGTTGTGATAATTTGCCAGCTCCTGAGCTAAAGGATGGTGGGGGCACAAAAAATGCTGACGATGAAGGAATGATTCCAGCCCTCAAGTAGCTTCAGTATAGAGTAATAGGCAGAAATATCAATGCGCAGTGTCTACATAGTCATTAATGCAAAGAGAGGATATAGAAAAAGAAGTGCCATGAGAGCACAGGGGGGAAAAAAATCCCTGTCTTCATCTGAAATTCAATGAAAGATGCCAGGAGGAGGTGTCTCCTGACCTGGAAAAGAATAATAACAATGCTTTTTAAAAAGGTGGAAAGTGAGTTTCTGGAGGAGAAAAGCCAGTAGCAACGAGGCATGAAATAGACAAAGTGGGAAAACATAAGCATTTTTTGTTCTAGCATAGGAATTGTGAAGCGTAAAGTCTCAGGAGAATACAGTAGAGTCCGAAGCAGGGGCTCTGCATAGCCATGCTGAAAAATGATTTGAACCGGTCAAGAGTTTGACAAAATTCAAAATTTTGGTTTCAGAGTGGATTTTTCTTTTCTTCTTCTTTTTTTTTTTTTTTGAGGAAATGGTGCAGTCAAAATTCAATTTAAAAAAATTGTGGAAATGAGATAGTTTATGGCTGAATTTTGTTTCTTACTTACTTTCTTATTCATCTTCTTATTTATCTTTGTGTCCCAAACATCCAACACTGCATGGCACACAGTAGGGCCATAGTACTTTTTGTTTAATTGACCCTTTTCCCATTTGCCCTGAGAATACTCGCCCGCAGCACTTGAGGCTGCCGCGTTTACCCAGAGATAACTTTGCTAGGAAATAGCTTGCTTCTATTATTATTTTCGCATTGCTCTAGCATATTAACTTTGGAAACAAAAGATATCATTCTATTTATAGCATTCTGTTTTTAGTAGTGGTATTTTTATTTACATAATATAGTAATGCTCTATCGCTGAAAATGTCAAATCCTAGAAAACGTAGCATTCCTGCGTGTGATGCTAACATCCTTCTCGCACAGTTGTTGGCTGAAGATTCATTTGATGAACCTGATTTTTCCAAAATAGATGAGTCTGATGATTTGAAGGATTCTGATGCTAGCCCTATTTACGAATAACTCCATGAACAGTTTTTATATTTTATTTTCACGTTGAAAATCAGTTTGGCTTCAGCCTCAAAGAGAGTGTTTATGTAAAATTAAATGAGTGCTGGCAGCGAGCGTCACTTTTTTTCTTCTAAATGGGAAAATAGTAAGATTAATAAAGAAACAAAGGTTAAGAACTATGTGAAATTGGAAGCGGAAAAAAAAATCGTAGTGTTAAAGAGCTTTGTTTAGTAGAAAGTGGCGTGACTAGAGAAAGCAGTGTGGTAGTATGTATGTAAGAAAGCAAAATGGAGAGTCCAAACTTTACAGTATCATGTTGGTTAACAGTGACTATCAAATTACTCATAAGTGGTACTTTTTCTGCCAGGATAAAAAAAAAAAATTAACAGAATAATTTTTGTAGTATGCCTGTTAAAAAAAAAGTTTGTTATTTCCAATATCAATGGCAAAAAATATTAATTCAACTTGAAGTGAGTTGGTGAGTTTCTTTCTTCCTCCTTAATTCACACATTTAGAAGTGGTAACCAGGAATGTGAACTCTTGCTACTCTGAATATCAGAATCATGTTTCTTACTGTGTAATGAAGCAAATTGGACTATAAAAAAGAAACAGATAAAATAGTATCATATCTTTAGAAGATTTACACTTGACATAAAATAGAAAGGAAACAAGTAGCTTTTCTGTGTGAGAAAGGAAACATATTTTACATAGAAATTTTAAATGCATTTGCCCTAAGTCCTGATTCCACTCCACTGGACAAATTATAAGATGCACTTGAAGACTTGGCTATCAGTTTTTCTGAGCCATGGATTTTTCAAATAAATGCAAATTTTATAAGACTCAGATACTTGAGTGGTGAAAGAGGAACTTCCAAGAAAGAGTGTCTTTCAATCAGAGATATCTGATTATCTGCAATATGTAGGGGAAACATTAAACAATGAAAGTGTGGAAGTTACACATGCAAATAAATATTTCAAGGTCTAAGAAAAATGATTGCACAGAAATGATTCTTCAACAAGTTAACCAAGAGAAAGCTTATTTCTTCATATTTCCAAATGACCATTCCCTAGGCAGTAGAGACACTGACAACTTACCTATTCTCCTGCCTTTTCATGAATTTGATCAAAATAGAATTATTCGTGTTACCTATGTTAATATTTTAATACTGTGTTAATACTTTAACATGGAAATTAAGAAAATTCTAAAGTAGGTTGGTCTATACAAATAATTGAAGATGTCTATAGAAAATCTACTTTAAAGTTCAGAATTAATCATTGGTATAGGATGAATATGATATGGTTAACTGACCCTATAGAACAATATATTTGGGATGTGTGTGGAATTTCTACATATGGAGACCTTCAAGCCTCTGATGATTTGTTAGGCTTGATAAAAATCAGGGGCATGCGGACATCACAAAGAACCCTTTTACAAATACTATTTTGAATTTTACTCTTACAAAGATCGAATGGAGTTTAATAACAGAGAACTGATTAGAGAAACAGAGTCTAGGTAATGGATGTCTTATAAATGTATTTGTGCACATTCGATGAAAGTACGTTTTTCCCATGATTTATTTTTTCACATCCACTTTCTGTTGGAAGACTTGGTATTTAATTTTAAGTGTTGTATAGAAGGGCCATTAGAACAGAAGGTATTAGTTAAAAAATTAAAAAAAGCAAGCGACAATATAAATTGAACCAGTTCTATATTCCAATTACATATCAAGAAATCAAGGATATTGTGCAGTCCCTAGGAACTAACTAACCTAGCACATTTAGAACTTAGCTTTTTAGTGGATTGTTTATTATTATTGTTTCTTCTCATTTTTGTGTAGAATTTGTTTATATAGGTATAACTATACTCATCTTAGAAATACTAAAAGTCTGAAATTAAAGATAAAATTCAGTCAGGGGCATGGGAAAGAAAAACTAAGACAAAGTTAGCCCCTTGTTTGTGACTTACCCAGACTTCCTACTTGTGGACCCTTTTCTCCCTTCAATTCATCCCGTATGCCTCTGTCATTCTATTGGTTCTTAGGGTCCTCTGCAATGCAAGGTATCTTGTCTAGCTATTATTTCGAAGACTACCCAAACAAATAAAACAATATAAATTGGGGGAAATCTGTTTAACATTATATAGAATGTCTAGAAGGAAGAAAGAGAGAGAGAAAAAGGTAAAGGGGGAGTGGAGAAGGGAGAGGTAGAGGAAAGCAGAGAGCATGAATGAGGGACAGCAAGGGAGATGAAGAGAAGAGAAACAGCTATTTATGAAGTTTTCTATGCTAGGAAACTTGACAATAATGTATGGTCCTATCAGGAGATCGACTTATGTTTTCAAAAAAAAAAATCTGGTGAGGTGATTTAAAAATATTTTATGATGTTTGAGAATTACCACAATATTATACTTATGATGTGACTAGAAATGATTTCTATAGTACTACTTGTGCTTCAATTTTCCACAATTTTATGCAATTAATATGCATATTATTGTCACAAAAAAATTAAAATGAAAAAAGAAACTTTTCCTATCTGACACTCTCCTGTGTGTTTCAACTTAATCTTCCACTCCTTCCAGATTTCTACCTTCAGATGTAATTCATGCTGGAAGTAATCTGGCACTACACCATGATTATTTCTTCATCCCTATGTTTTTGAAAAAGTAAAATCCATGGACTTTCCTTTTTTCTTTGAAAAGACTGCCCACTTATCTTCTCCACCCTTTTTTAATATGACTTCATTGACTACTATTGCCTTTCTTCATGTCTCTATCTTCTGTTATCTGTAAATAATATTAGACACAGAAAATGTAATACAGAAATATACAATGAAGTTGTAACATTTAAGATATTCTAAACTTACTTATTTCACACCTTTTCAATTACTTAAGGCCAAGAAAGGGACAGAAAAATTTCAGTTTCCTTCCTGGGCTAGCAAATTTGTAAATACACAGTAGTCACTAAAATATCTCATTGGTTTTCATTCCATTTCCCTCTTTCTTTCTTAAGAAATGAATCATCCAGGGCCCCATTATATTCAGTGGTTTAGAAATCAATAATCACCTACTGAAAGGCTTAGAATTTTAATTATTAACATAGCTGCCATGCTGGGTTTTCTTCAATCTTCATATTCACTTTTATGCAAGTAATTTGCTTTTACAATCAGATACAAGCAGTAATTTAAAACAAAAATATTAAATAGATCATCACTGCAAGTATATAATACACAAGGCAAATTTGTTCATTGAGAGTAAAAAAAAAATCAAAGTTGATATTTTTAAATATCATCAAAGTCTATATTTTTCAGACCACCTATTGCTGATAGGCCTGTTGTCAGGTAATTTCTGTTCTAGGTTTGAAGACCACTATTTATTTAAATATCATAGTAATAGTAGATCTCAAATTCTCAAAGGTAAATTTGCCAGAATCTAACTGTTTCACTTTCACTCTGTCTTCACAATATACTCATAGAGGTGTCTGAAACAATTTTAGTTCATCTATATGCAAATTTACATGGTTCATCTTCCTAGTCTATTACAACAGAGAAAGCAATTGAAATGACACAAAATGATTTTACTCATTCAGAACTCTGGTTTATAAGAAATAGGCATTGATATTTTATGTAAAAAATATTAACGCTATTTGAATTTAAGGCTAATCAAGATTTATAAACACTGAAGGTAAGCTAGTAGTTGGTTTGTGCAAAATGAGTAACATGTAAGAGCATTATGTCATTCGATAATCAAATATGTTACTTTTTATCCATATCAACTACATTTAATAGTAGCTAAAAAGTATTTATTATGTCTTTAATGATTCTGCATTGCTCTGGCACTGAAAATCTTGTGCTGAAAATCTCACAAAAACCTTATCAACCAGAGCAAATTGTGGTTATATTGTTTTTGAGTACCACTCAAATTATGTGATGTTCTATTTAAAAGAAGGATTAAGGTAGGGATGAATCTGATTCTAAATGAAGTAGTTTCAGCAACAACAGGCAGTCACTTTTGTAGAGATAACTGTTAGCTATCCATGCTTTAATTTCTTTACAAAAAGTTGTTGCTGAGACGAAGCTGCCTATCCAGGGACTGCATTTTCCACCCCATCCCCATCCCCATCTTCTTTGAATGTTTATAGAACCACATAACTAATTCTTGTTATGAGAATAGAAGTGACATGTATAACTAAGACATGCTTTTAGTTAAAAGGAGATCCTAGTGGATGTGAAAGCACAAAAATAGAAGTATTCTGGGTCCCTGATACACCACGTAGAAGAAAACTGCTTGTTGAACAAGAAAAAAAATATTGGACTACTCTGAGACTAAAATATAAACCTCTCTTGTACACATATACTGAAATGTTGGGGTTTGTTTTATGCCACATCTATCATTATTCTTACCGAATTTTTAAAAAATCGTATATACAGACATAATTTCAATTTTAGTAAGTAAAGCACAAAATTAACTTGAAATATTCTGAAAAGATACTGAATAAACTCTTGCACAGAGTATTGACAAAGTGAGAAAAAGAGTGTGACCATTAACAACTAAATAGTGAACACTAGAGGCATTCACATAACATCAAAAATTGTAATATAATACTTTCACATTACTTTACATTATTTAGAAATACAGACAATTCAGTAATAAGGACACAGAATATAGTGACTTATCATCGTATGGGGGAGAGATATATTATTCTCCCTTGAAAATACATTTAAATAACAACACAAAGAGAAGCAGTTAGATTACAAAGATTATAGATGTATTGAAGGTTCAGTAAATTGACCAGACACAACAGATATTAAAAAGTTGATAGTTATTAATATTCAAGCAAAAAATAATCAAATCGTTTTATAGAATATTATTATTAATAAACATCAACCACTTTGTGAAAATAACTACGAAATTAAACTCAAATTTTTAAACGTACCCTGAAAGTCACAAGCTCACATGAAGTTTCAGAAGAGTGACTAAAAATATCAAATAGTGTGTATGGGACCACATATATGTTTGTTATATTTTATTTTCATTTATAAATTTAATTTATACAATAAAATTTTATAAAATTTGTAAATAATTTATTAACAAATATAATAACTTATATAATATAATCTATATAAGTGATGGGATATTTAATATATTTTCAATTAAATATTTTGACATCTACATTTATGTGTACAATTTATTTATTTTCTATGCCAGGAATCTGGGTCAGGTTTTAGTATTAGCACTGAATGTCACTCATAAAATAGTGTACATAATTATGTAAAATTTTAAATAATATTCAAATGAAATAATGTCATTTAAAGTTTAGTATCAGCATTGAATGTCATTCATAAATTAGTGTACATAATTATATAAAATTTGAAATAATATATTAATGAAATAATGTCATTTAAAGTTTAGTATCAGCATTGAATGTCATTCATAAATTAGTGTACATAATTATATAAAATTTGAAATAATATATTAATGAAATAATATGTCATTTAATGTTTAACATAATTTACCAATCCTTATGTGTCTGGGTGTTCCTTGAGATCATTTTTCTTCCTTAAAATTTTCTTCCTTAAATAATTGCCTACTGACAAATTATTGAGTAATTATTTAAAGATATTTTACAATCTGTTAGGTTTTGTACAAGTACAGTGCTCTTTTATATTTTGTTAATCTGCATACTTACTGTTATTTCTCTTTGTAATGATTTATTATAATAACTCATTTTAAATAACTATGTTTTCCATTTTAATATTATTTTTGTTATACGAAGTCCCTTGTAAATCCACATGAATGTGGGGATCATCTTTTCTGCTTCTAAAATTAAATCTGTGCATCAGTTTGGGTAATACTGTCATCTTAATAATATCAGATCTAATTCATGAACATGGGTGGTTTTTTTCATTAGGTCTTGTTTAATTTATTTCAACAATGTTTTGTAGCTTTAATTGTACAAGTCTTTCACTTGCTTTGTTAAATTTATCCCCAGAAATTTTATTCTTTTGGATACTACTATAAATGGAATTTTTAAACATTATGCTATGTACCTTGCAACTCTTGGATTTGCTTGTTAGCTCTAGGTGGATGGGGTGTGTGTGTGTGTGTGTGTGTGTGTGTGTGTGTGTGTGTGTGCATTCTATGGAATTTTCTCTCTATAAAATCATTTCATCTAAGAATAAGGATAGTTTTACTTCTCTCTCTTTTTTTTTTTTTTTTTTGAGACAGAGTTTTGCTATTGTTGCCCAGGCTGGAGTACAATGGCGTGATCTCAGCTCACAGCTATCTCAGCCTCCCGGGTTCAAGGGATTCTCCTGCCTCAGCCTCCTGAGTAGCTGGGATTACAGGCATGTGCACCCCCATGCCTGTCTAATTTTTGTGTTTTTAGTGGAGATGGGGTTTCTCCACGTTGGTTAGGCTGGTATCGTACTCCTGAACTCATGTGATCCGCCTGCCTCAGCCTCCCAAAGTGCTGGGATTACAGGAATGTATCACCGCTCATTTACTTCTCTTTTCTGGATCCCTTTTTTATTTTTCTTGCCTATTTTCTCTGGCTAGGACTTCCAATACACTGTGAAACATCAGTAGTAAACTTGGTCATCCTTATTTTGTCTCTGGTTGTAGAAAAAAGCTTTCAGTCTTTTTGCCATTGAGTATGATATTAGCTATAAGTTTTGTATAAACACCCTGTATCATGTTAAGGAAACTCCCTTCTATTCCTAGCTTGTTGAGAGTTTCCATCATAAGGAGTATTAAATTTTGTCAAATTTCTTTTTCTGCATCTCTCGAGATTTTTTTTCCCTTTGTCCTAGTACTGTGGAGCATTACATTGGTTTTCTTATATTGATCATTATTGCATTCATGAGATAAATCACACATTTTCAGCATGTGTCATTCTTTTAATGTGCTCTTAAATTTGATTTTTTATTATTTTGTTGAGGATTATTATGTCTGTATTAATAAGGGATATTGATTATACTTTTATTTTCCTGTAAAATCTTTGTGTGGCATCAGGGCAATGCTGGCCCCATAGAATGTGTTAGAAAGTGCCCTGCCCTTTTCCATGTTTTGGAATAACTTGAATAGGATTGGTGTTGATTCTTTTTTGTTTGGAAGAATTTATCAATAAGTGAAGTCACCAGTAAGATCATAAACTTTTTTTGTTGTTAGATGTTTGCTTACTTATTTACTTGTACAATCATATTGTACATATAAAAAAGCACAATATATAAAAGCATTATAAGGCAACTTCCTTATCATTTTCTTAGTTTCTGTAGGGTCATTAGTAATGGCTCTGCTTTCATTTCATTTTTTGTTGTTGTTTGTTGTTTGTATTTTTTGTTGTTGTTGTTGTTTTATTGAGACGGAATCTCACTCTGTCACCCAGGCTGGAGTGGTGCAGTGGTGCAATCTCTGCTCACTGCAACCTCTGCCACACGGTACAAGTAATTCTCCCACTTGAGCCTCCCAAGTAGCTGAGCTTACAGGTGCCCGCCACCAAACTCGGATAATTTTTGTATTTTTAGTAGAGATGGGGTTTTGCCATGTTGGCCAGTCTGGTCTGAAACTCCAGACCTCAGGTGATCTGCCCATCTCTGACTCCCAAAATGTTGGGATTACAGGCATGAGCCACCGTGCCCGGCCCCTGCTTTCATTTCTTATTTGAGTTATGTATCTTCACTCATTTTTCTTAGTCTAGCTAAAGGCTTAACAGTTTTGATGATCTTCTCAACAAACAAACTTTTGGTTTATTGACTCTATTATTTTTCTATTTTCTATTTTGCTTATCTCTATTCCAATTTTTTTCTTTGACTGTTTTGGGTTTAGTTTTCTCCTATTTTTTTAGTTTCTTAAGGTACAAGTTAGGTTATTGACTTGAGTACTTTTTTTTCCTATAGGCATTTACAGCTATAAATTTCTTTTTGAGCAATTTCTTTTTTTCCTGGATTCCATAATTTTGCTATTGTTTTCATTCATCTCAAAATACTTTCAGATTGCTCCACTGATTTGTTCTTTGACCTATAGCTTACGAGTATGTTGTTTAATTTTCACCTGATTCTCCAGGCTTCCTTCTGATTTTGATTACTAATTTCATTTTATTGTGACAGAAAAAACATAGTTTTTTGTAATTTTGATATTTTAAATTTTGTCAAGAATTGTTTTATGGCCTAATGTACGTGCACTTGAGATAAATATATATTATTCTGCTGCTGTGTGGAATATTCTGTATGACTGTTAGGTATAGTTGGTTTGTAGTGTTAAGTCTTCAATTTTCTTATTGAAGTTCTGTGGAGACGTTCTAGTGGGGTATTTAAATCACTATTGTTGTTGCAGTTCTCCTTTCAATTCTGTCAATGTTTGTTTCAATGTTCATAAAAAATTGTTTCTTGAAAATAGTTACACTCATGTAACATATTGTCTCTGGCTGCTTTTGTGATGTAACAGCAGACTTATGTATTTGAGACAAGAACCATATGGTTTTCAAAGCTTAAAATATTCACTGCGTGGGCCTTACAGGGAAAAGTTTGCCAACCCTTGGTCTAAAAAATGGCAGAACCTCAGAAAGACAAAAATAGGCTTTCCACATGATTGCTTCTATGGAGTTAGAGATATATTTAGGGTTGATCATGACAAAGTCCAGATATTTAGGATAAGAAAATGTTCTTTGGATTAATTAGCAATCATTTCAAGTATAAGAATAGAAAACCATCTTAGTTGGCCCTGTTATAGTCATTGAGAAAGAAGAACTATCATGACCAAGTAGAATTGATTCCACAATTTCATAAATAAGTTAAAACGAAAAAAATCTATATTTGTCAGGCATTATGTTGTTAAAGAAATAAAAAAAAACGCACAAAAGTTGTAAAAATTTCTTATATCCAAAAATTATTTTATGACAAAATATGTTAAAACACTAAGACCAAAAGAGAACTTCCTTCAGTGGGTAATGGTTATTTTCCAAAATCTATCCAAGCCTTATACTTAATAGTGAAACAGGTAGTGTTTCTGTATATAAATTAAAAGGACAGAAAATCATATTTGTTGTGATTATATTTAAAATTTAAATAAGAATCATAGTAAAATAATATGGGTAAACGAAGGTGATACTTATGGGTTGGAAAGAAAGAAAATCAAAGTTTTATTATTCACTGATCAAACCACAAAATAAACCAAATTCAAAAAAAAAAATTTAAACTGGAAGACTATGATTCATACACAGAATTCAATAGTACTGCAAATACTAGAAGCATAAAGTAACAAATTTAATTTTTTAAATCCCATATGAAATAGCAATATAAATTATAAGATACTCAGTATACATATGCATACTATATTTATTTAGAAAATTATAAAACTTTAGTTAAGCACATAAAAGGAGACATAGATAAATACAATATTCATAAGTGGAAAATTCTAGCTAGTAGGGAGAGATACACATTATTCCTTAATTATCTACAAGTTATATAAAAGTTCTATCATAACTTCCATCTTCTCCTAAAGCTTTTCATCACAGTTCCCGTAACAGGTAAGGCCTCAATTAAGATTGTACTCAAAGTGTATTCCATTCCTTTCCTGTTTTGTTCTCATCCGTAGCTGTTACTATATAGGTAATTATATATACAATAAAAATGAACTGAAACAGACTCTCTGGATTGACAAATGGATTTATACTGTTCTGTATAGAAACCCACCAGTGGACACCAGGCTGTTAGTTGCAGACAATACCAGTTGTTTTGAGATTTACCTACTCTGGCTAGTAAGCAGTAGGCACTGATGATTCAGCATAATGCCTCTTTTTCAAATGTTTTTCAGCTTTCTCAGCTCTGGTGGGGGAAAAGATTATAAATGTTGCAAACAATTTGTATTTTAAACAAAAACAGTCAAATTCAGGTTTGTCCTTATTCATTATTTGTTTGCCAATGTTTCCCTTTATTACACAATATAATAAAATTTCTTAGAAGAGAAACCTGCAGGAGACAAGTTCAATATGGGTGTGTTTAGGGTCCTAGGACTTTCATACCAAGATTTATTCTATTCTTTAACAATCTTTATTCGGAGAAGGAGCACATATGCTTACCATCATTATCAGACCAAAAGCTAGTATTAGACTTTTCAGCTATAAGCAATTACTACAAAGGACGAAGTGGAATATGTAAATTGTAATTAAATATAACAAATGTGTAACATCTTTAATAAAATCATTTTTGCAATACAATTTAAAAAGAAAGTTATTTGTAAAGGGAGCTATAAATAAAATTGGCATTCTATCTATAAAATATAGGAAATAGGTAATATTTTATAAAATATAAAATTTTACCTATAAAATAGGTTAGATATTTGAGTGACAGAATAATCTTATCTAATTGTTTGAATATGATGACTCTATCTTTAATTATACATCTTATCTGTGTCAATAACATAAGCAAGAATATAATCCAAAAGTCATCATTTTATGATTTCTCTAACATACTTTAAAATCAGATAATTTTCTCTACAATATGTAAGCCAACTTCCATATTTCTTTTTACCTACTTTCATTTCAGCTTCTTTAAGGGCTAATTACCTGGAATGCAATAAGATAAATAATCTTTCTCTTTTTCTTTTCATAGTTTCCTCAGGATAAAGAGATTTCTAGAGCCCATGGTGTGCTTTTTACTTAGTGATTTGTAAGTTTAATTTTTAACTGACTAAAACGTTATAATTCAACTAAAATATTGCTAATAAAATGTTTATTCTACATAACTACAGTATTTGATAATCTCATTACTTATAAGCAGTTGAAATTAAATAAATATCCATGTATTATACAACCATTTCTCATTCTTATTTGTCCTATAACTACTTTAATAAAAATATATTTGTTCATACGTTTTCTCTCCTAGAGAAACAAATAAGAAAATGTTTATATACTTTTCATTCAATATGTCAACAATCTAAAAATAAATTTTCAACCTTCTCATGAAAATAAACATACAAATATTTTTAATAAAAAGAAAATACTGTCAATTGTGTTGCAAATAAAAGTTAGTGAAAACCATATATCATATGTGGAGATTTCTCGTTAATTGTGTATCACCAAGCAGAAGTTCATTCTTAAGGAACCTATCACATTCCTTTCCTTCTAAAACAGAATTGAACAAATTATCTCAAGAGAAGGAGCATTTTATATCATATTCACTGTCAGTATTTACTTCTAAGATATAATGCTTTTAAAGACTATCTCCCAAGTATGGGAAGTATTAAGTGAGAAAAAATTTATTATTATTCCTCTCCCCTTAAAATTATTCTTCACAGACCAACCACTGAGAGAATACAATACACAGCACTATGCATGGCAGTGAGGAGAGAGCTATCCTGAAGCTCTTTTGTCTTAACAGAACAGAAAGGGGAAGAGATGTTCTTTCAAATACTGTGCTGTTCAGAAAAGAACTTCAGTCTGTAATCCCAGCACTTTGGGAGGCCAAGGTGGGCGAATCATGAGGTCAGGAGTCCGAGACCAGCCTGGCCAACATGGTGAAACCCCGTCTCTACTAAAAATACAAAAAATTAGCTGGTTCTAGTGGCGGGCTCCTGTAATCCCAGCTACTCAGCAGGCTGAGGTAGGAGAATCGCTTGAACCGGGAGGCAGAGGTTGCGGTGAGCCAAGATTGCGTCACTGCGCTGCAGCCTGGGCGACAGAGTGAGACTCCGTTAAAAAAAAATAATAATAAAATAAAATAAAGAATTTCAAACGCCACTGAATTATTTAGGTTTGTATTTGGAGCACGAGAGAATATACACTTTCTGAGAAAATGCTCATTAGATGTGGAAGATTACATATTGTAAAAACTAAAGGCAGGGCACGGTAGCTCAAGCCTGTAATACCAACACTGGGAGGCCAAGCCAAGCAGATCACTTGAGGTTAGGTATTACAGATCAGCCTGGCCAACATGGTAAAACCCTGTCTTTACTGAAAATACAAAAATTAGCCACGCGTAGTGGTGCATGCCTGTAATCCTAGCTATTTGGGAAGCTGAGGCAGGAGAATCGCTTGAACCTGGGGAGAAAAAACTAAATGTACAAGTTTAGGTTTATAAGAAGGAATGTAGGAATGCTCAAAATCGTGGATGGAGAGAGTTGAAAAGGTGGCAATAGGGCACTCAAATCAAAACACACAATCCAGAGTGTTAGAGGACATGCCCCCCACCCCCGTCCCCCACCCTTGTAATAGCAAATACTCACAAAATGGAAAAGCCGATCACTCAGAAATGAAAAAGCTGGTTCTCACATTCATATGAAACCACAAAGGACACCAGATTGCCAAAACAATTTAAAAAGAAAAATAAAGTTTTAGGACTCCCACATTGTAATTACCAAAAGTTGTACGGTACTGATATAAGCATATACACAAACAGCAATGGAATAGAATTTGAAAGTCTACCAATACACCCAAATATATATAATCAATTGATTTATGAATTTTATAATGTTCAAAGGTGAAAAAATATCATCTCTTTCTCTTTAACCGTTTACAATGCTAAACAATTCTTAGCTCACAAATTAAACAAACATAGGTGGTGAGCTATGGTTTGGCCATCCTAAAAGGCAATTTGTTTTTGCTCAAATTTACTTTTTTCTCTGATTTGATAAGTTTACACACACATACACACACTTTCACATGTACTTTTTTGTATTTAAAATATTTTACTTATCACAATTATGCTGAAACATCATATCAAGAAAGTAATACTCTTCCAGTATATTATTTATTAACTCCAACAGTATTTTGTTTCTCTGTGTTTTGCTTACTATTCTATTACTTTGCCTTTCCTTTCTTTGGGTCAATAATCCAAATTATAGTGGTGTTTATCCTACAGTTCCTTAATTTCATTTGTACGTCAGAAAATTTCTCATTCCAGAATTTCCTATAGCATTGCTTGCAACAATGTTGGGACACTAGTTAAATAAAAGAGTTTTAAAAGTGACTAGTTCTGATCATCCTTCCACTGATAACTTTGTTTTTAAATAAAGATTGCATCTCTAGTGCATTTTTCTCTATTGTAGTCATTAAAGAACAGAGAAAATACTGAAGATTAAGACAACTAAAGAAAACTCAATGTTAAAAAATATACATTTTGAGAGAACAGATACCATTTCTATTTGATCACATATGTATTATCTGCATAGAGACTAAGACATAAAGGAAATGATCAAAATGTTTATTGCCATGATTTACTCAAAAACTGAGGGTTTTTTGGTGATTAGTCTTCCCAAATCCCAGAATGGGTCAGAAGAGTCACATTAAGAAAGATAAAACTTACTACAGACATCTAAAGACACAGTTCATTATATTAAGAATGAGTAAGAAAAAATTCACTTAAAGAGTATTTGGTTGAGGCTGTGGTGAAAAGAGAACTAAGACTTACTAATGGAAAGTATAAACTTCAGATAATCAAGGCATTACTGGGTTTTTGTAACTTAAGTTTTGCATATTCGAGAGTAAAATAAGGATTTTTCACAAAGTCACTCATTAAAGGAAACAAAGCATATCCGAGTCTACAGTAATTAATGTAATCTTAGTACCAAAGAAAGAAACATCGACATAGCAGAAATAAAAATAGAGTCATAGCGCTCCACAAAATTGTTTTTATAGTTGTTATTGTCATTTGTTTTTACCCTTACTAGTAGATATCATTCTTTATAAAAAATGAGTGGTCGCAAATTCATTGATCTATTGAACACACTCATTTTCTACATTTTAATTCACTTCATAGTGCCCCAGAGGAAATACTTTTACAGCTGTGCCACCCCTTTTAATGAATTAATTAGTAAGTCTCCAAAGAATGCCATATTATATAATAGCAAAAAAAAAATTTGAATTGTAAGCCATTGCTGTTCCCAATGCCATATACTTTTTGAAAGAACATTCATATATAAAATGTAAAAAAAGTAAAGACATGATTAATTACAGAATTATGGTTAAATCACTGATATGGCAAACCACATACATCTGGACTTTTCCAGGGAGACACTTTATATTACATGTACATCAGGGAGGTAGAAAATGAAGAAAATGTTCTCTGATGATTAAAGGCCTGTTCTTCATACTTGAGTAGAAGACTATGAATATGCAGTTAAAAAACTTAAGTCTGGGCAGATAGTCTACATAACTCTGATGTTTGAATCAACTTTGCCCATTCCTAATCAATAGCTTTTTAAATAAGTAGAACAAGAAAAAAAAAAACCCATAAAATTCACTATTAGTGAACGACCAGGATAAGACTACACATATTGTCAGCTGGAAATTCATTGTCAGGTTCCAAGTGCCAAAGGTGTTACATCTGATTTCATGACATTTGGGGACTTTATGAAATTGGATCTGTGTATATTTCACTTCAAATGGAGCTAAAATGCTAGAAACCTCACAGTAGAAAATAAATGAAAGTTAGGCATATCTAAAAATGAGGAGAAATATTATCACTTTAAGTTATTAATTTGAAGAATCATAGTAGTAATCAAAAGTAAATTCTGAGACAAAAACTTAATACCATTTTGAAATATGTGTATATATTTAAAAGATGTATGTGTGGCATTGTCATAAGGGAGAAGGACAAACAACAGAAATGCAGGTGTACGAAGAGCTGAGACAATGTGTATGCAGATGTGGCTTATGTGAAGAGTAGACAAAAATCAGGAAAAGGATGAGACTTATGAAATATATATATGTTTGCTGGGTTAGTGTTAGTGTTTCTTGGGACAAGGTATTACACTATAGAATTAGGAAACATAAGAATATAATTTTTTAAAACTACCCAATACAGCATGACAGAAGAAATACACAAGTCAATAAACCAAACAAAAATATAAATTTTCTAACTATATCATCAGTTAGAGACCAAGAATGAATTCCCTTTAAGAAATAATGAAGGAAATACATCAATAAAATAGATGAATAGTGATAGGAAATGTAGCAAGTTGGAGAGGGAACACATAAAGAAGACTATCTTTCATGTAAGTATGAGATAAATTATTAAAATTTCAGGTTACAATTGACATGTTAGTGCAACGTATTTTTTTTAAAGAAGCATTTCAAAGGAACTAGTTTATTACAAGAAGAGTCACAATATTAAATCAACAGCAGCAAATACATAATCAATTAAGCCAGAATTGGTTCATAAAGCAAGAAAAAAATAGAAAATGAAACTAAGACAGAAATCCCTAGACTTTCTACAGTAATGAGAGAGATTCATCAATTAGAAAGAAAATCAGGAAGTCCTGAAATGAAACTGAAAAGTGAAATACAATTGGCCAGGCTGTAGAAAGTCAAAGATTTCCCTCCCTCATGTGTCCAGCAATCACTCAGCTAAAAGCCTTTACAACAGACATGGGAGGGTAGGTTGGAGAAATTAGTGACTTGATCACCTCAGTCATTATTTTTTATATTTAAGTAGAAGTCATTTCCCATAGGAAAAAATGTGGACTGCAGCTCCTCTGCTTTTCTAGGAAGGCATCCGAAAGAACTGAAGCCTCCATCCCAAGGAGACTAGGAATCAGGTGCCAGAATTTGATCATCTGTGTCAGTAAAGTCACTTTAAATCACATCCAGCCACACCCTTCTTGTGTCATTTTGATCCCAGAGTAAGTTTTCTGCATATATTTATATTTGCTGTAGTGAATCTATATCATAGTAACTAGAATGATGTGATTCTGTTCACTCTGAAAAATTCGCAAGCCCACTGTAGTGAGAGATGTCCATTAAGGAAAGTATTTAGTCGGCTCAATGAAAGAGAACAATTACTGTTAAAGACAGGGATTGGGGCCAGGTGTGGTAGCTCACACCTAAATCCCAGCACTTTGGGAGGTCGAGGCAGGAGAATGGCTTAAGCCCAGGAGTTTGAGACCGGTCTGCGCAACGTGGTAAGATATTATCTCTTTAGCCAGGTGTGGTGGTGCATGGCTCGAGTACTAGCTACTCAGGAAGTTAAGATGAGAGAATCGCTTGAGCCTGGGAGTTTGAGGCTGCAGTGAGCTAAGATTGTGCCATTGCACTCCAGCCTGGAAGATCGACTGAGACCTTATCTCAGAAGCGGGGAGGGTGGGGGGCAGGAATTGGGAAGGATCTAGTTGATAAGATGTAGTTTTCCAAGATTCAAACACCAATTTGCTTTCTTCTACTCCTTCTAATCCTAAAAAAAAAGAAACGAAAAACCAGAGCCTATGATACGTTATTCTATTTATCTCTGTAGCAGTGCAACTGGATCAGTGTTATGCTCTCCATCCATTTTATGCATATAAACTGCATATAACTGGGACTAGTCAAGGCTAATTTGTCTAGTATCTGCTAGTAAATGATAGAGCAAGGGTTGAAACTCAGGTGTTGCTGGTGCTTGAGTGGGATGAGGATGTAATCAAGCCCTTGGAGACACAGGAAAGCCCAGTGGTTAAAAGAACTGACTCTGAGAGCATCAGGACAAATAGCTAATGCATGTGGGCCTTAATACCTGGGTGATGGGTTGATAGGTGGAGCAAACCACAGTGGCGCACATTTACCTGTGTAACAAACCTGCACATCCTGCACATGTACCCTGGAACTTAAAATAAAATGAAATTTAAGAAAGAAAAAAAAAGAACTGACTCTGAAGCTTGACTGCAGGATTTGTAACACACATCAGCCACTTCTAGCTGTGTAACTTGACAAGTTTCTAAATCTCTGCATATATCTTATTTTCCTCATCTATAAAGTGGGCATAATAATTGTATGATTTTAGGGAGGTTTTATGAAGAATACATGAGTTTTTCTTTATAAAATGAATATGCAGGTGAATAATTGAAACCAGACAGAAATTCCATTTAACTGTGAAATTTGAATCGACTTTGCCCAACTTTGCCTGTAGCATGTTCTCTATGTGTTTAAGTAACTTTACATCTTCTTAGCTGTGGAACGGTTATTTGCATATGCTGGAAAGCAATTTTGAGAATGCTTGC